>REGM01000005.1:3074080-3092715 GCA_004194415.1 Aurelia aurita
TCTGCCTACAAGTTACCTAAATAGGGAGCTCCATTTTTTGGGTAGAAATACCAAATAATGGTATTGCAAAAGCTAAGTTTCCTTTGATGACATCTGCTGAACATTTTTGTTCCCTGAATTTATGAACCTGTATTCCAAGTTAATGCTGCACAGCTGTCAATTATTATTAACTTCCGCATGCAGTCAATACATTAACTGCCAACAATTTTAGATGTGAAATTTTTCATGTAAAATTTTCAGCCAAAAATGTCAGACCAAACTGTCTTGGTTCCATTATCTAAGTTTAATTTTATAAATTAAAACAATGGGGTAAAAATTTCAGATGGCAACATTTTCAGACAATGCTGCTGTGTCAGAAAGTTTTGGCAATTAATGCAAGATATCAATTACCAATTCAAATATTTGAAAACCTCACAACCTTTTTCACTCACCAATATAGACAAACATTCACTAAATTATTTTGGGACACCTGTATAAACATTAATAACTATTTAACGTTCATAGATTCTTGTTTTTGTAGCCATCGAACGACCAGCTTTTTTTGAAACAGGTTCGTTGTGTCTGACATTTTCTGCAAACTGATGAGCTCTTTTTGGTTTGCCAGCCATCCTTTCGAATGCCTTTGATTTCACATTTTGTCCCTTAGCTTGTTTGGCTCTGCCACCTGCTGTTAACTTTCTACGCTTAACAGCTTCTGGTTGCACAAGAATTTTACCTCGTTTTGAATGTTTCACAATTGATGTTGCTGTTATACGTTTACTGTTGACACCCACAGTTCCAAATGTATGGAAAACACTTGTCAGCCTTGAAACTGGCATACTTTTCATTCGCTGTGAAAATTTAACGACACCTCGTAAAAAATTTTGATCGTTGCATTTCAACTTTTCCTTTAAAGAGGTCATTGCATCAGAGATTGACTTTTCTGCCTCCTCTATGGAAATAAGATCTGGGAGATTTGATCTGTCCCTCATCACTTGTCTTTCTTCGTCTGCTACAGTATGGTGTGCTTCAATTTCTGGGTATGTTGATGGACTGACAATTGCTGGGATTTTGTTAGCTTCCAAAATACGATCATGAAGACCCTCATAATAATGGAGAGGCATGGATGAGCCAATTGCTATTTCTGCATATTTCTGTCTTTGCTCTTGACTAAAAATTGGCAGAAAATTCAAGCAACTTGCTACCCTCTTACACCAGAGAATGTATTGGTGTTTACATGGCGAGCCATTCACACCTGTTTGGCATTCACAAAACCCAGAATTCATATCAACCACATATTTTACCCCTGTTTTACTAAGGCTACTCACTTGGTATGTATTTTCCCCTAAACAGATGACTTCTTTGACCCATTCAGATTGACATTCTTCTGATGG
Organism: Aurelia aurita; assembly: GCA_004194415.1. Classification (NCBI taxonomy): domain Eukaryota; kingdom Metazoa; phylum Cnidaria; class Scyphozoa; order Semaeostomeae; family Ulmaridae; genus Aurelia; species Aurelia aurita. The sequence continues at coordinate 3,075,454 of REGM01000005.1, forward strand.
TATGTTGAATCCAATTCCACTGGATTTATTCTTTCCAAAGCCCTTGAAACGTTGTGAATAATTTCCTTCGAATTTTCCAGATGCCACAGAGAGGAGCTTGTTCTTGTAATGCATGTCAAAATCATTTATAAATTTGTCAATCAGGCCGACCACATTCACTTCTTTTTGACGGTTTAATATTTCATCTTTCAATACGAGAAATTGTGATTCACAGAAGTTGTTGGTGTTATTACCCCGGAGAGGTAAATCGTTTCGGTAAGCTAATGCCCAAGATTCACGATCTTCATACAGGTTTTCAAAGTATTTCACAAANCACCAGAGAATGTATTGGTGTTTACATGGCGAGCCATTCACACCTGTTTGGCATTCACAAAACCCAGAATTCATATCAACCACATATTTTACCCCTGTTTTACTAAGGCTACTCACTTGGTATGTATTTTCCCCTAAACAGATGACTTCTTTGACCCATTCAGATTGACATTCTTCTGATGGTATGTTGAATCCAATTCCACTGGATTTATTCTTTCCAAAGCCCTTGAAACGTTGTGAATAATTTCCTTCGAATTTTCCAGATGCCACAGAGAGGAGCTTGTTCTTGTAATGCATGTCAAAATCATTTATAAATTTGTCAATCAGGCCGACCACATTCACTTCTTTTTGACGGTTTAATATTTCATCTTTCAATACGAGAAATTGTGATTCACAGAAGTTGTTGGTGTTATTACCCCGGAGAGGTAAATCGTTTCGGTAAGCTAATGCCCAAGATTCACGATCTTCATACAGGTTTTCAAAGTATTTCACAAAGTTTGGATATTTTGCTACACAAATATCATTGTGTAAATTGTCATACTTGGTGATCATATCATCTTCGTTCAATGCATAGATAATACATTTAACCAGTAAAATTATATGTGGTCGGTCTGCAAGGTTGATGCCATGATTTTTGTCATACAGCCATCGCCAAATCTGCTGCAGAATATGAAAAATACACAATGTCAATGTTGCGTGAGGCCAGGCATGGCGCAGCGAATCTCTGAGCTCAAGGCAGTTATCTGTCATTATTACCTTTGGTCCAATATCAGGTGATGAGCCAAAAAAGGCATAATCTGGCAAAGATGACTTGAACAGACTTAATGCATCAATTAGTGTTTGTGTCTTCTCATCACTGGTTATTATGATACCAAGGGGAAGTGCTCCAGTAACGCTATGGGTAACCATGAGGAAAACTCTGAGATTAAATTCCTCCATGTTTGATGAAGAATCAAAGAATACCAACTCTCTTGACTCTCGCACCTGTAAAACAATAATATACTGTAAATGAATGATTAAGCACAACTGCTCAAATAAGCGCAACTGTCAAATAAGCACAGCACTTTTACCAAGAATAATTTATTAAGTGCCGCTGTCTAATAAGCTGCTATTATTTTGATTTTTGAAGGTGAATGCTTCAGAGATTCAGACATTTTATCAATTTTACTGTGATTTTGAGCTTTTGATGAGGCTGAAAGTTTCCCAAAAATTGCTTTTATGAAATCATTGTAAAATCATGACGAGACCCCCCTAGCTAAGCTGCATTTAAGTCTATTGATTTGCGTTAAGAATTCGTCAGAAAATTTTAAGTTCTTATGAATGATTGTTTAAAAGTTTTTACAGTCTTCCATACCACTCAAGAATTCTTACCAGAATGTGAAGAATTCTTGTACATTCTTAAGAATTCTTGCCATGTTAATGTGTGCAAGGCCTGCACTGTAATGATTACAATCAGCCTTGTATGCGCTTTACTGTATGCCAGCCTGCCAAATGCATGAGCTATGTAATTGTTATGGTGCATCTGGCATTAAATGTAATTACTTACCAAACGATGTACTCTTTTCATTAGTGGTGTTATAATCACCAGAATGAATTGTTGATCTGTTTCAGAATTAAATGGTTGAAAGGCAAAAGTATAATCAGGATCCTTGTTCTTTGATTCTTCCACTCGCTTCTCAAGGGCTGCAAACATTGATTTCAGGCTGTCTGTTCCATACAGCTTCTTTGTGTACTTTCTGTACATATCATTAAAGTCCTTTCTTCGTGGTACAGTTGATCGATCAGCCAATTTTGCATGGTAGTTCATTTCATTATCACATTCACATCTCAACTGTCGCATAAATTCACGGTGTGCAGCACCTGGTAACAGCCCCTGACCAAAAAGATTTTCTACTTTTTCATGAACATAAGTTGGAATATCTCTGAAACTCAAAGAATGAAGGCTGTTCACAGGATGGTTGTGATTCCATTCTATGTCAACCACACAATTAAAATCATCTGGATCTGGACATTTCAAGGGGCGCAATACCAATGAAAATTTGCAATTTGTATTTTTAATGCGTTTAAAAGGCCTCTTATCAAGAATATTGATTGGGTTCATTGTTCCTTCAAATCTTGTTTTGTGGTGACATCTGTAATATTGAATTTTCTTGTAAATGCTTTGTTGAGCTGTTTTCTTTGTGCTCGCTATTCTCAAAGTCTCGTTGTTCACTTTATTATATCTGTCTACAAACAAATTAACATTTGAATCACTCAGTAAACACCTTAACGTTGCCTTAAATTTGGCTTCGTTTCCCTTGACTTTAACAATTTTGTACTCATCTGTTGATAATGGAATAATTTCTTCAACACAAGATTTTAATTCGAATGTATCCTCTGGCCCTTCAAATGCATCTTGAATGTCAGCAATACACTGTTTTAGCAGTTCAGACATATCTCCACCTGCCATCATGACATGAATATCCTACGGAAAGAAGAAAATAAGTCTGAAAATATGATCTCTTTATTCATTGGGTTCTATTTATTGGGGGCTGGGCTGACTATCTATGGCCTAAAGGTAGCTTATTATTGGTCTACTTAACTGTACACAGGGAGGGTACGTACACAATGAAGGAGAAAAAAAAGGGATTAATCCAGCATCTGTTGGGAATTGCTGAAATAACTCTGGCTGTGAGACTTTGATTAGTTTGCAAAGTACTGCAAACCGGGCATCGCTTTGAGGTAGGCCTACTACTTTCCATCATAAATAACGTGCACAGTTCTGTTTTCTCAACATAAACTCAAGTAAAATAATCTAGGTAATTGATAAACTCACCTCAGAGACGATTATATTATTGATCTCTTCCTTTCATTTTCCTCTCTAATCTCGCACAACAACATCCAGTTGAAGGAAAAAGCGCGCGAAGACTTGTTGACTGTCAAGAGTACTTCAAGTAACTAACCAAAATATTCACCAAAACGATGCTACCGACTATCGAAGATACTACGGACCGTATACGGATTCGAAAATTGCGGTGTCTCTATAGAACTTGTAACGCTGATACCAGAACGTGTCCTTGGATTTCAGGAAATTTTTATATAATTTGTTCTTTATAGAAATAGATTTAAGGATTCCATTTGTGACCCAAGGTTTAAGCTGCTGCTTAGCTTGCTTTTTTGTCACTTTCTTTTGTGGTGCATGTTTTTCAATTACATTTAGAATCTTGTTTTGGAAGTCATGATAATTCATGTCGATGTCTAGACTGCTGTTGACTATTGCGTGGAAATGAATTGATTCAACTTCTTTTACAAATTTACTTTCGTCAAAGTTTTTAAAGACGCGTTTTATTTGTTTTGATCTTTTAGTTCTTTCAACTTTTCTCTCTATCAATGCAAAATTGGGTAAATGATCAGAGATCATCGAAATGAGATTTCCACTAGTTGCAGGAATGTCTATAGAGTTTACGAATATATTATCGATGAGAGATGGCCTACTGTTTCCAACGAATTTGGATGGTTGCAGGATAAGTGGTTGATAGAAATTTGTGAACATTAAATTCACGAATTTTTCTACCATAGTGACCTTTTCATATTTCAGCATATCAAGGTTAAAATCTCCAGAAATTGTTACTAGTTTATTCTCCTTAGAAATTTTTTTGAGGATTGAATCAAGGTATTCGAGAAACCTTGTAGGGTTTTTTCGGGGATGGTTATAGATTACGCCAGTTACTAAGTTTGGTCCAAGGGAATTTTCAATCTCAATCCAAAATGTTTCAAATTCGCATGCGTCGTCTATGTAGGTTTTTGAGAGGTCTTTTCTTTCATCGAAATTGAGGTCTGATGATACGAAGAATCCACACCCACCGCATTTACTATTACCAGTCTGTCCTTTGAAAGTATGATACCCGGCAGGATTTAACATTTTAAGAGCATCATTGTTTGTTTTGGAGTGCCATGTTTCAGTTAGAGCAATTACGTCAAATTTGAAATCGAGGCTGTGCAAGAGGATTTGAAGATTTTCAAAGTTATTAGGCAGTGATCTTATGTTCGAGTGGAGCAGACTGAAAACCTGACGTTTGCGTTCTGCTATGTTGGTCGTCAATTTATGGAATTCGTGTGTGGTATAATAGTTGAAATTTGAATGAAAATTGGCATGACTGTCAACATCATTATAAAAAAGGGCGTCGCTTTCTTTTAAGATAAGTTTACATAAATCAAGCTTTTCAAGAAGACTGAAATCTGTGGGTTCCGAATGAGTCACATGGCAGCTACATGCAAAATTTGAATTAAAGGTTAAGCCGCTCAACTCGTTGTCATCTAGCTCATGAAAGGGGAGTATTGCTTGGCGACATTTAGAGCAACACCATTCAGTAATCACTTTGGTCATGTCAACTGCCTGCCAAAATTGCAGCCCTGAGCAGCGCCGACGAATCATGTGGTCACAACCTACGCATGGAATGGCTTTGTTTAAAGTGCATATCACCTTCTCGGGTTTTTTATTTATTTTTAAAATACTATCAATACTGTTCATTTTAAATCCAAGATAAACTTGGTACCTCACTTTTATCATATTTTTTCCCGTCTTTTCCTTTTCGTGGTTCATCGAAAAGTTCGGGCTGCTCAGGAGACTAGGACTAGTCATGCTTCTTGTCCTCTGACGTCATTTAAGTCATTCGACTTACTGATCGTCACTATAATCGACATCACAATACAGTAAAGTAGAGTGTTTTCGTGGTGTTTTAGGACCTTTTTCGCGTGTGATAAAATGTCTGACACAAGTTCGCTTGCTGAAAACAGTTCCGAAGAGTTTTCAGACAACTACGATGAGGAATACGCTGTGGAAGTCGAGGATTTCGACCCACAAAACACAGTCGTGGCTGAAGCGATCCCGTTGGACCAACGCGGAAAGGAAATGCTTGTCATCATCATGTATTAATTGGTAAATTTCAATGAAGCATCCAAACATAAAACACCTATTTTGTGAAAATATGAATCACATATTATTTAATATCTTGTTTGCATTATATTGTGTGCATAATATTTAAGTAAATGTACATATGCATATACTATTGGCATTACACCTAGTGGTCCCTAAGCTAGTGGTTCTCCCACCCACTAACTGCTGATTGTCTCACAAATACTGTAGTTTGGTTGTATATTTCCATAAATTATGTTCTTTTCATGTGAATTGATGTCAGTGTGCCAGAGAAAGTCTCATGTGAATCTTTGAAAAAAACCTACTATACATTTTCATGATTCAGAATTACAGAAGAACCTAACCCACCTGCAGTTGCCTCAACATTGACAACTTTCGTGGCATATCTTTCCTCCCACTTTTTTATTGCCTCATCTTTTTCCTGGCGTTCCAACATCCTGTTCATTGGCTCTGGTGTAGCAGCCTCAAATTCTTTGTTTGCATCAGACGGGTCTTTGTCAGAAGCACCCAAAAGAGTTTCAAATATTTTTTGGACATATTTTTACGATAGAGATAGAAACTTTTCTAACACATTTACTATCTAAGAGGAGCATTGATGAGGACTGCTACTAATTCCTTGCACCACCTTCTAACTACAAAACACCAACATTTTATATGCTACCAAAAATACATAAAGAAGGCTGTCCTGGTAGACCAATAATTTCAGGCAGCCAGTCACCTACTGTGGCACTGTCCCAGTATCTTGACTTTTATCTGAAACCAATTGTTAAAGAAACACCCTCCTATATTAAGGACACAAACCATTTTCTACAAACTGTCCTAAATCTACAGCAACAAATAAAACCAGGCAATATTTTAGTAACAATGGATGTCAAATCTCTATACACCAATATCCCACAGGATCTGGGTATACAATACTGCCTTGAAGCAATGCAACACTTTTACCAAGGGAAACTTTCAGTTTTCAGTTTTCAGTTTTCATTAACAAATATATCTAAATACATTGAAGAATACAAAAATATACAATTGAAATTTACCTAAATTAAATACAACAATAAATAAACACATGAGACTATATTAATACTGACTACCACCATACCACCATAATACACCTACACCAGACACAAAGGAAACGAAAAAAAAGAGGCACAATACAGTACAAACAAAGAATGAGCATAGGTTTCAGGAGCAATCCGCCAAGCAGCAGGGCGACCCAGGACAAGAGCAACAGCCACCATCCAGGACCGCCCCACCCAACACCAGACCACACCCAAAACCCACGCTCATATGTATCTAGATAAATTTGTCTAAGGAGGAGCTCTCTAATAGGTAGACTAATCGAGAGAGAGCCCCCCCAACTAAAAACTAAAGAAAAATTTTGCTTGAAAAGAAACACAAGACCAGAAGATGCCTCCAAAGAACAAGATGATTAAAGAACACAAGTGCACAGTCAGTAAGCAGACGGGACGCCCACCACACAGACAGACAGCCACCACCCCTGCCAACGACAGCAAAAGGCAGCAGCCGTCCATCCACACAGCAGAAACCCCATCCACCCACCAACCAGCACTTGTGTAAGAGTTAACTCAATGTTGTTTTTAAATTAAAGACCATAACCATTGACAAGGAATTCTTTCAATTTTGATTTGAAAATAGTAAACGAAACTGAAATCTTAATAAAAGTAGGTATGTCATTCCACAGTTTTGCACCAAAATACTTTATGGACCTTAGACCATAGAAAAATGTATTCCTTCTGGATTGAAAAATGTCACCTCTAGCTGCCTGACGAGTTTCATGACCATGAACAGTGTTACTAAGCTGAAAGTAGTTGAGAAAGTGAGAAGGTGTGAGACCATTGAGAGACTTGTAGACAAATTTGAGTATATCTTGATGTATCATGTCTTTTAGTTTAAGGATTTTTAAGGAAAAGAAGATTGGTGTTGAAGAAGAGAAGAAGGGCTGAAAGGAGATAGACCTGAGTACTTTTTTCTGTAATAAGAAGAGAGGTTCAAGATAAGTATCATAGGAGAGACCCCAAGTTGATGAACCATAGCTCAGAAAGGAAGAGAAAATGGAAAAGTAAAGATTTTTCAAAATATCAAGAGGAAGGAGGTGTCTAATTTTAAAGAAAATCCCAGATGTCCTTGAGAGTTTTTTAGTTAATTCAGAAATATGAAATTTCCAGGAAAGATGCTCATCCATCAGTACGCCTAAAAATTTAACGTATCTAGATCTGGTCACTGATTTCTTACCAAATTTGATAAGGATATGATCAGGCAATTTCTTTCTAGGGGAGTGAAAAACAACATAATTTGTTTTTTCAATGTTCAAAGCCAATTTATTTACTTCAAGCCAGGACTTAACTTTCAGCAGTTCTTTATTGATTTTAAACTGAAGCTTTGCAATGTTTTCAGTTTCAAAATAGATATTTGTATCATCAGCAAACAAGAAGAAAGAAAGGACTTTGGATACATTAGGCAGGTCATTGATATAGATTAGAAACAGTAAAGGGCCAAGTACAGAACCTTGAGGAACACCACAAGTGACTTTCCCAAGACTAGAAGAATGGTTGTTGATTGAAACATACTGCAGTCTTCCCGTGAGGTAGGACTCAAACCAGTGCAGCGATGAGCCTCTTATTCCATAGTGGCTAAGTTTTTGGAGTAGGATGTTATGATTGACAGTATCGAAGGCTTTTTGCAGGTCAATAAAGATTCCACAGCCAACTTTCTTAGAGTCCACAGTAGATTTAATTCTCTCACTTAAACTGATCAATGCATGATCAGTGGAGTGTCCATTACGGAATCCAAATTGCATTTGAAATAAGATATCATGAAGTTCTAAGAAGCTATACAAGCGTTTATGCATGAGCTTTTCAAAGATCTTACTGAAAACTGACAGCAAAGATAAAGGAAACTCCCCCTCCCAATAAAAGATCTACAACAAATGTTTGCATTCATTCTTAAAAACAACTATTTTGAATTTGACAGAAAACACTATCTACAAATCCATGGTACAGCAATGGGCACCCCCTTTGCCCCAAACTTTGCAAATATATTCATGCATAACTGCGAAAGCCCCATACTAACCATTGCACCAGAACAAAAAACACCCCTGGTTTGGAAAAGATTCATAGATGATTGCAACCAATGCTTCCCAACAATAAAATTCACAGCAGAGCACTCTTTGCAGCAAATTGATTTCTTGGATACTACCATATACTTCAACAGGGAGGGTACCTTGGAAAGTACCCTTTTTGTTAAAAAACAAGATATATGCACCCTATTACACAATAACTCCTTTCATCCAAACAGCTGTAAGAAGGGTATCATTTACAGGCAAGCCTTGAGATATAGGAGAATAATTACCAACAATGAACAGCTTGAAGAGAAGTTGGAAATACTAAGAAACAATCTAGTAAGGAGGGGTTACAACCTTTCTGAAATAAAAAAGCAATTCAACAAAATTAGACAAAATTCACAGTCAGATCTACTATTTGACAACCAGGGGCGAAAATCGTGGGGGGGTGTGGAGGGGTGTGACAACCCCCCAATCTCAAATATAGTGGATNACCATATACTTCAACAGGGAGGGTACCTTGGAAAGTACCCTTTTTGTTAAAAAACAAGATATATGCACCCTATTACACAATAACTCCTTTCATCCAAACAGCTGTAAGAAGGGTATCATTTACAGGCAAGCCTTGAGATATAGGAGAATAATTACCAACAATGAACAGCTTGAAGAGAAGTTGGAAATACTAAGAAACAATCTAGTAAGGAGGGGTTACAACCTTTCTGAAATAAAAAAGCAATTCAACAAAATTAGACAAAATTCACAGTCAGATCTACTATTTGACAACAACAAACAGACTACACAGACACCAACAAATCTACCTTTTGTCATCCCATATGACAACACAACAAAAGAAATTGGTAAAATATTAAAAGATAACTGGCAATCAATTGAAAATGATGAAATACTTAAACAAATATGGACAAAACAACCTTTTGTTGCTCTAAAGAGACACAAAAATATCAAAGATACACTGGTCAGATCTAAATTTAACTCAAAATAAACCAGAAAACAAAACCTACCCATAAAATAACAATATCCGATGCATTGGTGGACTAGGACGCTAGTCTGCTGGGGCACCTGCACCACAAAATCATTCCGATTTAACTGCCCTGAAATGAGAATTGGTGCAGGACATCGGCTGAGGATTTGCATTGTTAAATCATTAATGAATAATTTGGTAAGTTTGACTAATGACTGGATCATAAATATGGGTAATTGCGTCTAACATGCACCAACACAGTACTACAATTGACTATGACAATACCTAATAATATTAGTAACAATTTGCTGTGGGCCTTGGGGGGGGGGGGTGGTTAGCATTATACCCTCCCTTGTTTTTCAATATTTTATATTGTTTTTTTTTCTTAGTATCAGTTTTCATATTTCATATCCTTTCCTCTTCTGCACTGCAAACAACTAGAAACCCACTATAATTACAAAGGTGTTCATGAACTGATATTAGACAAATTAGAGAGCAAATTCGAAAGAAGGAAGTAACAAACTCAAAATAGTTGTTAGGCCCTTTTGAGCCTTTAACCTGTCGATGACTTCGGTCCGATATTTCTTCTGAAACTGGCTTAAATATCGTCGGAAAAGATTTGATTCCGATTTCATCTCGTGTTAACCTTGGATGGCAAGGTTTGCCAAGACCAGGCAGTGATACGAAACGACGTTCGTAGTCGTCTGGGGTAAAATGAATGGAACACACCGCAGTAGCTTGTGTCGGCGTCCAATGCGCACGTTTCATCTTCACGAAATCTATCCATAATTTTCTTCTGCGTTTAGCTTCTGATCGATCATCGTTCCAGAAAGGAATTCTGTGCACAGATACTTCTTTTTCAAGGTTTGCTGCATTATTGCAGCCAAAAACAACACATCTATCCGGCATTTTGTCTGTATAGGTCTGTATAGTATTTCATGGAATGACTTGGATGACGTCAAGGCTAGATTAGTCACCGGTCCCCCATCATGCCCGGCTTTTTTTAAAAGGCGCGCGAAAACTGACGAAATCCTCTTATTAAACACCCCATTTCTCTAAAACCCTTACTTTAAATCCCACAATGGATTTTTTTTATGTTTCTATATACCCTTGGCAACAGATTACCTGCTTTATAGGATAAGGGTGATATGCACTTTAAATTCGTCACCTTTTTATTGCAAACATTGCAAGTTCTGATGAAACCACGTTGTTGGGAGATTAGATTTTTTTGCAGTTTAGTATTTTTCTCTGTATACACAGAAATGGTATTTCGGAAATTGTTTTCATTTAGTGATTGGAAAGGAAAAATTTCCTGGAGGCAGTTACGGCAAAACCAGTTGTTGTTTGGATTGTCTACAAAAAATGTAAACTCGGGTTTATTAAGGAAAGAACATCGCAAATGGTACCACGCATTACATAAATCACAACAAATGGCATCTTTTCCCTCAGATACAACCTTAGAACATTTATGGCAGTTGATGACTAGATTTGGATCATCACCGGGGAGTTTAAATAACGATTTCTAGTAAAAATATTACGAAAGCAAAAAATATTAGCTTAAAGGAGTTCTTACCAAGGCAAAACGATCGTTCATGTTCAAATGATTTTCTGTTCAATTTCTGAAATGTCTTTGATCTTTGCAACATCAGTGGATTCATTCTTCTTGGCGAATACGACTCCATTTTTAGTCCAGGAAAATTCCCATTCTTTTTTGGTGGCTCGCAAACGGACAAGACGAAACAGGTTCTTATTTTGGCGAGTGAGGGACTCATTTATAAAAAATTTATTGCTTTTTTTCGATGCTTCAGCGGGGAACTGAAGACTGCCCAACGGTTTTTCCTTTTAAATTTTTACGCAGGGCCATTACTTTTTCTTTAATCTTCCGGTTGGTGAATTTTGTGATGATGATGGGGTCTCCCTTTGCTTTCTTGATACGGTGGCATGCTACAATGTCAGATTCGTTGACGGTGACTCCAATCTCTTTGCAGACTTTAATCGCCATTTGCTCCGGGTTTTCTTGGTCAGTTGGGGGAATTCCACTTATCTCGATGCAATCTCTTCGGCCATACTGTTCGAGATCGTTGATGTCGCTTCGTTGTTTCTTTAGCTCTGTTTTCATGTTATTGATTTCAGTTTTGAGGTCAACGTTTTCTTTGCATAACATCGTTTGCTTTTTCAACAAGTTCTCTGAAAAATTGTTCTGGTCTTCATATTTCTGGCTGATAAAATTTGCGGAAGCCTCATAATTTCCAAAACGGTCCTCTAGGGTCTGTAGCTTGCCAAGAACGTGGTCGTAGTTATTATCGAGTTTGGCTGCTAAGTCATCCATTTTTGCTTCTTGTCTCTTCAGCATTACCATTATCGTCGCCATTCCATCGTTGAAATCTGTCGAGGCTGCTGGGTTTTTCTTGTTTTCCATCTTGAATTGTGTTTGTTGGTGTTCTTTTAAATACAACTTTGATCCATTGGTGAAGATTAGTAAAGGATGTAAAATAAAATAAAGCAAAACATGTATTGGTGATGCATCGATAGATTACATGTTGTACATTGATCGTGGATTTGAGGAGCTTCGAAAACCCACGTCCGCACGCCAGGATGACATGCGCAAGTTGTCAATGGTGTATCCTCAAAGCTAGACGATATAAATTGTGGAGTGCCACAAGGCTCTTGTCTCGGTCCTCTTCTGTTTTTGATCTATATCAATGATTTGCCATTTTCTCTGCAAAATAGTAAAGTTACCATGTATGCTGATGATACCACCATATCGTATTCTTCCAAAAACATCGATGATCTCAATGAAAGCATGAATAGAGACTTGAATTGCCTGAAATAATGTCTTAAGGTAATAAATTGTCTTTAAATGTCATGCAGACTCAAGCCATGGTTGTAGGATCTCGGCCAAATCTTAAAAAGATCTCTCATAAGAAAATAGAGTCCCCTTCCTTTGCCATTGTTGATTCACACGTAGAGATTGTTGAGAAAACTAAATACTTAGAAGTTCAACTAGATCAGCATCTTGTTTGGGATGAGCACACTAGATTCTTGCGTGTTAAGGTTTCTCGTGCTTTAGGATCTTAAAATATGCCAAGAAATTGCTACCCCAGGAAACACTTAGGCAGATCTATAGAGGTATTGTAGAACCACATTTCCGATACTTTTCTGTGTGGGGGAGCTGCGGGGAATCCAAGCGACTGACACTGGAAAAGTTACAAAATCGCGCTGCCAGAATTGTGACTAATAGCAGTTATGATGCACCTGCTGATGCCCTGATACAGAAGCTAAAGTGGCCAAGTATCGCTGACATTATCAAACGAGAGACAGCGAGCATCGTTTTCAAATCCATAAATGGTCTTGCACCACGTATCAACCAAAGTATCCAGAGCCATCGGATTTTTAAAACATGCGAAAAATATTCTCCCAATGGCTTCTTTGAAAACATTGTACTCAAGTATTGTGGAACCCCATTTTCGTTACTGTTGCTCAGTATGGGGTTGTTGTGGCACCACTGATATTAATCAGCTTCAACAACTTCAAAACAGAGCTGCTAGAATTATAACCAACAGCAATTTTGATGCCCCAAGCAGACCACTCATTGGGAGTCTTGGTTGGAAAACCATTCGTGAGCTTATCGACCAAGATTCTCGATCGATGGTCTACAAGTCTATTAACGGGCTTGCTCCACAGTACATGAACAATCTTTTCACAAGAAACTCCGCTTGCAACTCTCGTAGCCTTCGAAGTACGGCAACAGATTTGAGGTTGCCAAAGAAAACGTCCGCAAATGGGCAGAAATGTTTCTCGTATCGAGGTGCAAAACGGTGGAATAGCCTCCCAGCTGATACTAAGCAGGCATCCTCCAATACTGTTTTCAAACAAAATTTATAATGGACAGGGGTTTTTTCTTGCGGTCGGGGGGCTGCCGCGTCCGTTGTCTCTCTGCTTGGTTTCTGCTGGTTGATGATGGACATTTATTTTGGATCTCTGTCGTCAGTCTGGTGGGAGCCGGGCGTGGGGGCGGGGGCTGCGCTGGTTGCTGGATCGCGGGAGGAATTCCCAGTCTACTGGCTTTATGCACTTTTTCTTTTATTTTTCATAGTTAGGTTTGACACTTTAGTTGTATATATTTATTGTAAGTAATTCTTAGATGTTTTTAACCCGTATATTTTGTAAGTTTTTATGTGGAGGGCCCCTTGAAAATCAGCCATTAGGCTGAAGGGTCTCCCTCCTTAATAAATTGAAATATGAAATATGAAACCTACGTATCTCTCGAATATTAAAAAAAAAAACTCTTCACGGAACACTGTCAAGTTAAGAAACTCTGAGACTGACTTACGCGTCCCTCTTATGAAAACGACACATGGACAGAAATCATTCTCGTATCGTGGTGCGCACCTTTGGAATAATCTTGAACCGGAGGTAATGTATTTATTTCTAGATTCTAGTTTTGTAATTAGGTTATTAACGTTTTAGTTTCATATGTATTAAATTGTAAATTGTAAATTTTTGGCACGGCCCCCTGAAAAGCGCCTTAGCTGACGGGGTTACCGTGGTTAAAGAATATAAAATCAAACCAAATCAAATCAAATCAAAATCAACTTTTGATTTTCGCAATTCTTTCTGAAATTAATAGTCCCTTTGGTCATAATGAAATAGGAGGACAAAACCCCTCAAGGTTTACAATGTTTAGTATGACTAAAAGCTACGATACATCTACTATCACAGAGGATAAGCACGCAGTTCCAGAACATGCGAAAACGCGACAAAATGCAGCTTTGCACAAATTTGGATAATTTTGAGAAATAGGCCAAAAACAATGGCTAGAAATTGGGCAGTAGTTCAGCCGCCTTGGATTGCTAGCACGAGCATACAACAAGATTTTAAGGTCGGTGGTTGGACTGAAATCTATTTTTCTGGGCAAATGTGCCTATCACAAGACCGACGGCCGTGGAAAAAAAGCGGCAGAAAAACAAGTGGCGGGCGGGCGGGCGGGGCAAAAAAAATAATGCCTTTCACTGCAAACAACGCTGCCTGCCTGCTTTCTCTGGCTTTTTATTGTAGAAAACTTATAAATATGCAAGTATTGCTTTATATACTCGCCATGAAAAACCAGCTTTCCACATGCACGAATGCGAGAAGTTACAACTAAGGACTTTAACCCAGTGATAATGAAACAACCATGATCACAAGAGACACAGCCCTTTTCACTAAGAAAGCAGGACATCAAACGTTCCATTAACTGCGATTAACTTTCATTCAATCACCATACAATTCAAGACACTTGTGTTAACGTTCATGACATACCGAAACATACTTCTTAAATACCAAACATTCATTACATTGGAACAAAATTTCATGTTGGTTTTGAAGCATGTTAAAAACACATACATTTGGCGTAATGGACTCAGACTTTTGGACCCGACTCTATATTTAGATATATTTGACTAAGGGGGAATTCTCTAATTGAAGAAATAAGCGATAGAGAGCCCCCCTATCCAAAACTGAAAAAGAAAACCAAAAGCATCATGTTTTACAAAAAATCACGAAAAAGCAGAATTCGTAATGACAGCATGACGTCACAGCAGCGTTGACAACACGACGCCAGCTTGTTTTGGGGAAAATCTTCAGAAAATTTCTAGAAGTTTCTATAGGAAATTTGCAAAAAAGTTGCATAAAATTGTTCTTATATTCTACCTCGCGATAGTGAGCAGGGAGAGGATAGGTAGCAATTGTTAGTCAAACCTAAACCAATGAAATAATTGCACGAACACGCTGTTTTTAAAGTAAAACATAAAATTTACGCCAAGAAAGCCTTTGCGACGATAATTTTGTGATCAGCACCATAAACTCTGTCAGCTGTACGTTGCTCGTCGTTTCTTCAAAGTCGACCTCCCTTTTAGACATTCCCCTATCTACCTGCTAAAGTTTTTGAATGATTTGAGCAGCTTCCAAGCTTTCTGAATTTATTTATTGCGATAAATAAACGAGACACTCTAAAAATCTCAGTGTGAATCTATACTTTTTAATGGCTTCATTTACCCCAAAATTGGTCAATTCACGTGACATGACATCTATATGAATTGCCTCCAAAGAACAACTGACAATAAAATACAATATCACCCCAAATGAGCCAGGGATTAGAGACCATAACAATTGATAAGGAATTCCTTCAATTTTGACTCGAAAATATTAAAAGAAACCGACATTTGATAAACTTTGGTATACCATTCGAGAGTTTAGCACCAAAATACAGGGTGTCTCAAAAAAATTGTTCAACGTTTGATTAAATATTAAAAAAAGAACGATATAATGAACGGGCTCCATGGAAAGATAATCCTTCCCTTCCCTAAGTCTTTAATTAATTTTAGACACCAGAATTTTTCAAATCCGCTGAATAGTCACAGAGCTACAAGCTCTTGAAGTTCAAGTTTGTGCGAAAGCTGAAACAAGAGGCTTCATCATAGCAATTGTAGTGAATGTAGCATGGGACAGTCGTTTGTTTTGTTTCTAGTTTATTTCAGGGCAAACAAAATGGGATTTGGAAAGGATTTTCGATAGTCAAACTCTCTCGAACATTAATTCGAACGTGTGGATGCTTTGAGGAATTTTGTCGAGCAAAGTTTGAAAAAGCAAATTTTGACAATGTCTACAGGAATCAAATTTTTTCGATATCCTATTTGGTTCGCTCTGATAATAATGAGAGGTATGGCATTGGATAGCCTCCCTCATCTCAATTTTGGAGCTTTTTTGCATAACAGGTAGCTCTGGGGTCTCTGGTTTCAGCTTTCGCACAAACTTGATCTTTAAAAGCTCATACCTCAGTGAATTTAAAGCGGATTTGCAAGATTCTTGTGTTTAAAATAAATTTAAGATCTTAGGAACAGGGTATTTTAACATGGGGCCTGTTCATTTTCACTTTATTTTTCAACATTTAATCAAACGTCGAACAATTATTTTGGGACACCCAGTAGTTTATTGACCTAAGACCATGTAGAAATGTATGCCTTACGGATTGGAAAATGTCCCCTCTAGCTGCCTGACGAGTTTATGGTTATGAACTGTGTTACTGAAGTTGAAATAGTTGTGAAAATGAGAAATTTTTTCGAAAATTAAGAATTCTACCGGGTGAATTAATAAAAGCAATCCTCATTTGAAAGGTCACTGCTCCCTAGATATTAAGACAAAAATATTGGCAAATACATTATTCAATAGCGAACATGTTCAAATGAATTTAAAAATTCACCTGACTATAATCGGCCACTCCGTTTTGAAATTATAAGGGATTTTCTAGAGAAAGCCCTGTCAAGAAACCTTCAAAAATGGTATTAATTAATTCCCCTTTTAGGATAAGACGAAACAGGCTGATCTCAAAGAAAGAATTTGTTTTCGATAGTGACACTATCATTCAACATGAACAGCTAATACATTATAAGTCTTGGTTCGCTAATACATTATAAGTTTCAGTTCTAATTACAGTATACGTTTTGGCGCAATCGCTGTGGGGTATGGAAACGCATCGCGGCAGTGAAGCACCTATCTACCTACCTAATCTATGAAACTCGAGGAATTTTTTGCCTCGAGGTGTGGCACTGGGGAAGCTGGGCCCCGGAAACCACTGAACCAGGAGGAAAGTGGGCCTCCAGCCTGCTTCCGGAGGAAGTTGGGCCTCCATGGCAGGGGTTCTAACGCAATAATCCCCATGAGGAACATGGGCCTCATGGGTCGCATGAGGAAATTGGGCCTCATGCGACCTACTGCGCGCAGATGCAGTAAGGAACCTGATTTGCGGAGGAGATGGGCTCCGTCTCGAAACATACAAAAATGCGGAGGAGATGGGCTCCGTCTCGAAACATACGAAAGTATAACAAGTGTGGAGGATTTGGGCTCCAACTTCTCATGAGAGAATTACCATTTTTGGCTTTAGCCTTTCTTGAGTTTGTGTTTTGAAGTGGTTTTTTGCTTGAAAAGGCACTTCACCGC
>REGM01000005.1:3093690-3163263 GCA_004194415.1 Aurelia aurita
TACTTGTCTGCACTTTCTGGCAATGTTATTCGCCAATGCGTTAGTCCAAAAAAGGCTGTGTAATGACAATTTCAATGTCACACATTCTGCATCTAGGCCAGCTCGATGAACCAAATATCACTGTTCGGAACGACTCGAATATCATTCATTCCTGCCTTGCCATTGTTCATCTATTGTGTTGTCAGCTTTACCGCCAACCACCAAGCTAATCACAGCTGTATTTCTTGTCAAATTTAGACTTCCCTCAGCGTCTTAGATGTACTGTCACTTCGCAGCGGCACTTGGCATCGTATACAAAAGCCCAGAGAGCTTCTTTGCGTTGAATACCTCTGCTTCGAGTTCGCAGCAAAAACAAATTTTCGTGTTCTGTCTGATCTGCTCGGATATTTGATCAAAGAGGAAGACTAAACGACAGCAATGCTCATATGCATAAAAAAGTCACGTGGAAGCTTGCATTTTTTCCCAGCAGTTTATTGGTGGATAATGATCGAACTATCATCGCCGGGAGATTTGATTGGTATCGAACCTGCTTACGCAATGAGTTTCCAGTTATAGCAACCTCACAAAGGATGATAACTATCTTAGTTAACACAGAATGGGGAGTAGGCCATTGCTAAAAGTGTAATTTGCCCAAAGATTTATTGGACAGATAGCTTTGATTACAGGAGCTGTAAATTGAATGAACATAGCATACAGTACATACCGCCCTAAAATTAGTTGCCTGCACACAAAAGGGTTCTTATCCCCCTTTTGTAAATAGAAATTGGCAAATTGGATTCAAATCCTTCCAGTGAAATAATTAACAGCAGTAAAAGTTATACTTTTACTTGAACATAAAATCACGATCAAATTTCCCTAATATTTCTGCCTAGTCATCCATTTGGGAGGATGAAAGTGCCATCCCTGGGATCATAAGACAAATATTCTGGGCGATTTCTTGCTCCCAAGAGGATAACACGTGCTAAAAAGTGTCGAAGTCATTGCTGTAGGGCAGAAATACTTGGAAAATGTGATCGTGATTTGATGCCGTTTTGAAATTTTCTTGAAGGGGCTTTCTAGAAAGTCCCTCATAATGTCAGAAAGGACTGGCCTATTTCAGTTACGTAAATTTAAAAATCTTTTTGAACATGTTCACTATTGAATAGGATATTTGCCAATATTATTGTCTTGATATCTAGGGAGTAGTGGCATTGCAAACGGAGAATGTTTTTATTGACTCACCCGGTAGGAGAAACTTTTACCCCCATAAGAATTGAGGTCAAAACAAAAGAAAGCAAGCTCAGAGACAAGTTTGTTGTAAAAATGAATGTAATGCATCTGTTGGTGATTGTTGCTTGTGAAATTTATTTTGCATATACAACTTAAACAAACCTTTTGATAAGAAGGCAGATTTTGGAAGCTATTTGGCAAATTTCTTGTATATTCTCTCCTGGTGAGACATATCATCAGGCAATCGATGTAAATTTGTTCATGGCGTTTTTTTTAACTTGAATGCTTTGGAGAAGATGTTTCCACGTCCAAGACAGTCTTTGAGATTTAAAAATACTGTTGACGAGCTCTTCCATTCAGCATGCTTTACATTTGAACAAGATATGGGTTTTCGTTTCCCCATTTTTGAAGAAAGATTCGAGATGACAAATACTTTTTACTAACGAAGAAATGACGAAACCCCCACCTTTAAGGATTCTTTTCCCGCCATCTCCTGTTTCCTAGGGTCCAGACTGCGAGATGATACAAGTTGCCGTATGAGAAGGATAGGTTTGGAAAGGCAAGTGTTGCAACTTTGCATGGCAAAGCGAAGCAAAGCGAAGCGAAGCAAAGCGAAGCAAAGCAAAGCGAAGCAAAGCGAAGCAAAGCGAAGCAAAGCGCAGATTGTGGAGCTTGATTCAAAATAGTTGGCTGGAGTGTTCATGGTGCTTAATATAGTTGGTAATGATATATATCTTTTGGGTCAGACTCAAAACTTGATACCATATTGATCTTTATGAGATCATGATAAACTGAAATGAAGTTTCATTACCATTGCTACTTTAGTCTGTGAATTTCAAGTTTTTATTTATCTGAGAAAGAGCCACTAGTTGCGGTAAGAATATGGCCTCTCTTGAAATTTCTGATCGCTTGATAACGACCCCTCATCTCTCTACCGCTTTGAAGTAGGCGGATTATTGGCAAGGGCTCTCGGCATCGAAATCTAAAACGTTAACAGAGAAGTTTTGACATAATAGTCTCGGCACACTGGGCAATGTCTGCGCTTGCCAGGGTCACAATCTTCGTATGTTTGTAAGCAAACATGATGGTAAAGGTGCGAGCAAGACAGAAGTGCAACTGGACGATCTTTAGACGTCTGAGGCAAGTCCTTGAATTGTACCATACATATGGGACATTCTGTAATACTCATCGATAGTGCCTAGAAAAGATAAGCGTTAATTACTTCGAACTACTTCGAAACCAGAGGGTTCTAAAGTGCTCCCAAAATTTATGCAGACCAAAATAGTTTTTGGCCATAGAAGTGCCAGTAAATCGAAACTACTGCAAGCTAGGTATCATTTAGAAGAGCTTAGCGAGTGGAACTTGAATCTTGTTAGGGTAATAAAATGTTGATGCTTTTTTGTGAAATTGTTTGTTTCAAAAATTTTTCAATCCTTAAACCATGCGGCGGAAAGCGTAGCCTGCGCCTCAACTCATCCTCGAAGGAAACGTGCATATGTCTCAATTGTCTCACAGTTTTTGTTAGAACAAAACCTCCCTAAGATCAAATTGCAAAACATTTCTGAAATTTTGGACACAGGGTTGGACCTTAAAGCAGCTAATTGGACTAAAATTCAGTATGTAGGATGGGTAGAAATTGACTTTGCCATGGCATCTGACAATGCTGATGATAATATCATTGTTCCGTTCCTTGTTACGCCAGTTGAGCTCCATAGCACTATTGTCGTTTATAACGTGATAGAAGAAGCAATAAAGCGTAACGCTTCAGACTGCTCAAATACCTGCAACACAAGCCTTGTGAACAGTGTGAAAACCATGTCCACCTCCCTATCAAAGGAGAGTTTGGGAATACGACCGGGCAAACATCCAAGCAATAGACCTTTTCACAGAGGTCTAGGACGGCACGATACTTTTCTGGAAGATGGTGGAGAAGCAGGGATCCTCTTCTCGATGCAAACGATGAAATGCAGTTCCAATGGGCGAAGTAATGCAAGAAACGTTGAATTTAACTCCAGTTACTGGGCACTTAGAGGACCAGAAAGTTTATGACATGAAAATAACGAGTTACCTATCACGTTAAAGTGATATTTAGCATAGTTTACAAGGAAACATTTATTTCGCGGCGAATTTGGATTCAACGATGATTATTTGCCAATTTTAGATTTTATTTATGAATAAATGGAGCTCATTTATTGCCCTTTAACTGGAGGAATAGGCAAGATCTCCTATTATGCCCGTTTAGCCTCATAACAAAGGAGAAACTTTGGAGGGAAAATCGTCATTAAAGGTATTTGTCATTTCGTCATTTCATTTCGTCAAATCAAAAAGGAAAAGAGAGAAGCTTGCGACAAATCATTCAATAAATTTTAGAGCGAAAACATAGAAAAAGGGTTGTAGTTTTTAAGTTTTTACAATGTGGAAGAGATCCCGAAGAGATGCTAAGTCAAAAATTTGCCGAAGTATTGTTTTGCTTGGAAGCAAATATTATTTCGGTGACTGACAATCTACAATCTTGGCCAAAAAAAGCTGGGACATAGGCAAATTTCAGTGTGGTCGCGATGTTTCCTAAAATATCGAGAAGAAATCGAACATTTTGGACCTTGTGATCCCCCCTCCCCCTAATTCAATGTTGGCTAGGACGAATGGCGCTTGATTCAAGCAACATTGAAACGGGGGGGGGGGAGCGGGGGGCTTGTAATCAAATGCCAAAGTAGTGCAATTTTCTGATTTGTCCCATGTATTTTGGCCAAGATTGTCTGAAAAATTACTAATACCACCCCTAATTAATGTTGCTATAAATCAAAGTGTACTTGTTGGAGACAATCCCTTTTAAGAGGAATAGAAAGATTATAGGTGTAGGTTGAACTCTAGAATACTTCAGAGTTTAATGTATTAGCAACTACTGGTTAATCCATTTGATTCAAGCAACATTGAAACGGGGGGAGCGGGGGAATCAAATCCTGTAATCAAATGCCAAAGTAGTGCAATTTTCTGATTTGTCCCATGTATTTTGGCCAAGATTGTAGTTGTTGAGAGGCGCAATTTAACTCTATTAATACCGGGCTTTGTTTACCCTTGTAGTACTAGGGGGGGGCACAAAGTACTCCCTAGATAACTTTGTGTGAATAACAAAGATATGAGGGCGATACTTGGTGCAATGGTGCACATAATAATAATAATAATAATAAATGATCTATTTACAGTTGGCAGGTACGAAAAACATAGCTAACTAAGCTAATTAAAGCAAACAAGTCTACACAAATGGACACTTTTTTATTCTTGATTACTTCTATTACGTCACTATGACGTCATAATGAAGGAAAATTGCGATATTTTCTAACTAATTTTATTTACTAATTCCTTCCATAATGGCTCTACAATATATCACAGATCGTCAAAGAGCAAAAAATCAGCAATATGATATCTACTTATATTGTTTCATTAAAAGCCCTAACTACTGATGCAAATACTTTGAAATGCCTTAAAATCGTTTAAAACGATCCAGAGAGCCAAATTTGACAATAAAACTTTATCTATTAAATGTTTTATTACTCATATGACGTCACAAACTTTGAGGACGTCATTAAATTCAAAATTTTTGACGTCATCCAAAATTATAATCTAAATTATAATAAAAATTATACATCATCTGAAAGTTCTCGGTTAATTAAGATCTTGAATTCGATAATATGAAAAGCTATAAACTACATAGGAATAAAGAAACGAAAGTGGGGAAGGAGAGGAGAGGAGGCACGGTGTTTTGCATATGATAATGTAACCTGTTTGGATTCGGAGCATGGGTTCATTTGCTTAGTTTCATGAACGATTTTTGTATTTTTGTAAAAGCCAATTTCGGAAATTGCGTCGAAAAGTTGTTTTTCTGGGTTTGTTTCGAATATCAAAAGGGATATCATTCCAAATTTTAGTGCCCTGAAGGTTATACGTTTTGTAAGGTTTGTTCTGGCTAAAGGAATTGCAAATTTATCTGTTGTTGCTTGACGAGTGTGATAACGAAGTCTTTCTGTTGTTTTTTCAAAGAAGGCGCTTTCTATGCTACTACCTTTGCTTATGTCATACATAAATTTAGCACATTTAGTTTAAAGCTATCTTCGAAGTTTAGGACGCCGAATTTTTGAAAGATAGGTTTTGAGCTTGCAGTATAATTTTCGAAATTCATTATTCTCAGAGCTTTATGTACATTACTGTGGACTGATTTTAAAAAGGATGCTACTGCAGTACCCCAGTTGATGGACTGATTTGTTTGATACCATACTGTAGACGTTCATAACCTATGTTTTTCTGGAAAATTATTCGATGTTTCCTCAAGAATTTTAGAAATTACGATGGTTTTAAGCTTTTTTAAAATTGTTCTTGAATTCTTATAAAAGAAGAAAAGCACTCTAACTCTGAAAATATTCAAGATTTCTGAAAAGTCCAAGATAGAGTTATAGCAAAGTAAGTAAAGTTGCTTTCAAGCCATTCGATTCAAAGAAATATGTCACTGAATTTTACACCGACCTTTTTACGCCAATTTAAAGATTTGGAACCTATGATGTTGAAGGTACAAAGTGCCGCATTTGAGCAAGTATGCCAATAACTTTTGAGATTTTGATATTGACTTGTTTGATGTGTTGTTTCCATGTTAGGTTTTTATCTATTAAGACGCCAATGTATTTTATGCAGTCTTTCTTTATTATGGGTGAATTGTTGATTGTTAATGCTACATTATGAAGAGATTTTTTCTTAGCTGAAGAAATTATCATGAAATTTGACTTATCAACGTTTAATGTAAGTTTATTAGCGATTAGCCAATCAGACACTTTTGCTAATTCATTATTCACGATGCTTTCAAGTTCTTCAAGTTTGTTATGTGAAAAGAAAATACTCGTATTATCTGCAAAAAGATGACATTTTAAGGCATTAGATGTTAGTGACATGTCATTTATATACAAGAGAAACAGGAGAGGGCCAACAAAGCTTCCCTGAAGAACACCAAATTTTATATTACATGAATCAGACAGTGTTCCATTTATGGATACTTTTTGAGTTCTATTAGTTAGATAGGATTTAAACCACCCAAGAACAATACCTCTGATACCATAATATTCTAATTTGCTGATAAGAATAACATGGTCCACAGTGTCAAAAGCTTTGGCAAGGTATAAAAATATGCAGCATGATAATTTTTTATTTTCAATTGCTTCTACAAGTTTTGTGCAGAGGTCAAGTATTGCCAAAGAAGTTGATTTCTCTTTTTGAAAGCCAAATTGGTGCTTGAAGATAATCATATAAAGATCGAGAAATTTTATGAACCTGATGTGCATTAATTTATCAAATATTTTGTTAAATAGAGGCGATAATGAGATTGGTCGGAAAGTTGTTACTTCTTGTTTGGATTTAGCTTTATGTATTGGTACAACTTTTGCATACTTCAACATCGTCGGATAATATCCCGAGCAAAAGGATTTGTTGATTAGTTTCGTAAGCGGGCCAGACAAAGTACTACCAATACATCTGATTAATTTTACAGGAATATCATATGAATCAGGAGCTTTAGATTCATTAAGATTCATTAGCTGATTCTTCACCTCGGAGTGGTCAACAGCTGACATGAAAAAATTGCTACTATTTGGTTCTCTTAGGTAGTTTTAAAAGTGGTTTTTTGCATGTCCTAGCTTGTTAACAAGGTTTTGAGCGACGTTGGTAAAGACATGATTAAAACCATTTGCAACAGTTTTTCGGTCCCCCTGCAAAGTACCACGAATATCTAGTTTGATGCTTTCGGTGTTATTAGATGTTTTTTGTTTTACAGGTCATTTATTCCTTTCAGATGTTTTTAGAATCGCTTTTAAATGTTTCAAAGTATGAATGGTAATGGAGTTTTTTACTCAATCTAATGGTATGATTCAGCGTATTCCTAAAGGCCTTGTAAATTCCTAAATGCCCTCATATTATGTGACCATATCGTAGGTGGCTCTCGATCAAGGCTCGATAAATTGCAGCTAGCTTTGACTGGGGGAGAATATCCTTCCGCTTCCTAATTGCAGAGAGACCACTTTTAACCTTAGGTTTAACTTTTTAATACTCATCTTTACAGCTAAGGTTTTCGTCGATATTGAGACCGAGATAATTTGTTTTGGTAACCCTATCTATTTTCTTATGGCTGACCTCAATTTCTCTTAGCTAATGCAGGTTATTTTGCTGCCGTGAATGGCCTATCACCATAAATTCGCTTTTGTCTGCGCACAGGAGGCCCAATCGCCTATCATGGAGGCCTAGCTTCACTGCGGCAATTTACGCTGCTGCTATTTCTTGACTGCAACATTAAGACAGCAGTACTTGTTCTTTGAATTGAAGAAAAATTAAATTCATACCGTAAATGGTTGATTGTTTATCTCTCGTGTCGTTTCTTGCACCAAACTTATTGAATCATCCTGCCGCTATGACAACATGCTACTGTTCTGTTGCTGTTGTTGTACTGCAATAACGCAACATTATTGATTGTGTATGTTATACAGTGTATATATTAAGTAGCAAGGAGTGAAGCTTTTTTAACTGCCTAGATCCAACAACAGTTTTGTCCTCGCTCAAACTCGGTCAATTTTGCATTAAACGCCCAGTTCTTTGCATCAAAATGTTCCCCAACTCTTGAACTTCGTACAGAAGACATTTGTTTCTGCTTTCCTTCATGAAATCATATAAAGCGGGCGCGAAATAGTTGTGAATTCGAAATTTCGAGCGACTATTGACGAACTTCGAGCGTCGGTACACTTTGATCTGGACGCGATGGTGGGACGAGCATCGGCAGATTTCAAACCGTCGAGGAGATGAGAATTATTTCGCGCCCGCTTTATATGATTTCATGAAGGAAAGCAGAAACAAATGTCTTCTGTACGAAGTTCAAGAGTTGGGGAACATTTTGATGCAAAGAACTGGGCGTTTAATGCAAAATTGACCGAGTTTGAGCGAGGACAAAACTGTTGTTGGATCTAGTCAGTTAAAAAAGCTTCACTCCTTGCTACTTAATATATACACTGTATAACATACACAATCAATAATGTTGCGTTATTGCAGTACAACAACAGCAACAGAACAGTAGCATGTTGTCATAGCGGCAGGATGATTCAATAAGTTTGGTGCAAGAAACGACACGAGAGATAAACAATCAACCATTTACGGTATGAATTTAATTTTTCTTCAATTCAAAGAACAAGTACTGCTGTCTTAATGTTGCAGTTAAGAAATAGCAGCAGCGTAAATTGCCGCAGTGAAGCTAGGCCTCCATGATAGGCGATTGGGCCTCCTGTGGTCTGCGTTCAAATTTAGTTTATTTAGCCGCATCCATTCCGCGATATTAGTCATCTCATTATTTATATTCCTAAGCAGAGGATCGCTATCGGTAGAAGAACAAGTTATGCTTGTATCATCAGCGTACATGTTGGGAGTTGCCCCTTGCAAATAACGTTCGAAAACATTAACGTATATGATAAATAGTAAGGGCCCCAAGCATGATCCCTGAAGAATGCTAGACTTATTACATGAGTCCTTGTTTTCGCTCCATTCCCCCCTAACAATACCCCACAATACCCATTCCGCTTCAAACAAGGACTCATGATCAAACATACATTATTTTGAGACTAATTTCCGAAAGCCTCGATTGCATGTTTGCTCCATGCCAAAAGCTGGAATCCAGAATGGTTGAGTTAGTAAAAGCCGGAATGCAGCAGTATACTTATTACAATCATTGTAGTTTCGTTCCTTGATTAACTGATTCATATTTGACTGGGGCCGTAATCCAATTCAATAGACGAAGTGGAGCCCGGGACTGAAGTAGCGAATCTACTAAAACAGCGCGCTTTGCTTTGGCATGGCTTTCCAGCGAAGACATCACAACACAGCAAACTTTGCTATTCTTGCCCAAGAAATTGAACTGCTGCTTTGGTCTTTGGTTACCATCGTTGGCTGATTATCAGGTAAGTGTAATAGGTTCCTTCATACATACATACATACATACATATTTTTGATTATACAGGTTAAATCTAAGGCAGCTGTACAGCTGATGTGGACCTGTTTTAATAAAAACTAAACGATAAATTAAAAATTACAAATAAGAATTATGTCTATGATCAAAATAACTACAGGAACTAATAAAGTAACCTTCAGCAACTCTCTCGAGGCTTATCGCAAGGTTTTCCTTCGTGACTCATCAAAGTCTGGGACAATTAGGCCTAAAATTCACTAAATGGAAATCAAGACAGTACCGACTTTGATTTGAAACATGCGTGAACTTTTAGTTACATGCAATAACTTTACAGGGTTTCATTTGCTGTTTGCCTTCCACCCCTTATCCCATTATATTATTAGTACCCCACCTGAATTAAAAAAGCTATTATTATAGGCCTAAGAAACTTTTGTAATTTGCAGATTTGATTTTCCTAGCCTTATGTCACTCGAAAATGTTTTTACACTGTAGAGTATTAGCAAATGTTTTGAGTGTGAATTATGTTATAAAATGTTTTGAGTACAGTAATTTGGAAGCCCTTGTAACAAAAATATATTGAGCTCTACGCTTAGGGGATTAACAATATAAGAAACTCACAAGAAACTTTTGGTTGCAAAAATGGCCCTAAAAAATTAAGAAACTGCCTACCAACCCAGGACCTAAGTTTCTTATAAAAGAAGAGTGTACTGTATGTCAATATAGTGACACGGTGAATGTTTAGATGTTAAAATTTTTCCTCCATCAAATGTAGGCCAGAATGAATGTTTGTGAGTCGAGTTACCAGTTTCTTATGAAAAACTATCGCATGATTTTAATTTGCCAACAGGTATATTACAATTACAGTCCCTGGATGAAGTTCAATACCCAAGACATCTAAAGTACTGTAGATGCAAAGAGAAAGAATACTAAGAAGATGCTTCTTATAAACAGCTATAGTATAAGGCATAACGTGATTTTAAAGACTTGAATATTTGAATAGGAATTACCTTGTTATGAAAAGAGTGTAAATAAGACAATTTTTAAGAACTAGTTTGGTGTGCTTTAGTGTGAACCAAGCTTAAAGCTTTACTGTCACTATAAATACATTCCTAGCCTTGCTTTTATCAGGTGTCTTCTGATGCCATGAGAGATTGTCGTTAAATCGTTTTGCTTTCCATGTTATGCAACAGTACAATTAATTAACATCAAAGAAAACCACGCTAATCCCCATGACCCTTCTCTGCACAGAAATGAAAAGACTGAATTGTTGGTTACCAAAATTTCTTTCTAGTGACCGCAAAGCTTTAACTGGACAATCTTTATCTTTGGTTTTAACTGGACAATATGTCTTAATTTATGAATGAGGAATGTCTTAAAATACTAGAAATATCATGAAAAGTAGAGAAATTTTGAGAACTATATTTGTTGTCTGTCTTCTTCATTCCGAAAGTTATGTATATTTGATTAGCATTATGCCATGCTGCATAGAATAACCCCCATGGGGGAAAAATTCTGGCTATACATATATGGTACTTTGAGTATATAGATATAAGTATACAAGATACATTACTACAGGCAGTTTTATTTGATTGAAAAGTTGTCTCACAATGGAAGTAGGAGGGGTGAGATCGCAATGATGCTTACAGAAATCATGATATAAAGTCCTATTCCAAGCTTCAGTTGAATCTTAATTCTGTATTGCCTCCACTTTGCTTTTTACTCTTTGCACCATAACAGATATCTGTTAGTTAACATACATAAAAATATTTAAAACCTGTCAATTTCCATCATAACAAGGTGTATACAGGGCCCAAACTTCAAAGAAGCTTTTTAAATGTTGCAGTTACAGTAATTTCCAAATAAAATATCCTTGCTTCCTTTGATTCTAAACATATTCATATATTTACTGTGGATTATATATAGTGATCTTTGAATTATCTCTTTGGGTAGAACAAATTTCAATTTGAACATACAATTGAATTTAAGACCATGTTGTTCAGGTGACCCAATACAAATGAAACTTCAAAAATTACTGTGGATTATATATAGTGATCTATGCAGCAAGGGCAGATTTCGTTTTCGACCAATGAACGCATTTGTTGACATTTCTGGCCTCGACCAATCAGCGAGCTCAATTTTTCAGCGCTGACTGCCATGACGTCATGTCAATAGGGGAAGCTGTGGGAAAAACCTCTCCCCCTATATCACGCGAACTGACAGTGGTTATCCAACTTTTGAGCGATTTTTTAAGTTTAGGTCAAACTTTAGTAAATTTTGAAACTTTCTGCCGATGCAATTTTTAATAGATCATGTTTTTCAAGAGAAATCACATTTTGAAATAGCACTAAAATTCAAGGCTTCGATGGAGATTCCATCCCTTAGGCCCTATCGCAAACCTGCTATCTTTTGCCTTCTCTTCAAAGAAAATCCGAAGATTTCTTGAACTTTTTGCAATTGCGACCCAAAAACACTAATTTATCTACAGGAAAACTCTTTACGAGCCCCCATGGGATGGCGCAACTGCTTGCTGTGACAAAGGCAAATTTCATTCATCAATTTACTGTGTAATGGTTTCAGCCGTGTTCTCTTGATTCTTTTATTTGATTGGCTCTTTTGGGAGATTTGGCGGGAAAATATCTTGGCGATTGGTTAGAGGGATTCTTGTTTATCCAGCCGTCTCTTTCGTTGTTCAAAGTAAGGTCAAGTTTAACAAATATGCCGAAGTTCAAGAAAACGTGTGGAAACCCCTTCCACAAAGATTGGTCGGACGATACCGAAGAATACATACTGGTGAATTTAAAAGCTGAAGGTTTGATCGAGTTGGGAAATGCATTGAGAAGTAAAAAGGAGGGAACAAGTGGTGAAAAATCGTACAGAGGAATAGAGAATATCTGCACGCCGTGTTTGAAGAAACTTTCGAAATCAAAAGAGCTTGCTCAATATTTACCAGCATCTCATAGATTAAGAATAACAAAACAGGTAGATATTGTTTTTAATAAACCTTCATATGGATTAAAAAGATTTCAACGTAGGATGCTTTCTTAATTTCTAATAACAAGGGTATTTATTAAATCATTACTCTTGGGTGCATGAAAAGTCAGTAAATTTTATGATCTGCACTCATTTTCTTGTAAGAAACTTAGGTTCATGGTTGAAGTTTCTTAAATTTTAGGACGTTATTGCCGAGGGGCATTTCACTCTTTCAAAAAGCGTTACGAGATTTTTGAAACAAAAAGTATCTTTAAGAATTTTTGTGTGGATTTTTCTTGAAAATAAATGGATTTTTGCAAAAAGCGTTCGAGATTTTTAAGGAATGAAATGCCGCTCGATTATTGCTACCAAAAGTTTCTTCAGAGTTCCTTAAATTTTAATGCTCTAGATATACAAGTAAATTATTTTTTGAAGGCTNATATTTAGAAAATGTTTCTGTTACTTGTCGTAATCTTCAAGATCTAATTCTGTTATTTGTTGCAGAAAAATGAATGCTGCTTTTTCAGTTTTCCCATATATAATCATATCTACCCAAGGGTTTGGGGGGGCATTCACTAATAATATCAACTGAAGTGAAGGGTACTTGTCATCATATAGCAGTGGATTGGTCATCAAAATCTCTGGGGCACAGCCTTGTAAAAATGTGGGTCAAGTACCCCCAAGCATATATAATCTGATTTGAGAAATTATTGAAAAAATGTATTAAATTAAAGGGACCTAGTCAAATAATAACCGGATACCCTTTTTGGTCCATACTATTAACTAACTTTGGATCCATTGGCATTAACAAAAGATGAAGTAGGATGAAGCTCACCTTCATTTATTCTATATCAATCAGAAAGTGTGACAGTCCAAACTGCACTCGCAAAAGTCCATTATGGAAGATTTTCCCAGGATGCGGCCATTCATACCACGTACAGTGTAACCTGCCATGCATAAGTGTTTGTCCCGTTTGCTCGGAAACTCTGCAGACGAAAATGAGTGTCCTGGCCAAGACCGCAAATCAAGCAGTCTTCAAAGCAAACAGCAGCAGTGAAGGTGATGGCAGTGATGGGGAAGACGATGGTGAAACAGTTGCGGATGAAGGAGAAGATATCGAGGAGGTGGAGATGAACAACGGTCTTGGTGGAGATGACGATTCTGGATCAGCTTCCATTTTCAGCTTCGTGGAAACGATCTCTAGTTGGCAGCGTGCAATGGCACCTCAGCAATAGTATTTATGACAGATTTTGCTTAGTTTTCTTCAGTGAACGTGTCATGATCGATTCCTGATTTAGTTGATAGAATTAGTCGCTTTTCAGTCAGTTGTAATGTATGATGTAGTCGTCATCTAGTTTGTTTACACAACGCGTAATTTTGATTTTGACTCTCACAGGCGAGAGAAGGGTGAGGCTCTCTCCTCCTTATTGTCACAACAAACAATCGCGCCATCCCAGGGGACTCGTAATGAGTTTTTTTGTCGATCAACTTGCGTTTGTCGGTCGCAATTGCAAAAAGTTCAAGAAATCTTCGGATTTTCTTTGAAGAGAAGGCAAAAGATAACAGGTTTGCGATAGGGCCTAAGGGATGGAATCTTCATCGAAGCCTTGAATTTTAGTGCTATTTAAAAATGTGATTTCTCTTGAAAACCACGATCTATTAAAAATTGCATCGGCAGAAAGTTTCAAAATTTACTAAAGTTTGACCTAAACTTAAAACATCGCTCAAAAGTTGGATAACCACTGTCAGTTCGCGCGATATAGGGGGAGAGGTTTTTCCCACAGCTTCCCCTATTGACATGACGTCATGGCAGTCAGCGCTGAAAAATGGAGCTCGCTGATTGGTCGAGGCCAGAAATGTCAACAAATGCGCTCATTGGTCAAAAACGAAATCTGCCCTTGCTGATCTATGCTGCTTGTGGATGACTTTTGCCCATCAATACAGCAGAATTGCTCTCTGTTTTGAGGTATGATGTAAACCAGCTATTTTTTTCCCAATCACTCCAAGTGATGACAACTTCGATAGCAGAATATCATGGTCGACTGTGTCAAAAGCTTTTTTCAGGTCCAAAAATACGTTCATATTTAGTTTGCGTTCATCAATGTTTTTGTACCAGGTTTCCGTGATATTGAGCATCGAAGTTATCGTGCTGTGTAATTTCCGAAAGGCAAATTGATTTTTCGAGAATGAGTCATTTGTTCCACAAAAATCATAGAGCTGGTCATGCGTCAACTTCTCAAGTAGACTAAGAGAGAACGGAGAGAACAGATATCGACCTGAAATTTGATAAGTTGGACTTTTGGCCAGACTTGTATATTGGAGTAACGCGCGCTAGATTCCATAAGTCAGGAAAAGTCCCTTTCTCGAGAGACGCATTGAATATCATTGCCAACGGTTGGCAAATATATTCTATTGCATCTTTCAAGAGTTTCGTGGGAATTTTATCTGGCCAAGGCGATTTCGAATTTTATAAACCCATGACAGCATTCCTAACATAGCTTGCGTCAAACTGTTTGAATTGAAATTTCGGTGAATTTTCTTTCTTTTCTTCCAAATATTTCACAGGGTCATCGTCTGGCTTTTGTTCTATACTACTTGCAAGTTTTGGACCTATGGTTACAAAATCCTCATTAAATCATTAAATGCTTCATTTCTTATCAAGATTGATGCCCAGTAGCGTCTCTTCATCATCTGGGCTTCTCCAATGTGCATTTGCACTTTTTCTTTGTTAGCCCTAAACAGAACGAGGTGACATTTAGCTTCATTTCATTTCATTTGGTTTTCTGGAAACCATGCTGTTAGTTGGTTTGCATCTTGCTCTAGCATTTGTATCACATTTTTAACCTCAGAATCGCATGAGTATATGGTAGTATCATCTGCATAGTTGCATATTTCGGGACCAGCCATATTCCGGTTCCATTCACCAAAATAAATATATCAGTCTACATGTTTATGACAGAGTAGGCATCAAAAATTTAACAAAATTGCGTCCACAATTTAGTCCCTTTAAGGTAACTGTAACCCTTCAGACAAAAAATTCTTGATTTTTCGCTTTCGTCATAACCTGATGGTTTAAGTATTTGAGTACCGTTTCAACCAACTCACTTCCAGAAATAACCACAATTACTGGGAAATTTGAGCATTTTAAAAGAAGCAATCTGCTGTTATTTTCTTGATATAACGATTGACCAAGACCGCGCTAAAGCTTTATTGCTTGACCTGCGGCTTTATGTTTGCACTTTCAAGCATAATCGTTTTTCCCGCGCGTTCTGCTTCAATTTTATAAAAGCCTGATTTCTCGAAGCAAGATTCCCGGGTACTGGTGGGTACTAAAAAATCTTGGTGTACCTAACGGGCCAATCAAATCTCTTGACACTTGGCATACAGGGTCACAAAGCATATAACTACACAACTCTGTCAGTGATTTAAGATAGATTCACTGGTCCGACTTTTATACGGGTTTGAAAGTTAAAAAAGACATTTCAGACATTAACATCACTTTAAAATTGCATTATTTCAAGACAGTATGTTTTATTAAAATTTCGTGACACACTTTTGCAGTTCAGGACATTAAGTCTTTGGTAAATAGATACTTTTGGTCGAACAATGCCCGATGGGGTACACCAAGATGTTTTCTGAAGGGTGGTCGATTTCGCCTAAAATCTGGAATAAATCATATGAGTCTTTATTTAAGCAACTGGTTATATTTTTATGGTATTCCGCGTTTTATTCTGCTTCGAATAACATAAAATTTTGTTTGGTATAGTTTAAGGAACGGCCGTGGAAAATAGAGTTTCTTAATCACTGTCTGAAGGGTTACAGTAACCTTAACGAGCACAGATTTCGTCACAATTTTAAATGTTTTAGCCCCCGTTGTTTATGTGGAATTGGAAATGAGGACAATGAACACTTTCTCCTGCACTGCTCTCAATTTGGTTTGGAAGGTATGGATCTCTTCCGTCAGCTTGCAGAAGTCCCTGACTCAAAAGCTTGGTGCGATTTACTTTTGATGGAAATGCTTATCTAAATGTCATAATGAACAGAATGGTAATTGAAGCTACAATTTCATTCATTGAAAAGACGGATAACAATTTTGTAAATAATAGAATGCGCATGGGGAGCGTATAGTTTGCTCGCTTGTGGTTGCAGGCGTGGTTTGTGTGTAGTGTTGTTCTCATTTGTTTGTCTTCGGTTTTCTGTGCGCGTCTCGGGTCAGGCAGCCGTGTTGTTTTGGGTGGCTGCCCCCTAGGACGACCTCACATGGTACTTTGCAGTGCGCTGTGTTATCACAGGGGCCCCCTGTGGTGGCGTGGTGCGCTGTGGGGTGATGTAGTCGGGCGGTTGGGGGTGGTCATGTCAAAGATGCCAAATTTGGCTTGCAAAATTGAAAAAAAATTCCTCAACAAATTCCGAATGGAATAATCCCCCCTTAAATCACAACAATTTCATAACCCTTGCAAGATTCAAGTTCCACTCACTAAACTCTTTTCAATGATACCTACTTTGCAGTATTTTTTGATAAAATAGCAGTTCTATTGCCAAAATATTCTTGGTCTTCATAAATTTTGGGAGTACTTTAGATTCACTAAAATATCAAGTCAAGTAGACATTGCAAGACAATTCCTGGAATGTTTAAAAAAAAAATGGAAAGTCACAACATTCTGAAAATGATAGGGCGTCCAAAAAAATTGTGCCGCATTTGTGTGGAGGAGCCGTAGCTTCAATTGTTCTGTTTGTATCTAGTTGCTTAGGAAACGCTTCAACTGAGAGTTCTCGACCTTGTTTGAGCCAATCTGACAAGTAGTTTCCGATTTATGACATGCGAATCTCAAAAGAGTGGTTGTTTCAAAACAGCAGGTCTTGTGCTTTAAAAATGACACCAAAATCATTCAAATATTGCAAGGGTAGGCTGTAGAGCTGTACATAAGTTTTTCAACATTCGAAAAAGGATTAATAGTGTTGTATTACAAACAAACAACATTACTAACCCTTTACAAAGGTTGAACAAATTAATGAACAATGCTGCAACCTTCTTTTGTAATATCTACATGATTTCGGTATCATTGGCAATCAAAAATTAACCGCAATCATTTGCTTTTCTAAGTTTGGAGAAAGCTCATTTCAAAACATTTTATACGTTTCAGAAGAACTTCGTTATCCACTCCGCTAATATGAAAATTTTGATCAAAATTTGTTGCCATCAACACTATATGTTCACGGAGACACATGTCAAATTTGAAGGCAAAAGCTCGGCTAGATTTTACGCAATACAATTTTAAAATTGTGTAACTTATGTACTCGACAACAACACATGAAAAACTGTTCAGTCGATTATCGATAGGCAAATGCGAAAGAAATTGTGATCACTTTATTTTTAAATCTTTGCATGAGCAATGAGGTAGTTCATTTGATCCCCAGGGGGAGGGAAAAGAAAGCAATTGCGACAGGGTATGAATTGAAAATATTTCTAATCATTTTAATCTTTCCTCGCCTTGGGACTAAATCAAGATAGCAAATAGCAAATTTGCATGAAAAATTCTATATTCTCTTTTTAAAATCTCGAAAGAATGCTGAATTGTTCCACACATGCTTGCGAGCGCTTCATCGATTTTTTCGCATTTGTCTACCGATAATCGACTGACGATAATCGATAATCGATAATCGATAATACCGATAATCGATATTTCCTAGTGTTTGTTGTTGAGTAAGCTACCAAATTTTAAAATTTTATGAGGAAAATCTAGCCGAGCTTTTGATTCAAATCTGGCATGCATCTCCGTGAACGGATAGTGTCAGTGGCAAAGGTTGCATTAAAATCTTTAGATTAGAGGAGTGGCTAACGAAGTTCTTCAAAAACATGTAAAATATTTTAAAATGACCTGTCTCAAAAGCTGCGAAAGCAAACAATTGCGTTAATGTATCTTTCGATTGCCAAGAATATAGTCAATACAATACTTTTTACAGAATTTTAATAAACCGATTGGTTCCTGAATAATTAATAAGCAGAGTTACCATAAAACAAACGTGGTTAAAAACTTACAAGTTTCTAGCAAAATACCTTTGATCTGACTTGTGACCAATCTATAACGTTCCTACATGAATTTTCATCCAACTGACTGTAATGAAAAGTTAACATAGTGAAAAAATTGTAAATAATTTCCTACAGATCATCTATCCAAATACAGATCATCTATCCAATTACAATATGTCCTCGCATTTAAAAAACCACATTTTTTACAGTTTTCTTAAGCCGTACAGTCAAAATGTGTGATTTCTATGCTTTGGGAAATGATTTTGTCGTCATCGGAACAATCAGCTGTAATCATGCAGCCAGCTCTCTTCCTGCACAGTCATAGTTTTCATTAAGCCAGAATCTTGGCCAAAACACTTGGAAAAATCACAAAATTTCACTACTTCGGCCTTTGACTACGTGCCACCGGCTCCCTCTGTTTCAATGTTGCTTGAATCAAGCGCCACTCGACCTTGTCAACATTGAATTAAGGGGGAAGGGGGGACCAGAAGGTCCTAAACGTACGTTTTCATCTTATTTTAGGAAAAATCACAACAACACTGAAAATTGCTTTTGTTCCAGCTTTTTCTGGCCAGGATTGCTGGTTTCAATCATAAGTGCCACAAGAGCACCGGGCCGGGACAGTGCTGAGGCATTGCTTTATACGGCGGCTCTAGCAATGGCTGTGACTGTTGATTTACCATGGCAAACGCACCGTAAAAATCTATTGCCTTTATTAGCTTTTAGGCGATTAACAACAGCAGTGTTGGGGTATGACGCAATTACTCTCTTGCTGATAATAGACTCAAGACGCAGACAATAGAAACACTTCAGGTGGAGGAGCAAAACTGAGTCATCTTCTTTGGCCATGTCATAAGGAGCACTAAGTGACTCCTGACTCGATGCCTAAACAAACCTAGTCACCCAGACCTTGATGCTTCGATTGAAAACGATTCAGTACCCAAAAAACAAGCTTTCCGTAGAGGATCTAATCCTGGTTTGAAGTCAATCTCTTCAAGGTATTTTACAACATTCTTATTATAGTTATTATTATTATTATTATTATTATTTTGATTCGTACGGCAAGCTAAGATTGTTTATATTGCCGGTAGTACTTCTATATATCAAGTCACTTCACAAAACCGAAGGATTCTTGCAGTTCCCAATAAACAAGCCTTTTGAATAATATTAAAAATGCCAGTTGTTCCAATCACTTCCAACCATCTTGATAAGCTTTTTGTCACTGTTCTGAGCGACCCTATGATTACCGGAATGATTCTACTCTGCTGCATTGCCGCACTTGTTTTTATCTCGTATTTCAGATCCTGCTATTTAGCTATTTTTTCATTTTCTTTCTCTTTCACCCTGGTATCAAAGGGGCAGGCAACGACGATGAGAATATAGGAATTCTTTCTTGTATTTCTTGTGAATCTTTATGTCAGGTCGTGAATGTTCTAATACTTTATCCGTTTGTATTTTAAAATCTCACAATAACTTGTTATTGTCATTCTCCAATACTTTCTCTATCTTATGATCATACCATTTTCAGAGCAATCAAAGCAATACAATGTACACAATCTCCAATGTAGTACTTGAGCAACTTTGTCATGTCTCCAGCTCTTGTATTTGTTTTGATCAAGGATCTTACACTCAGAAACAATATGATTTACTGTTTTGTTACGCTCATTACACAGTCTCCATAAACTAGAAATGTCTTCTTTATCTATTTCTTTCCTGGTCTATCTGG
This sequence comes from Aurelia aurita, assembly GCA_004194415.1. Classification (NCBI taxonomy): domain Eukaryota; kingdom Metazoa; phylum Cnidaria; class Scyphozoa; order Semaeostomeae; family Ulmaridae; genus Aurelia; species Aurelia aurita. The sequence goes on from REGM01000005.1 coordinate 3,113,608, forward strand.
TCGTCAATGCCTGAACCTGTGCAGCAATCACCATTCCATCAGTTTATTTTCTTAAATAGCCTTTCTTTGACCAATGCCAGGTCAATGGGTCTCTTACTTCTGCTGTGTTCTTGTAGAACTGATCATGTAAGAAGAAGCATACTCATAGAAGCATACTCGTATTTTTTGTAAGATACTAAAACTTTTACCTAGGTACTGAAAGTGTCTCAAAATCCTCATTATCTGAGTGCATCTTACACAAAAAAGTGTATACTACCTACTATGACTTTACAAAGTGCCATAGAAATGTCCAGCTTTGCTTTGATGCTACGGTGTTGCTGGAATGTGATGGGATGATTTTCTAACGGAGGTTCTCTACAGCAAGTAGCCCAAAAGATAAAATATTTTTCTATGATATACGCTCAAAATGTGAGATTGATATGAAGGAGCTTTAAAAATAGTATTTCATATGTTACTGGTCACAATGACGAATCTATTTTTTCGCAAATGAAGACAACATTACTAAACAACAACATTATTAAACAACAAGACTAATTGCCATTTCTTCCGTTCGATGTTATTCGTAAGTATATTAAAGAAAGCATTTCAGTTCTATTGCATGTACCTGCTACATTGTAAGACAATAGCAATTTCTGGAGCTAAAAGCCAGTGACTACGTGATTAATAAATTTATACGATGTTTTAACTAATGTTATTGCCGGTTCCCACTCTTATAAACTTTGTATTTATTTCTTATTTTCCATTCAATTAAAAGTTCTACCAGAACGAGGTGCTTAAGACACTACATATGAATTACTTTACAACACTACAAGGACGATGCCATGGGGAGAAAAATACAATGACTACCATATGGGCATAGTCAATTGGTACAAAAACGCAAAGTCAACTAAGAAAAGCCAAGAAGAGCTGGACAACTCATTTTCCCAATCACACAAACAGATTTTCCTTTAATACAGTCTCTACAAAGGATGTTATCAGGATAGTATCGAATATACCAACAAATAAGGCAGGTGATATAGATAGCATATGTGTGAGGTCTTTAAAACCAGTTATATAAATAGTTGCACCATCAATTACACAGCTGATAAATTTATCCTTAGCAACAGCAGAAGTTCCAGTAGTGTGGACAAATGCAGTCATTTTCCCTATCTTTAAAAATAGATCCAAAGCCGACATTGCAAATTACAGGCCTATCTCACTACTGCCATTACTCTCCAAGATACTAGAGAAAGCTGTTTGTTATCAAGTTATGAAGTACCTTGAGAATAACAGTCTAATTAATAACAACTTTTCTGGATATTGAAGATTTCATTCAACCACAACGATCACATATGACATACTAAAAAACATGGAAAAAGGTCTTGTTACATCACTTATACCCACAGACCTTAGTAAAGCATTTGATACAGTTGACCACAACAAATTGCTTGTCAAACTATCAAAGTATGGTCTAGATTTCAGTATTCTGGTACAAAAGTTATTTGTCATGTAGGGTTCAACATGTTAAGGTGGATGGCACACTTTCTAAGGAATCACACTTACAATGTTTTGTCCCTCAAGGATCTGTACTAGGTCCAGTTGTTTTATGATTTATCTCAATGACTTACCATTAGCACTAGCAGAAAACACAAGACCTTCACCTTTTCCAACTTATCTCCATGGATATACTGATGACACACAGATGTACCATGCTGTACCTGCAAATCTGATTTCGGCATCACATATGCAGATCCAGGACGATGTTCATATTCTCATAGAGTGGCTTACTCACAATATGGTGAAAGCCAATCCAGACAAGTTTAAATACATGCTGATTGGCACAGGAGTCATGTTAAAGAGAATTCCTGAAGAGTTCTCCAAAATTGAAATTGACAACAACATTTTGACCAGGGCTGAAGTAGCAAAAATCTAGGTCTCGTTATTGATCAGAATCTTAAATGGGATACACACATAAAAAGTATCACAAACAAATGTAATGGAAAGCTCATACAACTGACAAAAATTAAGAAATGCATGAATCCAAAAACATTTGAAAACTTAGTCAAACTATCCTATACTTCAACTCTTGATTACTGTGATATTGTTTATGGAAATGCCTGTAAGAAAGAGCTGCAAAGGGTACAAAGATCACAGAACTTTGCTGCCAGAGTTGTCACAAAGAAGCAAAAGTATGATAATATTTCATCAACAATCAACAATCAATGAGCTGGGCTGGTGGCTAACTATGGATAAAAGACGATTTGTACATAGAGTAAATCAGATTCACAAATGCTTGCAAGGAAACGATCCACAATATCTTACAGAAACTCTGAAAATTAACAGTAATGCTCATCAATATTGTACGCGTCAGTCCAACGAGCTACACCTACCATCAGCTAAGACTAACAGCATGAAGAGGACTTTTCAGTGATGGGATCTACTGAATTTAATTCTCTGACTACCAGTACTAAGAGTACAACGAATAGCAATATATTTTTAGCCCAAGTTAATTCCTTATATTGACACTATTTTCATACCAACGATTTTGTTTTCAAAACTCTAAAAGTTATTAGTTATTATCAATTTATTTGCATAGGTCTTTTGTTTTTCTTTATCAAGATAAAATGTAAAATATAAACTAACATAGAACAAATTGAATTTTAATATGATGGTTTAGAGGTAAAAAAAATACGTTGTAGAGTCACTGCAGTAAAAGGCACTTTTATGTTGGTTAATTTTTGACTGGAAATATGTCTGCAGTTTCCCAAATGCTTTGGCGCCAGTCCTCACTGAACGGCTAAAGGGCTTGATATGAATGAATATGAAACTACCGTACTTGCATCAGAGAGAAATTGTCTTTGCAAACTATGATTTTAGTCGCTAATCCTATAAGTAAATCCCTTCATGTTTTTGAATAGTTATTTAGTTTACGCAATCAAGAGCATACCTTGCAATTAATTATATCTTGGTCATTCAAAACTCACTGCTTTCATAAAAAATGAGGCTCCACCTCATATCTAAGAAATTAAGGAATTATGAACGCATCATATTGACTTTTGTCGATCGTGCGATCGCACATGCACCACCAATCAGTTGCCTGAAATACTAACAGATTAGCATGTGACTTCAGGCTGGTATTTCAACCAATAGCCGCCCCTTTTCTGCATCTTTTCGATATTTACATGGCATCGATAAGACCTAAAAACAGAATTTCCCATCCAACCACCCATCAACTGGGCTGATTTGCCTCGGTAATTTTAGTTTCAGTTTTGTAGCTTAAATATTTGTTGTTAATGGTTGATCTTCTCGTTACATATTAATTTCTTGTAATTGCTGTATATGGTAGTTCGAAAAATTGTTTAATGTTAGCTAAAACAATACTGACCATTTTAATACTCCGAAATATCACGGTTTATTCTTATGTAATGAAGCGCAACATTCGCTGGCCCGGTGAAGTGCCTTTTTCATAACAAAAACAAATCAAAGTCACTTCTAAACACAAACTTTAAACACAAATATATAAAGTCGTCATGTTTAAAGTCATAGTCTGCTCCTCTGCATTTTTCAAGTCGGAGTCTGCTCCTCTGCACTTAGGAATCCTTGCTGGTTGTGCATGGTTAGTGAGGTTGCCTATGAAGTCTGCTCCTTTATAGGCTATATAGGAATCCCTGACTCTGGGGTCTGCTCCTCCACAGCGGGTTCAGAGGTCTGCTCCCTCTGCTGGTCCCCTCTAGGTCTGCTCCCTAGAGTTTTCATAAATTCATTATAAGCACTTCTCTGCCACGAAGCGTTTCCAATACCCCACAAATTAGACCAAAACTTATCATGTAATTAGAAAGAGACTTATGATGTAATTAAATGTGGAATTGCTGTCATATTGTCACATTGCACACAAANTCTGCCCCTTTATAGGCTATATAGGAATCCCTGACTCTGGGGTCTGCTCCTCCACAGCGGGTTCAGAGGTCTGCTCCCTCTGCTGGTCCCCTCTAGGTCTGCTCCCTAGAGTTTTCATAAATTCATTCTAAGCACTTCTCTGCCACGAAGCGTTTCCAATACCCCACAAATTAGACCAAAACTTATCATGTAATCAGAAAGAGACTTATGATGTAATTAAATGTGCAATTGCTGTCATATTGTCACATTGCACACAAAGAAATGTCTTATCTGTGTTACTGTATCTCATATTTATTGAAATGAAAACAATTAACCCGACATTGTAATTTAAACGAATAGGTTTAAACGAAATTAAAAGTACATCTAAAGTTAACAACAAGAACAAAGTTCAAGGCCGAACAACTTGTTTTGTCGTAGGCGTGTACAGAGGTGTACAGTAAGGACTGTTTCATTTAAAACGATTTGTGTGAATCATAAAACTGACGGTAGCATCTAAAATCATTTATTAGCTATCTCGTTGAAATTTGAACTGCCAAAAAGCAACAAATCGCATAAATGATCATCGGGCAATTGCGTCACATCGTTATTAAGTATATCTGATACTTCACCAAGCAGGTTATTCCTATTGACTAAATGGAGTGGGCAGTGCAGGAAAAAATGAACTGTGGATTCAATTCCTTCTTTACAACTACAAAGGGGACTTTCACAGAAGAAATTATGGTGGAACCTATGCTCATTTAAATCATTGAAATGAACTCGAAGCTTAGTTATAAGTGCTGAATGATGCCTGTTAGTTATTCCATACAGAGAATTATTTGATGGTCGAATTATTGAAATTAGCGCTTTTTTGAACTGGGATATTGTCGAACAGGTTCTTATTTGATGAACGAGATTGTTCCATAGGTTCACGCAGAAGGGAAAGAAACTCTTCGAATACTGGGAGGAAGAGTTCAAGAAACGAATCAGACCTGTAGCGGACTATCAAAGCAATGGTATTAAAGCTCCCTATTCCTGCACGCCATTCAACTAAGCCTATTGGCATATTACAAAATCAGATGAACCTGCTTGGTGAAAGTAACTGATGAAAGTTGTCGTGGCCTTGAACAAAAAAGAAACTAGACGGATACAAACAGCTAAAAAAACATAACACAAGGAATAATTAATCAGATACGGAAAACAACATGACTGTCTCATGCAGTCGAGTTTTTGGGTGTGGTTACTATCAAGATTCTATCGAAGTAGGTAATAATTATTCGTTCAATTTGTCTATAATGTTTTTACTCTCATCAGAGCTATTAAAATAATGTGCCTTACTGTCCGTGTCCATGATACCAAGCCTGCAATTAATATTGGCAAATGCAAATCGATCTTTATCCCCACTTTGCTTTAAATAATCATTGACTTCGTCCAGTAGATTCAGTAGTCGTTTGGTCAAGTCCAGTCTGATACTCACTGTCACACCTTCCTTCTTCCTTGCTCTATAAATCTTTGTGCGTTCAGCCCAGCTATTCATTCTTACAATGACGGCTTGTCGCTTATTCCCTTTATCATCTTCTTGAATACGGCCTATTCTGTGAGCTCTGTCGAATCCTGAATCTGGAATTTTTACTCCTAACTTTGATACGACTGCGTTAACCTTGGCCAATACATCATTTGCCGTTTATTTTTCAACCACTGGAACCCGTAGAAACGAAGGCAGAGTCTCCTACCATATTGCTCTAAATCATCCACGTGGCGATTCTGCAACACGAGGGAGTTTTCAAGAAACGAGACTTTTCCCTCCAAGGCCTCAATTCTTTCCTCAAGCTTTTCGATTCTTCCCTTTTGTTCATCTTTCGACCATGTTTGTATGGAGCTCCGTAATTTTATTGTCCAAATGCTCAGCAGTTGGAAGTTGTCAATCGATTTCAGTATTGGTTTTAACAACCTACGAACTAGGCCCTCAATTTCATCCGTCGACATGGTGGAAGGCGTGTTGCTTGACTTTGAGCGAGTTGCCGCCGACATAAATTATGTTACACTTTCAGAATCTTTCTTATCTAGCAAATTGATTTAAATCAACATTGAAAATTCATCGAATCTTAACCGAAGGTCTTGTAGTAACCTAGAACATTGAATTACATTGCATGTTCTACGCAGCTCGGTATCACACGTCCGATCGCCATGACACTCCAACAACAACTGCATAGGTATTATCTCAAAACTTTAAATCTTTATGTTGTGCTCTGTTTTTAAGTTTCGATATTTGCGCTTTGGCTTGTAAGTCAATGGGCATCACTGTTTTATTTATTGTTTGTAGAGTATTTTGTTTGTGCAATTGGAAGTTATCATTTCATTTTCACGTGTTATTATGTTCCGTAGTGAATGGTGGTTGCATTTCGGCTCATCTCCCCTTGGGACCAGTGAGAAGATCCATTTGCGATGATGCCGGTTGAAATCAATCAATGGAAAGCAACAATAGGGTGTTTCCATGTATCTGTGCAAAAGTTGTCTCCCATGGGTAAAACTGTCAAGCCATTTTCAACTCTCTTCCAAGTATTTAAATTGTATTGGTTTTGTTGTTGTTTCATTGCAACCTCAATCCTGGTTCTACCCTTGACACTAAAGCCTGGTTTCCATATGATCGTTCCTGTCGTTCCCGTCGCTGGTAAAATTTTCAGCGTCACGAACGACGCGAACGACAGGAGCGATCGAATGGTTTCCATATGATCGCTGCTGTCGTTCCCGTTGCTGGAAATTCTTTCAGCAACAAGAACGACACGACCGACACGAACGACGGGAGCGATCGAGCTATTTCCATATGATCGCTGCTGTCGCTCAGTTTGCATTACAGGCTCAAAATAATGAGACAGAGCTCAAATGCGCAAATGCACAAATGTGCAGAACGTCGCTGCGATCGCTGGGATCGCTGACTTTTTGAAAAGTGGTTTCCATTAGAAAAACTCGATCGCTGGCAGTCGCTCGCGTCGCTGAGATAGAAATTTTTCTATCTCAGCGACAGGGTGTCGCTCGCGTCGCTACGATCGCTGGCAGAAAAAAGTGATAGTTTCCATATAATCGTTCGTGTCGCTACGGTCGCTGGTACGTTTTCTCAGCGACGGGAGCGACGGGAACGACACGAACGATCATATGGAAACCAGGCTATAAAACTGACCTAAAAAAGTTTCAATGTTTGAGATAATTTCAATTCAACTTTGCAACAAATCATCTGAAATTAATGACGGTTGTTTGAAGAAATAAATTGCCCGTAGATAAATTTTGCAAAAAGGAAATAATAGCTACATTTGTGTCAGCTGCTTACGTATAAAGAGATAATTAGTTTGTAAGTGGTTTCTGGGTTTTTTCAATCTCAGTAAGCCAAAACCCCTCCATATCTTTGCCAATTTTACCAAACTGACAACATCTTTACAGATCCAGAATTGGTTAAGTGTTGTGTTTCTCACAGTGCTATGCCTGGCCAAGGGGCTATATAGCGCAACTTTTTCGCTCTATGTTCTACTTTTCTCACAAAATTGACAAAAGGGCATCAGTGTCACGCACAGTACGGAAATGCTTTGATAATAAACTCATAATAAAGCAAAGGAGATCAAAGGAGCAAAGGAGATCACGCGGAAAAAATCGTGCATATTTCTATCCCATACCACTAAAATGCTTCGTATCTATTAGCGGTAAAAACTTGTATTTTCTGCTCTACCGACTTTAGTATTTTACATGTAAAAACATAAATACTGCCTTATTTTTGTGTCACCATAGAGTGCGGCGCTGAGGGGTATTCAAGGTATTCACTGAATACCTATTTTTTTGCAAAAGTTTCCTAAAAAATTCTAACCTTCGAAAATATGTTTCCCCTAACAAACCCCTGTGCATGAGATGCTGAGTTCGGTGAAAAGACCCTTTTATGATGTCAGAAATGACGCACAGACTATATTTACCCAAATATGCCTTAGGATGTTGCCTGTAAAAAATGCTTGCCAAATACTTGGGACAGAACGCGAGAAATGTGACAAAAATGGCCGTATTCCTACCCCCAAGATAAAAGTTATTCCTATCCCAAAGGCATTCTTATCCCAAGATACTGCAATGCTTCCTTTCTATTAGAAGTAAAAAGTAGTAAGATTCTTTACAATACCGACCATAGCATTTTACATGTAAAAACTTAAATACTGTCTTAATATACCATCTTTGAGACCAGCTAACACTTTAGTATCTTCTGGTAAATCTGTCTCGTTCTCGATCCCGGTCGTACCTTCTTTCAAAGCCTCGGTCTCCTCGGTCTCTGTCAAATCGGCCACCTCCCCCAAAGCGGTCACGATCAAAACGATCTTCGCGGAATCGGCGAGGTGAGATGCTTCTGCGCCTGTAAATAATACAAAATAAAATTAATAGAGTGCTGCGTACCGGATACAATATATGCTGTACTAGTAAACATGAATCGACCTCATCGCTTCGTCGTTTTTCAAAATATAAATCCACATGAAAATTAATTTTTCTTAAAGAACATACCTGGAATTTACGCAGCATGAACAACTAAAGTCTGCCTCAAATGTCACGTGAAAATGTCCGCGACTAATAACAACTGAAGTGTTTTGCTTGAGTAATTTTGCGTTATCGCAAAGCTAACGTGACACCAAATTTGAGATAGACTGCAGATAGAATTGCTGTGAAATGCGAAACCATGGCAAACTAAACTCAAAGAATCACTCGTCTGGCTCAACATATTTCTGACTGGTAAATGTCAAAACACAGCGGCGCACAAATTAATGTTACAGATTTCGGTTGATTATAAGTCGAAAAATCTTAGTATATGGTTTATAATGATTTAACTTTCCTGAGCAATTCTCAAATTTTGGCAGAATCAACCAATTTTATTGCAGACCTATAAATTCGTCAAGAATATAGAAAATCGGTAATACATTTCAAAGCGCATGTCGTTCCTTTTTGAATGTTTTGCTTGCACTAAGAAGAGTTGGTTGATAATTCAAAGAAAGTTACCTGTCTCTGAATGAATCATCTCTGTATGAATTTCCAAAGCGAGGCGGTGATCTGTAAATGGAGAAAAATGTAATTGCNTGTATTGTCCTAGTAGTGTTCATTGTTTTTTGTTATATGTAAGAACATGGAGTAGCCACGATATTTTGCTCCTCGTGTTATCGTCCCTGTAGTGGTGTATAGTTGTATAGTATTAATAGGTAGAGTAAGTAAACATGTATTGTAAGAGTTTTATCTGGATAAAAAAGAAAGAAAAGGTTTGCAGAGGAACTTGATCGTGCAATCTGTTGAAGGAACTGTAATATTTAGGTTTGCTTAGGTCATATGCTTCTTCTCACATCATACTGTCCGAAAATATCGATTTGGCTGTAATTTTTGCCAAGCTCCGGCTGTGCGGCAGCAGGAAATGTCTGACGAAATGGAGATTTACACCAACAAATGGATGCTTTGTGCATTCTTGACAACTGATGTGCAGCACCTCTCCTTCAGTTTTTTCATATAGAACTTCAAAAAGTCAAAACACAAACAAACAACAAAATACAAAGTTAACAAAGCCAGACAGGGGTGGCACCAGGGTAGGGATATAGGGCTACAGCCCCTCCGTCAGAAGCATCAAGCCCCCCTCCCGTCACATAAACTTTTGAATCAATTTCGGTGTAAATTTAGCAAAATTACCACTAGTTTTCTTAGCCTGGACACACCTAGCCTGCGCGCAGACTCGACTGGTTACGTAAAAGGAAGTTTAGGACACACCGCTGGCTAGAGGAATCCCTATTTTCCACTACTCTTGAAACAATCTCAGGAAAATGATTTTAAGAGCCTGTAACCCACCCTCCATAAATAATTCAAATTGCCGCAACAATTCCTGTGACAACAGCATCTTGCAAAAGATGCCATTGACCGACTGGACAATTTGATTCTGATAAGTAATTGCAATAGACATTTCCTCGAATATTGAGCTACCAGCACCGAGTCATTTCGTAGTAAAGCTAAGAAAGGTAATTTTGTAATTCGCACTCATGATATGCTGGACTGTTTTTTGTTGAATATGAATTATTTTATTTTCCTTCTAATGATCTCTGGTATCAATTTTCTATGAAAAGTTTACAAAACGTTCTACCTATTTTGTATTTATTGCAACCACGTTTGTGAAACAAAATATAACTAAAAGGGCGTAGCACTCATTTTCCGAGCGTCTGAAGGCCGTGGTCACTAAAGCCGTCTTGTGATAATTCCTTCATAACTTTGTATAACTTTATCGCAAATCTGGTCATAAGAAGGTTCCACTGTTATTTTCTTCAATTTGATGGACAATGTAAGGATAATTTATGTTTCAGCTGTAAAAAACAAAAAGCTAAGGCAGGTGGTCAGTGTATCCAATAACGCACAAGGGTCCCAAAACCGACAGTCCTGCACTTACGAAACTTCCACTCCAGCAAGATGTATGAGAAATTTTTCTAAAAACTGACAGTTTAGGCAAGTTTGCTAGACAAAGGTACCGCCAGTTTGCGAAATATTTCAGTTTTCGGTATTTTTAACTTGATTGAACAAGACAAAGGTAGAGGGGTAGAGGTGTAGAGCTTGTGTTTAGCAACTTACGATATATCAGGCTTGTTTGCAAGGTCTGGAAAGAACAGATGTAGAAGCGCTTGAAAGGAATCCAAAGATATAATGTGTGGGTTACTGATGGAAAATATGGACATATCTGACACATTTCCCCAGAACTGATTGTTCAGGGGGTAAAATCAGGCCCCATAATAAAAAGCTGGTCTGGTTTTCTGAAGTCGTTTGGGCAAACATGGGGTCAACATTTCTACAGCACTTGCCCACAGCTGAATTTAAAACCCATTCAGTCATTGCGAAGAATATATGAACTAAGAATTTACTGAACCATCTAATTTCGTCCGAAAATTTCGTTCCTCGATTTGTTTTTAAAAGAAAAGAAACAGCCTTACACTACATATAAACAATTGGCTATATATAAAAAAATTAATGAACAAAACTCAATAGAAAAACTTTTTCATTCTCGTTTGTGGGGAATTGCGTTGCAATTTGTGGCGGTGAAGTGCCTTTTTCATAACAAAAATATATCAAAATCACTTCTAAACACAAACTCGAAACACAAATATATAAATTTGTCATGTTTAAAGTCAGAGTCTGCTCATATGCATTGTTCAAGTCGGAGTCTGCTCCTCGGCACTTGTGAATACGTCCTAGTTCATTACAGCTACTGTTTAGGCCTCCTGGTTCGTGAGTTCCTAGCCTTGAGATCCACTGATTTTCAAGGTGTGCAAGAGTGTCGAAACCTCCTTCAACATTCTCTAGGATATGTACCCTCAAATTACGTTCGAAACTGCATGACTCACTGTCGAAAAAATGTTTGCTGAGCTCTGTTGCTGACGGTTCGTGTTTTGCATCACTACGATGTTTTTTGAAACGCTGACTCAACACTGTCGATGTATAGCCAACATATATTACGTTGTGTTTAGTACACTCTGCTGCATAAATTACATTTTTGGATTGACAAGATCCTCCAGAAATTTGACATGTCCTCCCTGAATTTACATTTGTTAATATATCTGTTTGCCCCATGTGGTCACATAGTTTACAGGGGCGACCCCGTTTCTTTGAGTTCTTTTGTGTGCATCTTATGCTAGGTGCAGATAACCGTTTCGCCTTTGGTTGACAGGAAACTAACATTGAACGAAAGTTGGGATAGCGGCGGTAGGATACTATTGGAGGTTCTGGAAAGATTGTAACGAGTTGGAGGTGGTCTTCAAGCATTGTTTGATGGTATCTGTGCAAGATGGAAGCTAGTCCTTTGAATTTTGTGTGCCAGTTAATGACTAGGGGCACCCTGTCACTAGATTTTTTGACGCTCTTGTTCAAATTGAAATTTAAAAGATCATCACGATTCTTCTTTTCTACGTCAATGGCTATCCGAATAAATTCAGAATATCCTCTGTTTGCATAAAAGCTTATGAATTTAGATGCATGTTTGCGGTAATCAGCAACAAGACTGCAAATTCTACGAATTCTGATAAACTGTGATAGTGGGTTTGATCTAATAGTATGATCTGGATGATCAGAGAGTCTGTGTAGATATGTGTGTGTGGCGGTAGGTTTGCAGTATAATTCTGTTATCAGTGAATCTTCGTGAATTTTAACCCTTGTGTCCAGAAAAACCACCTCTTTCTTGGAAAATTCTGATGTAAATTTGATTTTTGACTTATAGTTTTTCCTTTCAGCAAAGGAATTGCAATATGAAAGAAATTTTTGCGAACTGTCTTGATCACCCTTCCATATGAAAAATATATCGTCGATGTATCTTATCCATGAAAATGGTTTCATTCCATGATCCTTGTGAAAGTTTGCTAGCAATTCTGTTTCAAATTTAGACATGAATAAATTGGCAAAATTAACGGCCATCGGAGTGCCCATAGCCGTTCCCTTAAGATGATGGAAATATTGTTCTTTAAATTTGAGAGTATTGCTTCTGAGGATGAACAAAATCATATTTGAAATGTAGTCTGATGGTACTGACTTATCCCTGCGTTTATCAAGAGCTTGTTTACAAGCAAGAGCACCTTCTTCGTGGTCAATGTTTGGGTATAAAGAGCAGTTTTCAGTTCAGTTTCATTTTAAAATTCAACTACATACAAAATCCTTTAAAAACTAACAACAATTTATAAAGATTATAATGACAAGTTACAGAAGATGACAGAGGTAAACGACAATTTTAAACAATAAGATTACAAAAACGTTAGGCATTTGTATGGAGAAGAATTTCTTAAAGGAGGAGCTCTCTCAATAGATAAACTAATCGAGGAGAGAGCACCCCCTATGTTAAAAACCTACTATTCAATTTGAAGTATATGTCTTAAACAAACAGTTAGAGATTGATTGATGCAAAAAAAGCTAAAAGATTTAGACTTGATAATTAGCGGAGAACAGGTGTAATTTTAGTTGGCGACGAAAACTAATCACTGAAGGAGATTGTTTAATGTTAAAAGGAATGTTATTCCAAGATTTCGCACCAGTGTACCTTATAGATCTTTCACCATATTGCAAGGTGTTCTTACGTGTCATGAAAATATCACCCTTACGAGCCTGCCTTGTATCATGTTGATGAACATCTAACAAAATTTCAAAAAAATTGTGACAGAAGGAGATATCCTATTAACAGACTCATAGACAAATATAAGCAACTTCAAATAAAATAAATCATACAACTTAAGAATTTTCAAGTCAGAAAACATTGGAGTAGATGGGGAAGTAAAGTTCATGAATGCAATAGCCCTAACAACTTTCTTTTGTAGAATAAATATTGGTTTCGTATGGATGTCATAGGTAAGACCCCAGACAATGATTCCATACTGAAGGAAAGAGGCAAACAAAGAATTATACAAGGAAACTAAAACATAAAAGATGCCTGATTTTGAAGAATATACCATTCTTGCTAACTTTTTTGAAAGTTAACTTAAGTGATACTTCCACGTAAGGTTTTCATCTAAGAGAAGACCAAGAAACTTGACATATTTAGCCTGCTTTGTTTATGTAAATTTGATGAAATTTGCTGCTCAGCTTTATGGGACACAGGAGCACAAGTTTCCATGCTTTCAAGAGAATGGCTCAATTTGAATATGCCAAATCATGAAATAAAGAAATTGGACAGTATTTTAGGCGTAAGCCTAAATTTAACAGCAGCCAATGGTACAAAGATTCCCTACGAATGTTTTGTTGAACTGACAGTAAAGTTAAGAGAAAGTCACAATTTTGAGATAGGTGTGCCATTTCTTGTCACACAAGAGAACTTAGAGGTACCAATTCTAGGATATAATGTTATTGAAGAATTCCTCAGATTGTCATCATCCTCAGGAGATAAAAATGAAGTCATGAAAATATTGTTTCCAAATTTGAAGACTGATGAAACCAAGATGCTTATTAACCTTATCAGTGAAGAACAAAGTCAAGAGATACACTTTGGTACAGTAAAGGTTGCAAAGAAAGATTGCATAGTACCCAAGGGACAAACTATTAGTATCACTTGCAGAGCTAATTATTTTGCAACGGAAAGTAAAACTCCAGTATAGTTTGAGCCAATGGAGAGTAGCAATCTACCTGAAGGATTACAGATCAGTGAGAACTTGACCATCGTGAACAAAGGAACATCATGTCGTGTAAAAGCTGAAGTGACAAATAACTCCGCACGTGACATAATTATCCCAAAGCATACAGAGATAGGCCAGTTACAATTAGTGGAGTCTGTCACACCAATAGAAGTTACTGCAAAGAAACAGGAGGCAAAGTCAGAAATTGAACATGCTGCAACTGACATTCCGTTCAATGCAAAACCAACAGCTGAAACCAACACTAATAAAAGATCATTGTTTACCCTTGGTGATAATTTGTCAAGTACGCAAAGAGAGAATGTGATGAAAATGCTATCAGAAGAAGAAGAGTCATTTTCAAGAGGAGATTCAGACATAGGATGTGCCCAGGATTTACAAATGGAGGTGAAATTGCATGACCAGACTCCTGTGCAACACACCTATCGTTCCATTCCACAACCAACGAGAACAAAGATCTCACATTACAAAAGATGAGGTCATCCGATCTTGAATTACACAGGTGTTGTTCTCATACTCGCTAGGGAATACGCCTGGACCCCTGTGATTTAGTTCATCGGTGTCATTTGCAAAAGCCTTTCGACCTTTCGAGATGCATCGCAAAACAACAGCCTGTTCAGAATGACTACTACAAACGGCTGACTTTGCCTTTCCTGCTAGAGCGCGATACTGTATTCGAATCAAAAGTTTACTTTTTCTGCTTTGGAAAGGTTTCGCTTCTATTAGAATTCATGGTCGATTGGAAGAAACTGGCAAACATTGATGACATCACAACTACGAACTGGGGTTTTCGACCAAAATTTGATAATGACTTGCTCAAAATACTTTAAAATATTGCATAACGCAATTCTATTCATTTTCTACAAGTTCGGCTGGAAAAAGCTTCAAATTTTGGAAATTTGACCTCAAATGGTGCTAAATGCGACGCCATTATTTAAGAATACTAATGTCAGCAAATTCTATTGTTCTTGATAGCAATTGAAAGCTCTTTCCTTGCTGATTCTTTTAAGGTAAACAATCAACATTTGAAAATAATTCTGGTTGTTAAATATTAAAAACATTGATTTTTTCAATACGATCTTCCAAACATAGTCGTGTCGTCTATCACGTGACTCCCATTATTCAAAAATTGTATTGTCAAAATGTAGCTAATAATGTATTAGTAATTGTCAGAAAGTTGGGGAGTCATAGCTCATGCCCGATTCTTTCGCATTTGCCTATCAATAATCGATTGACCAGTTCTTCTAGTGTTTGTTGTCGAGGAGGCTACCAAATTTTAAAATTTTATGGCGGAAAATCTAGTCAAGCTTTTGCTTTCAAATTTGGCATGTGTCTCCATGAATATGTAGTGTCGATTGTATAAAAGTTTTATTAAAATATTTAGATATGTGGGGTGGATAATGAAGTTCTTCTGTATCCTACAAAATATTTTAAAATGATTAGTCTCAAAAGCTGCGAAAGCAAACGATTGCGTTTAATATATCTTTCGATTGCCAAGAATATGGGTAATACCATACTTTTTACAGAAATTCGATAGACCGATTGGTTCCGGAGAAATTAATAAATATCTGGAGTAGAGGATTTTTGAAAACCGGCTTTCCGTGCTCATCAGAGCGGAAAGCATAGTTACCTTAAATTTTCAAACTTATTATCGTCAATCGTAACTACTAGGATTAGAAAAATTTATATATATATACTAGAATTTGGGTGCTAAATCCAGATCCGTGGTCAAAAGTTTCGTTTGAAGAAAATTTCAAAAATTTCCAAAACGAGGCCATTAATTGAAAAGGTGTTCCCTAGGGCGTTCCCTAGCTGCAAGCAGGGCAAACTATACTTTTCAATATTTTGCTTCTTCTTCCGCTACGTTTAAAGTTAACAAATTTGCAACTTTATCGATGCAAGTCTTGTCAAATTCACTTTCTCTCTAACTTCTGACCATCGAATGGTAACAGAGCCATCGATTTTCGAATGTTTTCGTCAGCCAGGGTCGCTCTTTTTTGCACAGAATGGACACAGGGCCCCTCTGTCAGGCCACAAGGGCAGTTTTTTGGTTTTAGATGATCAACTCAGAGACGGGAGGTCCCTATGTACATTCTGTGCAAAGCAGAGCAAAACTGACTGACGAAAACATTCGAAAATCGATTGCTCTGTTACCATTCGATTGTCAGAGGTAAGGGAGAAAGTGAATTTGACAAGACTTACATCGATAAAGTTGCAAATTTGCTAACTTCAAACATAGCAGAAGATAAAACAAAGTATTGGAAAGTATAGTCCGATGATTGAGGAACATTTTTATACGCTTTAGCAGAGATTTGGAGCTGAGATGCTGGATTGCAAGCGAAGAAAAAACTNATATATATATACTAGAATTTGGGTGCTAAATCCAGATCCGTGGTCAAAAGTTTCGTTTGAAGAAAATTTCAAAAATTTCCAAAACGAGGCCATTAATTGAAAAGGTGTTCCCTAGGGCGTTCCCTAGCTGCAAGCAGGGCAAACTATACTTTTCAATATTTTGCTTCTTCTTCCGCTACGTTTAAAGTTAACAAATTTGCAACTTTATCGATGCAAGTCTTGTCAAATTCACTTTCTCTCTAACTTCTGACCATCGAATGGTAACAGAGCCATCGATTTTCGAATGTTTTCGTCAGCCAGGGTCGCTCTGTTTTGCACAGAATGGACACAGGGACCCCCTGTCAGGCCACAAGGGCAGTTTTTTGGTTTTAGATGATCAACTCAGAGACGGGAGGTCCCTATGTACATTCTGTGCAAAGCAGAGCAAAACTGACTGACGAAAACATTCGAAAATCGATGGCTCTGTTACCATTCGATTGTCAGAGGTAAGGGAGAAAGTGAATTTGACAAGACTTACATCGATAAAGTTGCAAATTTGCTAACTTCAAACATAGCAGAAGATAAAACAAAGTATTGGAAAGTATAGTTCGATGATTGAGTAATATTTTGATACGCTTTAGCAGAAATTTGGAGCTGAGATGCTGGATTGCAAGCGAAGAAAAAACTGTATATTGAAATTGGCTTAAGATGAAGCTTCACTCCTTGTTTTATCTATATAACATTAGTTAGTATTCAACTTTCATTTCAAATTCTCGCATTCGAACAAATATGCAGTGCAGAAAGTCAATAAAGGAGACACAACACAGACGTGGAGAGGTGCAAGAAATCAAACAGAAATTTATTACAATTAATTATTTTAAAATTCTGAACTTGTTATTGCCAAGTCAAGCGCCTGGGCTTCCTGTGATAAGACATGCATTGAGAGGAGAAGAAACAAATGCTGCTCATATGGCAATTAACTTACCATTAACTTACCACTACAAATACAATCCAAAAAGGCAGGGTATGAAGAGATCAATCTAACTGGCTGCTGTATACATGACGCAAAGACATGATATAACAGAGCTTTAATAGAAAAACAGTGTAAGGATACTATGAGCTGGAAAACATTACCTACGATAAATGGAGATGGATGCATCTATTACAATTAAGCGGGGCATGAACTTCGTTTTCAGATTTATTAGACGCTCTATGTATAAACTTTATCAGCTTATATCAAATACTTTGGCTGTTTATAATGTCGATCCTTTAACTTTGTTTTTTAAATTTAGAAGGTGTTCTCTAGAGATCGTCTAATATTGAGTATTAAGTTTGAAATTAATCATTTTTGTGATATTTTTTCAGATAACAACGAGTGTAATATTGGTACGCATAACTGTGATAACAAAGCAACATGCACCAATACTGATGGATCATTTACTTGTGCTTGTAAAACTGGATACACTGGAAACGGATTGACATGTGCAGGTAGGCAGAAAATTTACGTAGATGTTATGTTTAGCTACATTTTGTATAGTATGAAGATATTTTTTATTTTACGATCTTTTCACTGATTTGCATTGTTCTTGGTCCTCTGTAAAGATCTTATATTGAGTAGATTACATTTTAAATTCAGTAATTTTTGTACTAATGTTTCAGATAACAAAGAGTGTACTCTTAGTACTCATAATTGTGATAACAAAGCAACATGTACCAATACGGATGGATCATTTACTTGCGCTTGTAATACTGGATACAATGGAAACGAAATGATATGTACAGTTAGGCAGAAAATTGATGTAGTTGTTATTTTCTGCAGCTTTTTTGGTATTGATAGGAAATGTTCACATGTATGCGATCTATTTTTAATAATTTGGCATTGTTCATGGACCTCTGTAGATCTCTGTATTGAGTAGTTTCAATTGTAAATTAGATNAGATCTTATATTGAGTAGATTACATTTTAAATTCAGTAATTTTTGTACTAATGTTTCAGATAACAAAGAGTGTACTCTTAGTACTCATAATTGTGATAACAAAGCAACATGTACCAATACGGATGGATCATTTACTTGCGCTTGTAATACTGGATACAATGGAAACGAAATGATATGTACAGTTAGGCAGAAAATTGATGTAGTTGTTATTTTCTGCAGCTTTTTTGGTATTGATAGGAAATGTTCACATGTATGCGATCTATTTTTAATAATTTGGCATTGTTCATGGACCTCTGTAGATCACTGTATTGAGTAGTTTCAATTGTAAATTAGATATACTAACTTTTCAGATACCAACGAGTGTACTCTTAGTACTCATAACTGTGACAACAAAGCAACATGTACCAATACAGATGGATCATTTACTTGCGCTTGTAACAATGGATACAATGGAAACGGAATGACATGTACAGGTAGGCAGAAATTTTTTGTTGTTGTTGTTGCTTCTTTGGAATCTATGGACATTTTTACATGTTTATGATCTTACATTCATTTTTCTGATACATTTTAATGTTCTCTGAAGATATTATTATATTGAACAGATTCAATTTCAAATTTAACTATTTGCGTGATAATTTTTCAGACAACATCGAGTGTACTCTTAGTACTCATAACTGTGATAACAAAGCAACATGTACCAATACGGATGGATCATTTACTTGCGCTTGTAACACTGGATATAATGGAAATGGAGTGACATGTACAGGTAGGCATAATATTGACGTAGCTGTTATTTTCCGTGGCTTTTTTGTATCTACCGCATGAGCCAGAAAAAAGTTCCCAATTTTCAGCATTCATAGCACCAAAAGTACTTAATTGATTGGAATGAATAGATATCTGCTTGATTGCCGAAGGATTGTAGAATTTTTGAAATTTTTCTCTCATTATAATGAGCACTGGAAATATAGTTAACTTGATGTTACACAAATTTCTTTGTTGAGAAAATGCCTAAAACACTTTTTTTTATACCAACGTAAAATTTGAGATATGAAATATTAGTTACATTTAACTGTGCCCCTCATAGCGGGAAAAGACAAAAGGTCATCGTGTAGAGACACTTAAAATAAGCTAACCTTTCTAATATATACAAAACAGAACAAAAGAAAAAAGGGGTGGGGGCTGCTGCTTCTTAAGTTCAAAATTCGCTTAAAGCATTTAGTTGTCTTAATGTATGATATAGTGGTATCCATGAGCATCTGTTGGTGATTACATTCAGCTGTGGACTGCCATATAAAAGGAGCTTGCATAAGGCTGTTGTATCCATACAAAGCCGTACGCAGGAAATATTCTCCAGGGGGGCAGTAGATGCTGGAAGACTCAAAATGGAGTGAGCAACGTGAGAGAAAATGGGGTTCGGAAATTTTTGAGATCACCCCCTTCAGATGACTGGAAAACACCCTTTTATACATGTTTAAGAATGAATATCTGATGAATCTCTTGCTCACGACCTGTATAAATGGTATTAAATTCAATTGAACAGAATCTCTTGCTCACGACTTGTATAAATGGTATTAAATTCAATTGAACGTTTGCCAGAAAGCAAGCGAATCAAAAGACAACACAACCGTTACTGGCCATTAAGGCTAGGCTAATAAATCGTTTTTGTACATTATTGATGCAAGCTGTCCAGTTTTGCTACACTTTTAAACCATGGGGAACTGACGAGCATTTTTTTTATATTTGCTTCGATGTGCAAAGGTAGTGAAAGTTGCCAACATTTCATATCTCACAAGAGTCATTGGTCAAATTGAAAATGGTCAAATTGGCTCTCAAATTTATAAATTGCGCGTCTGGATGCCTAAGACCCAGTCACCGAGCTTTTCCTGACGGGCGAAACTGAAGAACATGACAAGCAAGCTTTGTCCCAACAAAATTTGCTTGCCTAACAGCAAAATTTTTTTATCTGGATTAAAGACATTTGCTTATGGTCAAGCTCTCAATCAAAAT
Organism: Aurelia aurita; assembly: GCA_004194415.1. Lineage (NCBI taxonomy): Eukaryota > Metazoa > Cnidaria > Scyphozoa > Semaeostomeae > Ulmaridae > Aurelia > Aurelia aurita. The sequence continues at coordinate 3,133,876 of REGM01000005.1, forward strand.
TTGCTTGACAAACATGAAATTTTCGAAAATTTTAGGGTGGCGAAGCTGACCAGCATGTATCTCGTCAGCAGAACTTTCTTGTTATTGGCAAACTTTGTTTCCCAGTTTCGCCATGGCTTTACTGTATTCTTTTAGGAGCATTAATTCGTAAAGTGGCAATTGATGTAGTTTCATGAGTTTATTAAAATGTCTAAAACCTTACTCAGCTCATTGATCCTATTTTAGAAGAGGGCAACAATTCTTTTCACATGTGAATAGCGTAACCTTTACACATCAGTTATCAATCTAAGTATCAAATGTCCAAATTCAGCTGAAAGCAACCCAAACGTTATAGAGAAAAACTTCCCAAACAATTTTATTGTGACTTTTGGTAGATGGTACCAGGGTTTGGGCTGCGATCAGTCCCATTTGTAACCCAGTGGGCATTTGTAACAACGCTGACAAAATGTTGAACAAATGTTGTGAAAAAAGACTCTCAATGATGTGCCAACGTTGCTGAAACGTTGAAAATGAAGTTTTTTTCAACGTTGAAATGCAAACGTTAGATCAATGTTGTTCAACGTTATATCAACTGTAAACAATTTTAACACTGAAATCTCATCAAAAATTTATGCTGATGGAATGTTGATATCTAGTTGATCAAGGTTGAAACCTTATATCGACCAGAATTCAACGTTAAATCAATCTGACTTTGCCCACTTTGAAGTATGTTTTATCTGATTAAATAATATTATCCGGCATATATACCTTTGGAAATTTTGAATATCCCTATAACTACAGAAGTCGAATAAGATAGATATTTTACGATAAAAAAGAACTTTACTTTTAAAAAAAAGGGGGGGGCAACTGCCCCCTTGCCCCCCGCTATGTACGGCCTTGTATCCATATCATTGATATCTAGGGCAGGGATTTCTGAGAGCTTTCCAAAGAGATATGTGCGCATTGTAAGTCAAACTGTGGGCAGTGCAGGAGAAAGTGTTCATTAATCTCTTTTTCAGTTCGAAAATTACAAATCGAATTTAGACAGTCAAAGTTATACCGAAATCTGTGCTCATTTGACCCACTAAAATTCAAACGAAGTTTTGTCAAAGAACTAACACCTCCAATGTCATAAATTTTATATGTAGATTTTCCTACTGGCCCTATATTTGCAATTAGTCTACGTCTGAATTTAGCGACGCTCAAAGTATCTTTTATATCGTCATCAAGCAGATTCCATTCTAAAAGAGAGTTTTGGAATACGAGTGTGAAAAAAGGGCAGTTCGTCCAATATTTTGGCTGTAAACACGTATAGTTCTAAGACTGTACCGGGTGTCCCAAAAAAAAGGTAACAGATTCTATCGGGGCTAGCGATAAGAATTTAGGTCGAATCAATCCCTAATAATGTTTGAAGTACTCCTCGATAGTTAACTTCAAGATAAATACCTTGTTTGTTGATATTGGTGCATCGAGAGTTGAAATATTAATCTTCAAAGTGCAAATTTGCCTACACTTCCAAACCAGAGCTTTTGGGTTTTGGCCTAAGATGTTAGCATGCTGTGTTGTGGAATCTCCTGAATCATAGCGAAGTTCGAGCAAGAATCATCGTGCTTAGGAACACATTTTAATATAAATTCGAAACTGGACTTGACAATCAGATTCACGAATTTAGTACTATTTAGTCCTATAGAGACATCTTTCTTCATTCAACAAAAATTTCACATTACATCTGCATTTATCAGCGAAATCATTCTCTTGGGCGTTAATACGTAAATTATATCTTGCATTCTTCATTGCTTTATTGAAATGCATTTTGTATCATCTCTCTTGCAATTATTATGAAATAAGTAATCGCATATGCCCAAGGGAACATAAAAATGCTCACCCGTGCTTGGCTTGGTGTAATTTTGGACAATGCATTTTGACTGACGAAAGCTATTCCTTGGTGGCTATATTCTTTAATATGTTTTACAATTTTCAGTTTTTACATTTCTTTTCAAATGTGTACCTAATCACGGGTCATTGTCCACATCTACTACGCTTATGTCTATGATTGAGGAGATTCCCATGGCTAGCGCGTTTGCAGTTTAGGCCAAAACCCAAAAGCTCTGGTGTGGAGGTGGAAGCAAATTTGGACTTTCCAGATTAATATTCCAACTCTCAATGCACTAACATTAACAAACAAGGTTTTTATCTTCAAGTTAACTATCGAGGATTACTTCAAAAATTATCAAGGACTGATTTTTTGGGACACCCGGTATGTAAGTTGACGTTTGTCTGGGATTTCAGCAAACAAGTAATAAGGGGATCGTGATATTTTTAGTTTGAAAAAATGGCACAACCATCCATGTCTTCTCTGATACAATTTGTCCCAACCAAAAGCATTCAATGCTTGCCAAAAGTCCTTAGAACACTTAGGCCATTTCTTGATAATGACACACTTTTGCGCAATTCTATCAGTAGTGATTAGTTGAGGCACCCCCTCCCCCCCCCCAAACAGTGTTGATTTGCAAGGCTATTGTCCTAGCCTTTCATCAGAGTCGCGAATCGTCGTGTCATCCTTATTTTATCGACACAGAACAACATTGTTGAAATCGCATAACAAGGCAAAATTGGCTGAGGTTTTCCAAGACTTTTGGCAGGCATTGTCTGAATTTTATTTTGATAACGGCGACGTACAAGGAAACAAACTCATGCACCTTCTTAGGGTTTTCGATGGTGCTGATTTCATTGGTGACCATGAAAAAGCCGTATATTTTGTATGACGTCATAATTGACAATTGAACATATTGCAAGTCACCTCTATACAGCGTGGCAGAACGGACTTTGGAGTTGCACAAGGACGACAAAAAACACGAGAAACTCTTTGCAAAACTGGGAAATAAATGTTTGTCAGGAATCTTTCAGAATATTAAATGCTGCGAGTTAAGAAACCTTTTGTACAGACAGTATGGACACTTTTATTAGTCACGAAAGCTAACATGCCGCACCAAGCCGCTTATGTACTGACTGCTCCGCAGGGAAAAGAGCACTTTTCGTCACACGAATGAGATCACACCATAATATGCACGGTTTACAATAACCTAATTCCCAATTTTCTGCGCAATATAGGAAGAGGAGTCGACATATTTTGTTCCTAGTTGGTGTACATCATTCACCTTTTCCAAATGTAAGACAACTTAGATTGGTTTCTTGCAAGATAGAGGAGAATTTTAAACAATCTTCACGGTTAACGATAAATTCAGAATAAAATTTGATATAACCCCCGTTCACACGGGAACGCAATCGTTCCGTTCCATCTTCGTTCCAGTTTCTGGAACGGAAAAGTAGACTGTTCACACGGGAACGGAACGATTGCGTATCGCTTTTTGTGTCTGTTCAGACGGGAACGCAATCGTTCCGTTCCGTAATTTGCGCGCCAAAATGAACAAAGGGATTTGTAATGCGCATGTCTATAATGGGAGATACAAAAGGTGACAAAAACACATACGCATGCGCTTAGAGCAAGAGTCCTATCGTTCCGTTTTTCGGACCAGTTCTGCCTGTTCACACGGGAACGGAACGGAACGATTGCGTATCGTTCCACTTTTCGTATCACTTATTTTAGCGTTCCACTTTTAGGAACGGAACGGTGTTATTTGAAGCATTCCCGTGTGAACGCAACCCCTGAGCGTTCCACTTTTTGGAACGGAACGATATGGAACGATACGCAATCGTTCCCGTGTGAACGGGGCCATAGTCTAAATTCATTCTTTTAAATATTATAAACCGTGAGCCTTTTCTTGATTTTCTCCATAATACTTGGTCCTTTCCACCCGAAGGTGTTGTGGCGCAGTGGTGTAATCCTCTGACTTTGCAGCCAGAACAGTCAGGCAGACCGGGTTCGATCCCAGGTAGAGCCCCACCATTTGAGCGTCATGACAAGGGGTTGCGGACTCGATTAGGTCTTCTCTACTTCTGCGATCCCAGCGCTTGGCGCTAAAAAACGCAACTTCACCTTCCACCCGAGAGTAACAACATTAGTCTACCTCAGTATGGTATTTATTATTATTATTTATTATTTATTATTATTTTAAATTCTTTATACAGGGTGAAAACATTCAGTTCTAATAACTGTTTTACAATGTGCCCTGTTAAAAATAACTAAGGAAAAAAAATAAATTTCTACTACTACTTCTTAATACAGTGTTGGAAAATTACAAAAGAAACCTATTTTTCAAAATTAATCAAAACGGAAAACAAAAATATTATTGCTACAGAAAATAAATCGTGATATTGGTTGTTATAATACTTCCTTTAGTTTTAATTTGAAATTTGATAACGAGGGAGACAGTTTAATTTGGTGATCGAGACCATTCCAAACGCTCGCCCCTCGGTATGCAAATGATTTCTGTCCATTGTTTGTTCTAAACAAAGGAATTTTCAAGTCAGTTTCTGTGTTTCTTAGCGTCCTTCCTGCCTGCTCACGCTGTCTTTGAAACATCAGGGCCATATAGTCTGGGCAAAGTTGATTCACAGATTTGAAAACAGTAGTTGCTGTTTCAAACCTTATAAGCTCTCTAACTGTTAGCCAGCCCAATTCTTTAATCAGAGGTAAAGAGTGCGCATCATAAGCACTATTTGTCACAATACGGGCAGCGCGATTTTGAAGAATTTGCATTCTTTTTAAATCTGCTTCTGTACAACATCCCCATACCGTGCAACAATACCGTAAATAGGGCTCGACTATACTTCTGTACATGGTTTTTACTGTACTAAGTGGGACGTACCTCTTTGCATATCTCAGCATCCCTATCCCTCTCGAAATCTTCGAAGCAATAATGCTAGTTTGTTCCTTCCAGCTTAATGTTTTGTCGATCTGTACTCCAAGATATTTAGCCTCGTTTATTATCGGGACAACTTCGTCGCCAATAACAAACTTTGGGCTAATGCCATCACTACAGTTAGAAATATTCTGGAGCTTTGCCCTGCTACCGATAAGCATAGCTTGAGTTTTCGCAACGTTTAACGACANCGTCAAGGGTAAGGAATTGAGCTGGTTTCGGTCCTACCTTTTCAACAGGAAGCAATTTTGCAGGGTGAATGGACATTCATCTGTAACGGAAGGGGTATATTGTAGAGTCCCGCAGGGCTCCTGCCTAGGAACCCTACTTGTCCTAGTTTATGTAAATGACCTCTCCTACAGTTTAAAGACTTCTGATGTGGCAATGTATGCTCATGACACCACTATCTATTACTCCTCTACTTCAATTGACGATATCAATGCCGCAATAAATGCTGACCTTGAAGCACTTAAATGTTGGCTTGAGGGCAACAAGCTATCGCTAAATGTCGTAAAAACGCAAGGGATGATCATAGGTAGTAGGTGAAAACTTCAAAGTATTAATTTGCCTAGTTCTTCTAAACTTGACCAAAACATTGGTAATGAGGAGATAACTATAGTCAACAACACCAAGTATCTAGGTTTACAGGTTGACCATCAACTTAAATGGTCTACTCAATTGTCCTCTACGATTAAGAAAGTCTCTGGAGGTATCTGTATGTTAAAGTATTCCAAACGATACCTACCTAAGGAGAACCTTATGATGCTGTATAGAAGTCTCGTTGAGCCCTACTTTAGGTATTGCTGCCCTGTTTGGGGATGTTGCGGTGCTTCGGCCCTCGATAAATTGCAAAAACTTCAAAATCGAGCCACCAGGATAGTCACAAACAGCCCCTATCACACGTCAGCTCCACCATTAATCAAGAATCTCGGCTGGCTCACTATTAGAGAACTGATCGATTTTGAGACTTGTAAGATGGTATTTAAATCTCAGAATGCCCTTGCTCCTGATTACTTGGGAAGCATCTTTCAAAAGGTATCTGAAGCTACTGACCGTCAGCTGAGGAACTCGAAGACAAGCCTTAAGCCCCGTTAAAACGCTCTCAACATTTCACTGAACATCGCTCAACATTTGTAGAGTGCGATGTTCAGTGAATGTTGAGAGCGTTTTAACACCCTGTTCAGTGATGTTCAGTGATGTTGAGCGGTGTTGAGCGATGTCGAGTGGAGTTTGGACGAAGTCAAAAATGTTCAGTGGTCGACTGAACATTTCTATTGTCCTAGGTGTTGTTGAGCGATGTTGAGAGCGTTTTAACACCCCACCCAACAATGTTCAGTCGGCGCAAGCGCATTCGAGTTTTTTTCGCGCCAAGCACAAAAAGCTTCATCGAGATCTCATTCAGTTCAAGTTGGCAAGAGAGAAGTTGAATTTTAGAATCGTTATGGCAAATCGTTACGAAAGCATGGATCCAGTTGGAAGTGAAAGCGAACCAGAAGAGATGATGCCAGGCGAGCAGCAAGAGGGAGACCAGGCTTCCGAAGAAGAAGGAGATGATATTGGGATGGGAGGGTTGGGCCTAAATCCCGAAGCTCAGAAGGTTATCAGGCAACTGCTGTCGAAGGGTAAGAAAGCAAATGAAAAAAAGAAATATAAGGGAAAGATTAGAACTGCTGCTGCTGCTTTCCAAGACGAAAAATGTGACTCAGCAGGTGCTAGTAAAAAAGCCAAGAAGACCCCTGTCAACAGCAATCCAGAGAGTGATGACGAACCATCAGCAACTCCAAAAGCCTCAGAAAAAAGGCTGACAGCCCGAAAAAATACTGGACGCGATGTTAAGAGGTGGACTCATAATGAAATAGTTAGGCTAATTGATCTTTATGAGGAAAGATCTTATCTGTGGGATGTTTGGGACAAGGAATACCATGATAAAGACAAAAAACGAGAGAACCTTGAATGAAATTTCTCTTGAATTGGACACCCCTGTTGCAGACATCAAAAACAAGTTTTGCAGCCTGGTAAAAGCAAAGATAACATCCAAGGTCTAGAAGACAAAGAGTAGGGGCCATCGACAGAAACGAGCCTTGACTCTTTTGTGTCCTCCGTGCTTAACTCCTTCACAATATTGTTAGCACACCCTTGCTGGTCTCTTCTTTTCATCCATGCTTTCGTTTTTCTCTTTTTGTTATCCTTTTCCACGTCATCATCGTTATCTATAAACTCTAGCACCGTTAGGGCTGCAAGGACTTTTCGCTTTTGATTTAATGACACCGCCATTTTGAACGCAAACAACCTGAATGGGATATGGCGCCTTGGCGATAAAACGATCTAAATAGAGGCTTGCCTCGTCTTGGATCTCCGAAAGCCGAAGCTCAACAAACGTTGAGTCAAATTGTTGAGAGCGTGTTAACACCCCCGACTGAACACCACTGAACATCACTCAACATCGCTCTACAAATGTTGAGTGATGTTCAGTGCAATGTTGAGAGCGTTTTAACGGGGCTTTAGGGTACCTCCGCTAAAATCTTCAACTGGTCAGAAATCTTTTGCCTACAGAGGGGCCAAGCTCTGGAATGCCCTAGACAGTGGTGTCAAAGCGTCATCCTCCCTCTACACTTTTCAAAGTTAATTTAAATAAAATTCATGTGTAACATGAATACAATTAATTCTGCGAGTGGGCTAATTTGTTATTTGTTTCTACTATGCAAAGGGATCTGACAGTATATTTGGCCGAATTCAATGCGCTCTGATTTCCCCACACACATAAGGATTAAGTAAATCTCTTCTGCGGATTGCGCAGAACTCCCAAATCAGAAAGGCAAAAGCCCTTAATGAACTCGTAATCCCCTTTTAAGTAAATGTGTTAATGTTGCGCTCAGTAACCTGACAACATAACAACAGCAATTTGAGGTCTAGCAACTAGCATCAACAAAGTTAGCAACGTTTCTTGTTTCTAAGGTTATAACGGTTGGTTTTTGCACACGAATTAGGTGGATTTGTTCTTTTGTTACGGGTTCAGTGAACAATAGTGTTTGTCTATAAAAGGGAAAACATAGAAATGGCCTTATCCAATCGCAAGAAAGGGAGAAAAATTACCCAATCATAATAAGCCATAAGCTAAACAATACACCACAACGCGAAGCGTGGCTTTAGGAATAAATCACAAGGAAAATCTGCCTCTTCGAATTTTACCAGGCCCGCAAAATGCCGAAGCAAAGAACAAGCACCCGAGCGGCAACAAGAGCCAGCACCCTCTCTAGTGCAGCAAGTTCAGCAGCAAAAAACGCAGTTACGCATGGACAGGTTAATCAAGTTCTTGAAGTTGCGCAGCAAGCAATTTGTGCACCAATTACACAGTTTCACCAGTCGCCCTTGCCTTGAAAAACTACGATGGAGAAACATGCCCCAGTTGGTTTTCCACACCCACCAGCACCAGGAAACGAAGCTACCATTACGAGCCTTAAAATACCAGCACTAAGCGGAAAAATTGAATCTTCTCATGAGAAGACCAGTTGAGTGTGTGCTTCGCTTGGCCGCGAAGCTGATGTCAGCCCCCAGCCCCTTGGTACAACGACTGGGTGAAGATACAAAATCTGTTATGAAGTTGGTTNGTTACGCATGGACAGGTTAATCAAGTTCTTGAAGTTGCGCAGCAAGCAATTTGTGCACCAATTACACAGTTTCACCAGTCGCCCTTGCCTTGAAAAACTACGATGGAGAAACATGCCCCAGTTGGTTTTCCACACCCACCAGCACCAGGAAACGAAGCTACCATTACGAGCCTTAAAATACCAGCACTAAGCGGAAAAATTGAATCTTCTCATGAGAAGACCAGTTGAGTGTGTGCTTCGCTTGGCCGCGAAGCTGATGTCAGCCCCCAGCCCCTTGGTACAACGACTGGGTGAAGATACAAAATCTGTTATGAAGTTGGTTATAAATGCGAGTGTGGAATTACAGAACCTTGATTGGATTAAATGAAAGAAATTGCAGTCATGTGAAGGAACAGCTCCTGCAATATGGAATACCACCACTTCTTGTATGTTTGGACTGTAGAGAATGACAACAATTCCGTCCGGACATGAAGTTAAGTATTTCTTTGAGCTGACATATTTGAAAATGTTTTCTAGTTCTCGGCATGTTAGTATCTTCTTTGTGAATTCAACGCATTGATTTTTTTTTTCTCTCTATGTGTAAAAAAAAAACCTTTGGCTGCCCAGAAGCCTATATGAAACAACATGGTATCGAATAAACCATACTGTCTGTATATGAAGGCACGAAGACGATGCTGCACTTTCTACTACTGCTTCCTGGCCAGTCGGCAGAAATAATTAATGATGAAAGAAATTAAGAACGAAATAATGAACGAAATTTGTCTTGCTTTTCTTCGTAAACGGCATTGTATGCTATATGTACTCCCCTTGATATCATGACATCTGGAGTGAACAAGTGTGATATATCCCAACTAAATGACAACGTGTGCGGAGTGCAGTTGTTACCGACCAACACATCACTAAATGTATTCCTTATGGCGAGGAACTGAGAGCCGCCAAGTTCGAAGAGTGACACTGGACAATTCTAGCCTGCAGAATGACTTTACCTTGTTTCATGAACGATAGTTATCACGAGTTCGCAAAGGTTACAAATCCTCTCAACCTATATAGTTCTAGAATATCAACTGTAAAGTATTGTATGAATTGATTCGGTAGATATATTCAGACGCCACCCTTTATGAGCTGTCAATGCTCTGACGTTTTCCCAGGGTTGACCCTCTATTGCATTGTTGGAAAATAACACTGTTCTCGTCAAACTTGCAGGATGTGATACGTTATCCATGTTCCTAGGCTAATCTCATGTTTTCTTTCTTTAATTTGTCTTAGAATATTACGTACCTTGTGCATAGCAGACATTCTGCAAGTCGTAAATTCCTCTGTCATAGCACTACTAACAGTGGAATCAATCATTTTAGATGGAATTTTAGAGGGGGAAATCTATAACTGTCTTTTGCACTGATTTTTGTCCCAATAAATTGACTGTATGTTGTTATCTGCTTTTATTTTGCGAAAAGCGCTCAACAAATGTAACAAGGAATTATCCTGAAATTTGAAGATGCATAATGGCATGCAGGGTATTACTGCTTCTCGCCAGGAGTAGGAGTAGTGTGAAATACAAGAGTGTTCTGTCTGCCCGCTACCGACAGTGTCAAACTCGTTGATGGTGTTGTGCTGAGTTGGGTTTAACGGCATTTTGAATAGCTGAACCTTTTAGTTAGGAATAAAATTATACCAGAATTCTTTTAGTAGCTAAGAAAGAAACAACTGAAATGTCATTGTTGATCAAATATGCTCCAGCGAAGGTAATAAGAATTCTGCTAAAAAGGAAAAGGGTGCTGCATTAAGATTTATAAGACTTCAAGTCAGAAGCAAGTGTTCTTTCGTGAGGAAGTTTAGTTTAACCCTATTACTACCGAGGGGGGGGGGGCACAAAGTGCCCGCGGCAAATATTATCTGATGTAGTGTCATCATTTCGAAAAATAAAGAGCCGAGGCTTTGTGACTTTTCCTAAAATTTAATAGGCTAATCAAAAATTTAATTTTTTTTCAAAATGGTAGACACTGATTACGTGACCAACGTTTTTTCGACACATGGTCGGGTGGTAAATAAAAGAAGTGAGTCTAGTTCTTGCCAAGATAATTAGAAATCATCAAGAATACCACCATTCGATAGCTCTCAGTGAGAGCTTTCAAATGATGTATAATTTTATTCATTTTAGATGACCTCAGCAATTTTAAAATTATTGACGTCATCAAATTTTATGACGTCATATAATTAATAACAAATGTACTAAATAAATTTTTTTTGTCTAATATGGTTCTCTGGATCGTTTTAAATGATTTTAAGGCATTTTAGAGTATTTGCAGCAGTAATTAGGGCTTTAAATGAAAGAATAAAAAACCGGTGTAACTAAATAATGAATAAATGAAATAAACAATGAGTTTAAATAGATATTATATTGCTGATTTTTGCTCCTTGATGATTTTTGATACATTTTATAGCCATTATGAGAGGAATTATTAGATAAAACCTTAGATATTGCTAATTTTGCCGAAAATTAGAAAATATCACATTTTCCCACCATTATGACGTCATAGTGACGTCATGGATGTAATGAAGAATTAAAAAAGTGTCCTATTGTGTAGATTTTGTTACTGTGCACCATTGTACCAAGTTTCACCCTCATATCTACATTATTCACAAAGTTATGAAGGGCGGGCACTTTGTGCCCCCCCCCCCGGTACTACAAGGGTCCAAAAAGCCCGGTATTAATAGGGTTAAAGCCCAGATAGCAACGCACCTTATGGCTTGGGCTTGCAACGGCCCTACAGTATCAAATTTCTATCGTACAGATGTGTAATTAGAAAATATATATACTATTTGTTCAGGCCTATCAGTATATCATTTATCATTGTCCGTCATCACCTCTATTTGGTGTCACACTTTACAGTCCTCTTGAATAACTGATCCGTTTTAAGACCATTATCATCTATAAACTATTTAGGACGATGTACATCCGACTGTTATGTACGGTACATTAGGACTCCGTCCCGTGTATATATTAGACTTCCAAACTTTTATTAGGCTAGTCTGTACCAGTATTCATAAACTTTTCTTGTCTTGGGGATTGCGCAGGCGCAATTGTGGGAGTCAATTGTCCTCAATAGGCCAATTTTCCCATAGACCGCGAAAAGTTGAACTTATGTTTTCTCGAGCATGCTAAAAATTCTGCTCTATGGCCTATTTAGCCATATAATAAGATACAGGTAAATCCATTAGATGACCATTATCATCTGTCTAATTGGATTTGCTGAGGCACATCCCAGAATGGTCCAGCCTTAACCATTTTGGACCCACCGTTCGTTGGCATATCCCAAGCAGGGACCCGCCCTTATGGTACATCCCAAGCTGGGACACGCCTTCGAGGTATCATTTCAATCGTAGGCACATTCTCGGACGAACCACCGGCCAACATCCGTCCAGGACCCGCCTTCTAAATTCTACTGACACTGCAGGAGGATTTAGCTCTCCGTTCTGTTGTGTTAGTTATCCCTTCGGACAATTGCCCTCCCTTGTTGCGTCTCCAATACCCCATTTCAAAGCAATAGTTAGATTTAATTATGTATAGTATCTAAGCTAGATTTAGATAAAGCAGATTAATTAGATGGCAGCTCGAAAAGAGTTTCTCTCTCCGGTCATTTCTAATGGAGCTTAACCAAAACCTGACAATGAAACCGCCCGATAGGAACTTAGGCCCAAATAGGCCATATAGGCTAGCCATCGAGCACATGAGATAGAATTAAAGCCCAATTATGAATCAACTCGTTTTTCTTTCTTTTTAATCGACGAATATTGTAAATAGGTTTATATTATATAATTAGTTATTATCAAATTATTATTTTAGCATGGCTCCCTGTAAAACAGTATATAACCCTATCTGACCTGGGGGGCGGATTCCGCCCCCCCCTCTAGTACATTTTTGTTTCCGCTATGTTGGATATATGTAGAAGGCTGCTGAGATTTTGTAAGTTTAACTTTGTATCATAGAGCAATGAAATTGTAACAATTTTGACATTCTATATTTAGCACTGTCTCCATGGTTACCAAGTTGTCATCTAGCATTCTGTGAAAATTAACTTTATATCTCTCTTATTCTTTTTTAATTGGTCGAATTAAGCTCAAATCTTTAATTTAAATATATTTTGATCTATATTTTTCATTTCTGTATGAAAAGTTAAGTTTGATGAACTTTTAACATGCTTTCATTTTCATGACGTCATTCAACATCATAATGATCATTATGCTCTAGCAACAACAACAACGGCGCAAATTGAGTTAAAGTTTTAAATGATCATTGTTTATATGATGAATAACGTTTGTGCCAAGTTAGGTGGTCATATCTGATATAACAACTGAAATAAAGAGGGGGGCAGAATCCGCCCCCCCAGGCATTGAGTGTTTCAAAACACCCAGGTCAGATAGGGTTAAATATTGAGTGGATTACCATGGACAAAAAAGTTAAAATGAAAAAAATGAAAAATGAAAAACAAGAGATGTAAAAGTGTCCCACCCAAAAAAAAGCTTACACAATGCTTACAATGGTTTTGGTTTGTATTAGATTTTGAAATTGTGTGTTATTTTTATTAAACATGAACGTTTTCCCGAATCTGAATCTTATCCTGAATGTGAATGTGAATCTTGTTCTGGGGAAACTAAAGTAATTTACTGAATTTACTGGGCCTTAACAGCCTTACCAAAGGCCACCAAACAAGGACATGAAGCCTCGTTCCTTTCAACTGGAAGGAAATTTGTCTGCTGGTTAGATAATTTAATGTATATCTAATTGTGCATTCTTGCATTCGCTGTGGTATAAAATATTTTCAGCGATGATTGTATTTGTCTTGTATTCTTTTAGAGCAAAATTTCTGCGCTGCCATTGAAAAGAAACTCACGAAGTAAAGGAATGGGTATTCCCCTGGGGTCTGGTCCTACTGGTCCTGGGACTGGTTATTCCGTTATGCCATAAAAATCTGCGTTGGAGGTATTTCATCATTTACGAATCTAATCTATACTAATTGATGTGCTAATCATGTTGCAATATCTTTTACGAGGAACAATTGTTCTTACATACCAGCGCATGGCAACCCCCCCCCCCCCCCAGACGGAAAATGTTAGCATCATCAAAGAGAGGGCCCGTTGTTACAGCCAAACAGCCTTTGGCCATAAACCATAACCTGCAACCTGCATTATGTAACCTGCATATTGCAGATTACACCAGCCGAATTTTAGCAGTTTACCTACAATACATACAAGACTCTGATCTGAAACTATATCGAGGTGTGACAGCTTCTGAAAGTCTTGGGGGATTTGAATGCTTACAGCTTTCACTTAACCCTAATCTACGTGGGGAGGGGGCAAAAAAGGCCCCCCAAGCAAACTTCCTCTAATTGCTCTTAAACTACACGTGATAGAAGACTGAAACCCATATGACTTTTAATAAAATTTAATACTGTATCAAATAAACAATAGGTCATTGTCATTTAATTTGTCACGTGACTATGACATGCCCATATTTGGAGAGAGATCTCAAAGAAAATCGTTAAAACGTGCATACAATTTCTCATAGACATCTGATTTCAATGAAATTGGTACCAATCAATTTGCCTTGAAGTCTACTTTCATTTGATATATAATTGTTTGTGTTTGCTGAAATTAGCAAAATATAAAATATATAACATCATACTTACATATGACGTCATATTTATAATAAACATATGAAATAATTAGTATATTATGATTGAAATTTATCAACTAACAATCCAAGATCAATTTCCTTTAGTTTCTATAACTAAAATCATGGAATTTGCTTGGTTATCATTTATGACTTTGATTGTTAGTTTTTATAACAATAGAATCAACAAATTTAATTGTTTACAGTTTTTATTCAGAACAATCAATATTCAACATATTCAAAGATGATTATTGACAATTTTTCTCTGAAAAATTTAAGTTTTTAGGAGAACAGCAAAAATCAGCAAATGTCCATTGGTTTTGCGTTGCCTAGCAACAGGTCATGTGGCCAATTAGCATACAATGCTATTTTTAGAATCATAGTTGCTTGGTAATCATGTGTACCTATTTGCGTTGCAGTAGACGTCACGGTTGCTGAGAAAATCTGGGGGGCCTTTTTGCCCCCCCCCTGAAAAAGTAGTACTTGATTTACCCATGTAGAATAGGGTCAAATCAAAATCAAATCAAATCAAATCATCATTATTTAAAGTTGGTGTAGCATAGTTCTAAGAAACTAATTAATACCAACTATTTACAAAACAATTTACAAAGATATAGAAAAATATACGGTATTTACAAGCTACATAACTATTGTGCATGCATAGATTTTGAATTAGAGCATGCATAGAGCATGCATAGTGCATAGTGCATAGGTCAATTAGAGCATGCATAGATTTTGAAAGAGGTAGACTATAAAATATTTAGAATGTCAAGTTTACATTGTGATTGGTTATAGATACAGTATTCACTAGTTAGTAATAGCCTCAAAATGTCTTACCGGTGGAACATTTTTTCAGGTAATAGTTAGCTAAAAAGATTTTGATTGCATTTTAAGCCAATCTAAAGGGCGCGACCACAAATATTTTTGCGGGTCAATACCCACAGACTCCCCTCATTTTCCGGCTCATCTTCGGTCTCATCAGTGACCTGTTGGGAACTCACTCATAAGTCGGGCTAGATCCACCCCTGTAATGTCCATAAAGTCAAGGGTTCTTGCAATGCCACTCTCCATCCTCAACACTGCGAAATCTGCCAGCCTCTTCTGAGTCATGGTACTTCGCATAAAGTTTTTTATGAGCTTAATCTTGCTGAAAGAACGCTGTGCAGATGCAGCTACCACAGGCAAGGTACAACATATTCTGAGAGTAGTGCAAACATTGCAAGGTTAAACGTCGTAATTTGATTCAGAGTACTTGACTCTCACTTTTTCGTGGTGGCTAACTTTGAAAAGAGAGTATGGTCACAACACTTTTAAGGCAGCTAGATTGTCATAAAAATGCGCTACAAAGTGCTTTTATAGCAATAATAAATTGTTATGGTACAATATTTTTACGGGCCCCAGATCTTTTAACCCCTCCCCCCACCCCCCCCCTGCGCTAGACGGTACTGCTTGCATATCAAGGCATATTATTGCCATAAACGAAACGAATCTTAATCCTTTGCATGTCAAACTATAGAAATTCAAAACGCAGATTTCTACAGTTTTATTGAATGGGAAAACAGAAGATTTTCCTATAATACCAAAAGTGGGAGCGGCGAATCAAGGAATCGCAATCGGGGAATCGGGGAATCGGGGAATCGGGGAATCGGGGAATCGGGGAATCGGGGAATCGGGGAATCAGAGAATCGGGGAATCGGGGAATCGAGGAACTGAGAATGTATATAGGGTATCTATGAACATACAGAGAGTGATCTAGTTTTGAAAGTTATAATTTCAGGGAGAGAAGTGAAATAGATTTTATATTTAGAGCAACGAGGGCAGAGAAGGCAACACAATAAAATAGAGCAACAACGGCAACTAATGTCACAGTGCCAGAACAACGGATGCAACGAAGCAACTAAAGCCTCGAGATCAAATAAGGCAAATGAAGGAAGGAGGGGAATAAGATAACCAGATTTGATAACCAGACACAATAGCAACGATAGTTATTAAGACAATCAGAGCAAAAAAGAGAGCGAGGGCAACGAGAGCAATGATGGCATCAAGCGCAGCATGGTCAATCAACGGCGAAAGGGCATCTAAAGCAGTTAAAGCAACGAGAAAAATGAAGAAAAACATACCCAACGTGGACCACGAGAGCAAACAGGGTAAAAATACCAACAAAAGAAACCAAAGCAGCCAGTGTAAAAACCACAGAAAAAAGGTAGCAAAACAGCAAAGGCAAAGAGTCCAAAAGTGACGCAAATAATTATATGCCCATTTCCATTATCTCCGTTTTTGCAAGGTTATTTGAAAGAGTTGTGCACGATCAGCTGTATAATTTCCTAAAAGTAAAAAGCATACTGACACCGAGTCAATCTGCCTTTTGTAAACTATATTCCAAGATAACATCCTTAATAAATTGCACAGATAACTGGTACAGAAACACTGACAAAAACCAATCGAATTTGTCAGTGTTTCTCGATCTGAAGAAGGCCTTCGATACTGTGGATCACGAAATAATGGTTAAGAAATCGAACGCCATTAGTGTTAGAGTTATCGCAGGGGACTGGTTTGCCTACTACTTGAGTAATAGCTCTTTAGGTGATAAAAAATCGAGTGAAAGCTTGGTCACATGCGGCATTAATAATAATGATAACAATAATATTAATAATAATAATAATAATAATAATAATAATAATAATAATAATAATAATAATAATAATAATAATAATAATAATAATAATAATAATAATAATAATAATAATAATAATAATAATAATAATAATAATAATAATAANGAGTGAAAGCTTGGTCACATGCGGCATTAATAATAATGATAACAATAATATTAATAATAATAATAATAATAATAATAATAATAATAATATAATAATAATAATAATAATAATAATAATAATAATAATAATAATAATAATAATAATAGTAATAATAATAATAATAATAATAATAATAATAATAATAATAATAATAATAATAATAATAATAATAATATTAATAACAATACGAATATTAATACAGCATAACCCATCAGCATAATGATAATGATCGAGGACACAGTTGTACGCTCGATGATGGAGAATCACAACCTACCTTTATAGTCTGATTAAAACACCAACGTGCTTTAAATCTGACAAAGGGAAATGTATAGACCTCATTCTAACTAACAACAAGCATGGTTTTCTTGAAAGCCAAACATTTGAGACGGGTTTCAGCGACTTTCATCACCTAGTTTACACTGTTCTTAAACCTACTTCCGTTAAATTACCCCCGAAAAGGATCACTTACAGGTGCTATTAAAATTTTAAAGAGGAACGATTCTACTTAAAAGTTGGCTAGCAACCTTAAAGAACACACTCCTAAAGATCATGACGATTTTGAAAATATTTTTGTAAGCACCCTTAACAAACATGCGCCCCTGAAAACAGTTGTCGTCCGGGGCAATAATAAGCCTCGCATGAATAAAAACCTACGAAGGGCCATCATGAAACGAACAAGACTTAAGAACATTGCTAATAAAAAGAAGGACCAAAACGACTTCAATATGTATAACAAACAAAGGAATCGGGTCGGCAAAAAGAGATTTCTTCAGGTAGCTCGATCCGAATAAAGTAGGTAACGACAAAGTATTCTGGAAAACATTCAAACCATTACTTTCAAATAATAGGTCAAATGATGCGTCAAAAACAGTTGTAGAGAACGGTGCAGTACTTACCGATGACAGGGATATAAGTGAATGCTTCAACGACTATTTTGTTAACATATAACTGATACTCTCGATATCGAGAAGCCCATCCGACTCGTCAAAATGATTCCAAAATTCAGTAGCTCAGGCCATTGAAACATACAAGGACCTACCATCCTAGAGTGCTAAGGATCAAACAAGCTTTGATCGGAAATGAAACATTCAGCTTTAGTCCATTTAGTGCTGCTGATGTTTGGGATGAAATCAATCACCTAGACAGTTCTAAGACAGTCAGTGGTGACATACCTGTAAAAATCTTGAAAATGACCTATCCTCTCTGTTTTAGTGAGGTAGCAATTGCTAATGCAATTTTAGAGTCCGGAATTTTCCCCAGTAAA
The DNA here is from genome assembly GCA_004194415.1 of Aurelia aurita. Lineage (NCBI taxonomy): Eukaryota > Metazoa > Cnidaria > Scyphozoa > Semaeostomeae > Ulmaridae > Aurelia > Aurelia aurita. The sequence goes on from REGM01000005.1 coordinate 3,152,040, forward strand.
CTGACAAAGGCTGATATCTCCCCTATCTTCAAAAATGCAGGAGAAGATGCTGTTAAAAATAGCTTTCGTCCAATAAGTGTATTGCCAGCATTATCGAAGGTTTTTGAAGGATTAATGGCTAAGCAGATGTTGTCCTTCATCCAGCTAAACTTTTCGAATCTCCTGTGTGGATTTAGGGAGGGTTTTAGTACTCCACGTGCACTGTTTCGTGTTATAGAGATGTTCCGTAGAACCATCGGGCATTGTAGGAGTAATACTAATGGATCTTTCAAAGGCTTATGACTGCCTCAGTCATGATTTACTAATAGTAGAAATGGCAGCTTATGGCTTCAGTACTAAAAGTTTGGAACTCCTGCGTAACTACCTTTCAAACAGAGAGCAAAGGGTTAAGATAAAAAGTACTTTTAGTGACTGGAAGTGCACAGTGTCTAGTGTTCTTCAAGGCTCAATACTTGGGCCACTATTATTCAATTTTTTCATCAATGATTTTGTCTTCGCTATACGGAGCTCCCAGGTATGCAATTTTGCTGATGACAATAGGGTATTTGCATGCGGCAAGGAAATTGAGGAAGTAATCGCATGTATTGAGTTTGATATTGAAAATGCAATCTCCTGGTTTAAGGAAAACAACATGGTTGCAAACACGGATAAATTTCAAATGATGTTTCTTGGTCTTAAGGTGAATAAAAGGTTCTGCCTTGACATAAATGGAAACATTATAGAAAGTACCGACACAGTAAAACTCTTAGGAGTTACGATTGATTCAAAGTTAAACTTTCGGGATCACTTAACCTAATCTACATGGGGGGGCAAAAAAGGCCCCCCCCAAGCAAACTTCCTCTAATTGCTCTAAAACCACACGTGATAAAAGACTAGAACCTATATGACTTTTAATAAAATGTAATACTGTATCAAATAAACAATAGGTTATTATCATATAATTGGTCACGTGACTATGCCATGCCCATATTTGGAGAGAGGTATCAAAGAAAATCGTTAAAACGTGCATAACATTTTTTTTTTTTACATTCCATTAAAAGCTTACAATACGCATTACCAATTACACCACTTACAAAATACTATACCCCACTACTAGTACAATACCATTAGGAGCGAAAAACTACGTCTACCTCGTGGCAACATAAAACAGGAAATACGAACGAACATAACACTACACGTAACTAACGAGAAAGAACAATAGCACATAAAGCTACACGTAACTACTACAAAAAGAAAGAACGTTTACTTAAAAGGGACATGGTGGTTGTATGACATAGAACAAAGTTTAAATTTCTAATCAAACCGACCAGTTTTGTGGACAAAGCAGAGAGTTAATAGAAGTATATCTTTATTGAGATCATCGGGAAAATCTCTATCGCCATACAATAAAATCTGCATTAGAAACTCGTTTGAAAGATTGGTGTGTCCAAGTGGTCGCAATAAAGCAGAAACTCCAGCGAGAAGATCTCTACGTGGTACTTCAAAAGAAGGGCAGAGCAACAAAAAGTGCTCCGTATCCTCAATGCCATCGTTGGTAGGCATAACATTTCTCATAGACATCTGATTTCCATGCAATTGGTACCAATCAATTTGTCTTGAAGTCTACTTTCATTTGATATATAATTTTTGTGTTTTACTGACGTCAGCAAAATTTAAGATAAATGACGTCATACTTACATATGACGTTATATTTATGATAAACATATAAAATAATTAGTAATTTATGATTGAAATTGATCAATTAACAACTCAAGATCAATTTCCTTTTATTTATATGACTAAAAATTGGTCAAAAATGCCATCATTAAATTTGCTTGGGTATCATTTTATGACTTTGATTGACATTTTTTATAACAATAGAATTCAAAAAATGTAATTGTTGGCATTTTTCATCAAGAACAATCAATAGTCATCATATAGATAGCTTCAACGATGTTCATTGACAATTTTCCTCTGAAAAAATTAAGTTTTTAGGAGAAGAACCAAAATCAGCAATTAGCTAATGAGCATATAATTCTATTTTTAGAATCATAATTGCTTGGTAATTATGTGTACCAATTTGCGTTGCCGTAGACATCACAGTTGCTGAGAAAATCCGGGGGGGGGCCTTGTTTGCCCCCCCCATGAAAAAGTAGCACTTGATTTACCCATGTAGAATAGGGTTTAACACACATGTGTAAAAAAGACAAATCAGAAAACAAGGGCTTTCTCTCGTATTGCATGATATCTTGATGTAGACAAGGCCAAACCCCTCTATCATGCATTTATCCTCTCAAACTTCAACTACTGCCCTTTAATTTGGATGTTTTGTGGGAAGACTGCAAACAATACAATCAACTGTTTACATAAACGCGCACTGAGAGCTCTGTATAGGGATTATGATGCAACGTTTGAAGAGCTCCTGAGAAGATCGGGCGTGTTGACTATCCACTGCAAAAATTTGCAAAAATTAGTGCTGGAAATATATAAATGCATAAATGGAGCCTGCCCCTCCTTCATGCTCGAGGTCTTCAAACCGAAAGATGCCAACTATAATCTGCGATTAAATAACCTCCTGCAGCTCCCTAAAACCAATACGTTAGTTTATGGGAACAATTAATTATCATTTAGAGGAAACATTTTGTGGAACACGCTATCTGACACAATAAAAATTGTCCAAAACACAAAGCAATTCAAAGTTATGATTAAGAGCTGGAAGGGAGATACGTGCAATTGCAACATCTGCAGATGATGTGTATATAGATTCATGTATATATTTATGTTTATATTATAGATTTTCACATTGTATTGCAAATAGTTGGTATTTATTAGTTTTGCTTAAAACTATTCCTTTCACCAACTCTAAAGAAATTAATTATTATCATTATTATTATTATTGTTATTATTATTATTATTATTATTATTATTATTATTATTATTATTATTACTATTATTATTATCATTATTATTATTGTTTGACTTCCTTCTCAAAAACAAATATCTTGAACATAACATTCAAAAAGGCTTTATACCAAAAATGTCGGGAACGTACGAACATACAGCACAAATGGCTTTTCTTATCAATCAAGCTAGATTAAAGCAACGATCTCTATTTATCACACTACTCGATCTTCGTAACGCCTTCGGAGAAGTCCATCACAATCTTATCCAAGAAACACTCAGATTCCACCATGTTCCAGTAGAAATCCAAGGCCCAAGAAAGGATTTATACACAGATTTTAAAACTTCCATCATTACCGCAGGATATGCAACACCCTTTATTCCAGTGACTAAAGGTGTTCTTCAGGGTGACTGTTTAAGCCCCCTTACGTTCAACATGATATTCAACATTTTCATTCAACTGATACGAAAGGAAGAGTACACTCAACTAGGATACAAACATGATGCATTCTTAAGGCCCAGAAATTGGCTCCATTTCGCAGACGACGCATGCGTTGTAACAGGCCAAGAATATGAAAATCAGATTCTTCTAAATTGTTTTACAGCTTTCTGCTCTTGGGCAAATATGGAAGCGAGGCCAGACAAATGTAAAGCATTCGGCATGATGAAAGTCAATACAACTTGTAGTCAAGTCAGTCCAAAGGTGTTTGTCTCAAACCAGCTAATCCCTCCTGTTTCATCTACTGATTCATTCACTTACCTTTGTAGAAGTTTTAACTTTAAAATGGACAACGAAGAGCATAAGAAAAATTTACTGGAGACATCTAATCTGCTGCTGGAAGCAATAAGTAGGCTACCACTTCATCCGAAGAGCAAGATTCTTCTATATTCCACGTACTTCATGTCTAAAGTCTCTTGGGATTTAACAATTGTCGATTTGGACATCACATGGGTCAAACAAAACCTAGACTCACTAGCGCACAGGTACATACGATTATGGCTCGAGATTCCTATCAGTGGAACCATAAGCGTACGAGCCGGGGGGGCTGGGGGGCGGTAGCCCCCCCCAATATTCGAAAAATTTAGAAAAATCTGCTTATTTCGGGCAATAATCCGTCCTAAGTCGGGCAAAAAATTTCATAAACAATAGACTTTTCATCAGGCAGCCCCCCCCCCCTAGGTTTTTCTTCCCGTACGCTTATGAGTGGAACACTGGATATAATTGGTCTTACGAAAGAAAAATGCGGGCTAGGAATTATTGATCCGTCTACGAAATTTTCCCAGTGCCAAGTTTCGCTTAGAAACTGTTTAAAGAAGTCCCCAAATGAAGACATTCAGTCACTACATAAAGTAACCAGTCGTGATAAAAATGTGCAGTATGACACATACACTAATGGAAAATTGGCAAATTTAGCTTCTTCACAAGAAAAATTCTATTTAAATACTTACTCAACCGATTTGAATGCAAATGGTCTTAAATGATAGAAAATAGATAGTAGAATAAAATTTATACCTTGAAAAAATTTTAAGCATCTATTTATAGATCAATTAGCACCTANAGTGGAACACTGGATATAATTGGTCTTACGAAAGAAAAATGCGGGCTAGGAATTATTGATCCGTCTACGAAATTTTCCCAGTGCCAAGTTTCGCTTAGAAACTGTTTAAAGAAGTCCCCAAATGAAGACATTCAGTCACTACATAAAGTAACCAGTCGTGATAAAAATGTGCAGTATGACACATACACTAATGGGGAAGAGGTAATCAAAGAAAATAGAAAGAAGAAGGTCCATAGGATCACACAGGAATTGACATCACAAGGCCTTGTACTAAATGTTACCCTAGAGCGCACGACAAATAAAATAACAAGCATATGGAGTGAGGCGCAAAACCTTCTACCTAAGAACATCTTCAACTTCTCTGTGCGTTATCTGAATAACAGTTTACCTACAAAGAGAAATATGAAATTTTGGGGAAGAGTCGAAAGCGAGTTGTGCAACTTCTGCCAACTCCCACAAACCCTTCTTCACGTCGTCTCTGGTTGTAAGCAGGGCGTTATTTTCCCCGTGACCGTGTGACCATTGGTCACAGGAAATCACAGGAAAAAAATTTTCTCACAGGAAATTTTCAATACTGAATAAGGAATTCAACACTTTTATCCAGTTCACAAGAAGAAACTGAATTTTGAATGAATAAAAATGCTCACAGGAATAAAAATACCTTATTCACACCGAAGAGATCAACCATCTTAAATCAAACAAGTTTCATATTTTCATATTTCATATTTCAATCATTTAGGGAGGGTCACCCTTCAGCAAAGGCTGGTTTTCAAGGGGCCTTCCATCTATAAATACAATACTACAAAGCTACAAGGATAAATACTTAAATACTTCATCAGAAAAAGAAATTAAATATGTAATTATTAAATCAAAGAAATTAAAGCTAATAAGTACAGTATATACAATATATACAGTATATTCACATATTTTTTTTGAATTTGTACAGGGAGGGAGCCAATTTGGCATCTGCAGCAAGGCTGTTCCATATCTTAGCCCCTCGGAAGGAAAAGGCTTTTTGTCCTTGAGCAGTGTTTTTCATAGGCAACCTAACATCAGTATTTGTGTTGCGGAGGTTGTGGGAAAAACATACACTATTTTTATTGAAGAGATCACACATGTATTTTGGGGCAAGATTTTTCAAAGACTTGAAAGTTACAATCTTTGACTGTGTGCTAATCAACTGATCTATGGTTTTCCACCCCAAATTTTCAAGCATAGGCTTGATAGCAGCATCAAATCTACTATTTGTAACAATCCTAGCTGCCCTGTTCTGGAGCTTCTGCAGATGCTGAATTTCTGCAGCACTACAGCAGCCCCAAACAGAGCAGCAATATTGAAAATGGGGTTCAACAATGCTAGTATAGAGAGTCTTCACAGTTGCAATTGGAAGGTATCTTTTTGAATATTTCAAAAACCCAACAGCACGAGAGACTTTAGCAGAAACTGCCCTTATGTGACCTTTCCAATTAAGTTTGTCATCTATTTGAACACCTAAGTACTTTGCCTCGTGGCGTCTTTCAATTTCCTTTTCTTTTATCTTAGGCTCAAATTTTATGTTTGAGAGAGTAAGAGACTTGTGTTTTTGCTGAGAGGCAATTAGCATTGAATGGGTTTTGGCTACATTTNTGCATGAAATATTTACCTAAATTGAAACTGAATTAATTATTGTCACATTTGTAAAGCAATAATATGCTGCTATTATGGTATATGTTTGACATTCAGTTTCATATTTGTGCAGATGTTGCCCGCTCCTCTTTTCTCAACAGAAAAGAGGGCATATCTGTTGGTTTGTATCCCTTTCAAGTGTATTTAAAAGTATCCATTATTGTCCCTAAATACCCTCTCCTCCATCATTTGAGCATTGAATATTCATTCCCTCTTGATATATTTGAAAGCGCAGCACAACATGCAAAGTCCAAGAAGCACCTAATTCCAATATATAAAACTAACAAAGTAAGCTCGTAGTCTTTGTCCTTGTTGTTTGCACTTTATTTTTCAAAACAGGTTTTCCAGCTTCCGACTTTAAAACAAAAGGCCTAAAAACCAGAACCGCTGCTTCCCATATATATATGGTTTTATTTGTGATTGAATGGTGTGCACTTCCTTCTTGTGCCTCACTCACAACACCACCGATTAGATTCACCTCCTTTGTACAAATGTATAACTTTGGGAATCAAGTATTTATCACATCGCTTTATGGTTGCAATTGATAATCATGGACCAGAATTGACCAGAATCAACAAGCAGCCAAAATTTTGCAATCTTTATTCATTATTCATTCTACCTTTACTAAATGAAAACGAGGTGCCGATTGCATGCAAGAGAGGCAGGGGTCCAGGAGAATCATTCTGGTTGTTGGAGGTTGGTGGTTGGGGGGAGGAAAAACTTGAACAGTAATACGGTAATCCTGTTTGAGCAAGGGAAAGTTTAATAATCAATTTAATCAAATTTATCTGTAATTCTGCATCTATAAATATATTGTAATTTCTGGTTCATTGTTATTGTGATTATTAATAAAAAATGCACTTGCAGCTGCAGTTGAAGCACATGTACTTGCTTACTAACCAGGCATTTTTGATAGAATAAAACGACATGTAGAGTTGTATGATCAGTTTGGAGTTTTAGCTCAGTTGTGTCAAATCGTAAATATATTGCCACATGAGCGTGTTGACCTTGTGATGGATGCTGCAAAGTACTTCGAGAAAATGGCAAATCACCCCGATCATGCTGATTGCATCAAGTCATCCGGTCTTCAAGCTGAAACCGAAAATAAGAATCCGGACACATTTCCCGTCAAATGTTATTGGCCTAGATATCACCAAGACCTTGAGAAACTGGTGTCTAATGGAAAATATATGGGGGTGACCATTTCCGATGATCATGACGTGGGTGGATACCAGACGAGATTAGGAGAAAGAAACAATCAAATAAACTTTGTTACCGACCCTTTGATCTAGCGAAGAAAAACCTGGTTGAACTTTCCAAAACGATGCACAATGGTTTGACAAGAACTATTGTTAATGACAATGTAATTGAAACAACAAAAATTATTCGATTCTTAACCGACCTTAAATCCCTTGCAACAAAGTTGAAGGTACATGGAGCAGTGATGATTGGGCATCAGAATGCTACATTATTTGTAGAGAAAGCTCAACAACTTACCCATACCGTTGCCTCCATACCTGATTCGGCAATAAAAGAAACGTGCATGCCTTTTTTAAGAAAGCTTGAAAAGCACACAATCGACATTAAAGAGCAGGATTTAGACAGCTTGAATTTGATAATAGATTTTCTAAGTTCGCATCATCGTCTTTATGAAGGAGTGGAGCTCATAATCCATATCATTGGCATTGCAGCCATTAAAATATCGGTTGGAAATGTGGTAGAAAGTTTGCTATCAAGGTATGAGATTCATTTTGATAAGGAAAGTCAGCTCACAGAAGAACACGCATTAAATGAAATGGAAATAGTGGAGAACGGGCCAAAATTTGCAAACGCTGACAGAATCCTCAAAGCAGCAATGAATATGTACTGGGAAAAGAAAACTTTCTCTGGAGAGTGGCACATTACTCATAGATCCGAAGATCTCAGGACCTATTCAGGAAAAAGCAAAGTAATGACAAAGCTAATGAACGAAACTTCAAAATTATCTTTTATGCAACAATGAATGACAATATTTCGCCTTTATTTGCCTATCGTTTAGAGAATTTTTTTAATAATGTCAAATATAAGCATTGTAAAAAGTATCTTAAACTCGGTTTCAGCTCCTTGTGTTTCCTGCTTGTCTAAAAACAACATTTTTATTACATATTTGAGATTAACCACAATTTCGAAAAAAATTTTCACAGAAAATTTTTTTCTGAAACTTTGCGGTCACAGGAAGTCTATGAAAAAATAACACCCTGGTTGTAAGTCCATGCTTGAAGGGAAAAGATATACTTGGCGTCACAACTCTGTCCTCTTGACGATTGGCAACTCTTTAACAGGAATAAGAAATATCATAGTCTATGCTGATGACATTCCCGGCTTCAGACCGTCAGCTACAATCACTGGAAACAGTAAGCGTCCAGATCTTCTTGTAATCAAAGAGGGTGTATTATATGTTCTCGAACTGTCTGTTGGTTTCGAAACAAACATTGGAAAAAATTAAGTTCATAAAGATAGGCGCTACGAACATCTTTTGAAAGACCTTTCATCCCCCTACTTGCGTGTAGAATACATAAATCTATCGATGGGAGCAAAAGGAACAATAGGAATCAACGGACACAAAGCATTTATGAATATGTTGGAACATTTATCAACTAACAAGCAAGAGTAACTTTACCTAGAAAAGAAAATAATAACCATCTGTATACGTTGTACATACTACATATTTTGTAAGAGGGACAATGAGTGGACGAGTCCAGAACTTTTAACATTTTAAATTCTTTTCCTATTCATATATGGACAAATCTAATATTGACAAATCGTATAAGTTTTAGCTGTATATCTTTCAATTCATTTATCTTAAGAACATTTTTAATCATACTTTTAGAGCTAGCTTATAACTTTCCCCATCATGCCTAAATTGAGAGTGATGAGTGTCATCGTGTAGAAGATTTTTGTAGGGAATAAAAAGTTTCCATTATTATTATTATTATTATTATTATTATTATTATTATTATTATTATTATTATTATTATTATTATTATTATTATTATTATTATTATTATTAATATTGTTGTTATTATTATTATTATTATTATTATTATTATTATTATTATTATTATTATTATTATTATTATTATTATTATTATTATTATTATTATTGTCAATTATGTAAATCTCAGACTTATTGCTGTTATTTGTCTGGTAAGTATCTTTTGTCCTTTTTATCCTTGAAAGCGGGTAACAACAAGTCACCAAGGGTCTCAAGGTTCTTTCTCCTGTGTCCTGTGTCTCTAAAGGGACAAAACTTTTCGCAATATCCTTGCTGTTCCAAGCAATGCCGTTTTCTGAATAAATTCCATGGCAATCTTCACATCCAACTTTTCCATGTGTCTTTCAAACTTGTCTGAAATGATTCACAAAGCTCCAATAACTACAGGTATTACTGCACCTTTATCCATTCGCCATATATGGCCTATTTCCTCTCTCAGCATTTGGTACTTTTCAATCTTCTCAAGTTCTTTTTCTCTCACTCTTGAATCTCCTGGCACAGAAATATCGATTTTTTTCATTCTTTGTTCTTCTTGTCAACAAACACAATATCTGGTCTCCTTATTCATCATCTATCTAACTGATTTTGAAAATTGCCTTGGGCGTTCCAAAGCGGGTATGTACGCAGATGACACACATGTGACTTTAACGTCAGATATCAAGGAAGACCTTCTTGAAAACGCTCGGGAGGAACTGCTTAACATTCGGAGTGGATGAGAATGAAGAAACTGAGCATTAATCCACACAAAAACCGATTACATGGTAATTGGGCACCCATAAAGAATTAATATGATATCATCTCATGAGCCACTTGTGTTGAATGGCTCAGCAATCAAGCATGTCAAGCAGACTAAATCGCTGGGCATAATAATTGACGAGGGCTTGAACTGGAATGAACAGTTCAGGAAAGTTGAAGGAAAAGTCTCAGGTGGACTTTGGTCTCTGAAAAAGTTGATGAAAATTGTCCCCCAAATCCAGCTGGTTAACATTTACTACGCCCTTGTGGAGAGTCACTTACGATATGCAAACGTCGTGTGGGGGTCTCTCTCGAACGCAAAAGTAGAAACCCTGCAACGTCTTAAAAACAGAGCCCATTCTATTATAGAAAGGACAAAATCAAAGACCACTTGTCTAGTGACTGGTTGACCGTTAAAAAATTAATAAAATATGATCGATCGGTTATGGAAGCACAGCTAGTAATGACATATAAGACGATGAATAAGATCTGCCCTGAAAGCCTATTTGGATTAGATATAAAACAAGAAATATTTACTCAAGTTATAGAATAAAAAACTGCACGGACATTGAAATTCCGAGATATGATTTTGAGTACTCAAAGAAAAGCTTTCACTATTCAGGTCTCAAAGCTTGGAACGATATCCCAATCTCCATCAGGGATCTCTCTACATTGCAACAATTCAAAAATCACCTCAAAATACATTTGAGGAGCTGACTTGAACTCAAACACGTCTCCCTGGAAGATCAGCCCCACACTTAAGTTATCAACCATATGTAGATATCGCTATTGTAATTATATATTTTTAGCTCTGCTGAAGGGATTTTTTAATGTATAAATAATGTATAATAATAATTAAAAAAGATCAGAGAAACAACGGGAAACATCAACAATCCCGAATATATTCCGATCAACACTTCAATACTGACCAACCAGTGGCGGACTGGCCCCCCTCAAAATCTGGCAAAAAGGGCCCCTTTGCAAAAAAGAGAAATTTTTCTCTTTGATGTCCCCATTCGAATAATTGACATCTCACTATATATCAAGATCGCTCCTTGTTAGTAAACTAGGTCAATGAAACGTGTGCTTCAGGCTTCTATCCAAATATCAACTCCACGAGAGGGCCTATGACAATCAATACTTGGCATACAAAGTCTTATGACATTGTCGCTGCATTGTCGGTCACTCAAGTGAGTCAATAGCGAAAGATCCTTCTGAAAGATTTCAAAAACTCGTTTACGAAATACTACCTGGTGTCCTAAATAAAAGGTAAAAGATTTGATCAATGCAAATTTAGCTCCAATCAATTCGCAATAAGTTTAAAACAAATCCTAGAAAGTTATCTTGACAT
>REGM01000005.1:3171369-3196445 GCA_004194415.1 Aurelia aurita
ATTATAAAAGCAACGGAAAGATACCTCTAGAGCAGTACTATCCGATGCTATATTTGGCTCTTTTATATCCTGCATAACTTTTCTATTCCCCGAGCTATTCCATTCCCCCATTCCATTCCCGGTGATTCCCCCATTCCATTCCCCTCTTTAGATATAGCCAATATTGATCTCGTTGTTACTTTCTGTTGCTTTTATAATGGCTATATAGGCAGCATTACAATATCATTATGTTTAGGCAAAAGTTCCTGACATTCTTTCTTTGACGATACAATATGATAGTGTAAATCGAATTACAAGTGCTTGTAGCTGCGCGATAACGTCTTTAATCCTCTTATTTCGCTTCTTTATATTTGCCCATACAGAATTTTAAATTGCTCCGAGATCGATATCTTTTCCGTGATACAAGTTTTTCGAAGGAGCCGACAAATAACATAACATGATTGCTTAGGGAAAACTCGAAATCAATTGATTAAGGAGAAACGTTCCGTGGAAGTTTGGGGGGGAGGGGATTTATGTAAGATGCGAGAAACCGCGCAAGAAACGTATGACCTTTAAAGATAGGAAGTACAGAATATCCTAAAAATCTTTCCATAAAAAAATCGATGCGTTTAATGATGAAAGAAAGTTCCGTAGACTGAACAAATAGACTACTTACCCGTTTTATTTGTTTTCTTACAGTTTGATTATGCTGTTTTCGGATTAGGCCTTTCCTTGGCCGCCTTGTCTTTTAGATTATGTGCCTACATGTGTCCTTCGTAATTATTTTCGTAAGTAAGTTAGCATTTACTAGGGAGAATGCCTATTTGCAAGTGTAGGAAATGTGGTCTTCCATTTTAAATTCATTCCGTTGTAAATCTAGCCCGCCAAAACTGCTTTTTGTTGATGAAAGTGTCAATAAGAACTCACCTAATTGCTTCCACAATTTTTTTTTAATCTTTGTCAACTGTTCATCAGTATGGTGCACGGCAAGCCACAAAAACTGACATTTTCTTAACTCTAAAAACTACTTTGCATTATGGTATAAGGTCTGTGTGTTTATTTTGTGCTAAATCTTGGATCAATATTCCAAGAGATATAAAGAGATCGTCATCTACTTTCGTTTTTCGTCAAAAGCTTGACACTTTTTTATGTATGGAGCACAATTAAAGTTGATTCTAAAGCGAAAAATATGTTCTGGTCGTTCGCATAATTTATTAAATAGGATTCAAAAACATCTAAATGGGGGTGTTCTTTCCTCGGTTAGTTTATCCAATCTTTGTTTTGTCATTCTATTAAAATTTACCATACATGATACTTCTAACACTACCTACAGATTACTCCTCGATGCTACCAATACTGCAAAAGTGATACCACAAGGAGCAAATATTATGGTTACCCTGTGGCCAATCATTAAACAGCTAAAAGTGAAGCAACTACACTTAACTATTGCTTCACAAAAAGAAAATTCACAAAAAGGGCGTTGGCGGTTTTTTGACGGATAGCGGAGTTTTAAATGAAATCAATGAAATCAACCAGTTTCATGGATAAAATGTAGAGTTAAGTCGAGTATATATGTTTATTAAGTTTACCTATAGAGAGAGCTCCTTCTACACAAATTCCCCTACATGCAACATCTTACGTCATTGTTATTTATTGTCTGTTATTATAAGTTAGTTTATGTAATTCGTATTCATTGTATTTAATTAGTGTTCTAGCAAGATATGGTATGTTGAGGAAGTTTTAAATATAAAAGCTGAGCTGAGCTGAACTGAACTGAACTGACTGTTTGCCCTCCAAAAATGTAGTACTGTATGTAGGCAATCATGTTACGTCATTTTTTGGCTCCTTTGGGAAACTTGTATCACGGAAAAAAATTTATCACGGATCAAATTCAAGCTCTGTATGACCAATTATAAGGGTATGAAAAATGTGGATTCAAGACGTTATCGCTCAGCTACAAGCAACTTGTAAGGCGCTTTACACCATCATATTGTATGATCACAGACAAAATGGTAAGAAACTTTTAACTGAAAATGATAGTGAAATTCCGCCTTAAGAGTGTTTTTAAATGTTTACGATCTTGTATCTGTTTTTTGTTCAATCATTTAACTGTTCTCTAGAGATCTCCTTATATTGAGTAGCTTATATTTTATATTCAATAATGTGTGTGATTATTGTAATGTATTAGCCTCGTTCTAAGGATTGTAGTCCTGTTGAATTAGCCTCGTTTTGGATTACTATGGAAGTTGGTTTTTAGGTTTTTAGCGTGACTTGAGCCTGCTCTCTCGTGTCTAGCTCGGCCTGATATATAACAAATTTGCGACGAGAAATGGTTTCAGATACTCACATTATGCTCTAATGAATACAAGCATAGATGTTGTGATAGATTGTGGTTGTTTGCTGAGACAGAAAATGGAAGTTAGGCCAGTTCAGTGAGTTGACTGGTGAAGAACAAATACAGCCTTCTTAGGCCTATTTTTTTTTGCTGGATGCTGACGTGGCATTAGCATGGCACAGGTGCTAGGACAGGTAGGTCCTTACTGTGAAGAGAAGGAGGACTGGGCTTGTTATGTGGAAAGACTGGAACAATTTTTCATTGCGAATGATATTACTGATGCACCCAAGAAAAGGGCTGTATTTTTGAGTGGAATTAGACCCTCAACATATTCATTATTGAGAAATTTGATGACTCCAGATGTTCCTTCAAGTAAGACGTATGATGTGCTGAAGGCTATATTATCTGCTCATTTTAAACCAAAAACTTTGGTGATTGCAGAGCGTTTTAGATTCTACAAGAGAAATCAACATGAAAATGAGTCTATTTCAGATTATATTGTTGAGCTAAAGAAACTTGCAAGTACTTGTGACTTTGTAGAATTCTTGTTAATTGCTTTGCGTGACAGGCTTGTTTGTGGTTTGCGTTCAGAGGGCATTCAGAGGAAGCTTTTAACAGAAGTTGATCTTACCTTTGACAAGGCAGAGAAGATCACTGTTGCCATGGAATTAGCACAAAGGAATGCAGTTGATTTACACCCATCAAGTTCAAGTGGTGGAATAGGAGTTAACAAAGTTGAGCATAAGTACAAAAAGAGAGCAAAAGCAAGTGCTTCAGGTTCTAAACAGGCTACAGAGTGTTGGCGGTGTGGAGGAGATAAGCACAATGCAAATGATTGTAAATTCAAGTCATTGAAATGTTTTAATTGCTCAAAACAAGGTCACTCTTCAAAGAAGTGTAGAAGTGAGAAGAAGAAAACTGCACCAGTTGAGAAAACAAGTTATCTTGGTATTGCATTAAGTGATGAAGACTTACATATAATTTATACTTGTAGAGATGATGCCAAGGCTACTTTGCAAGAAACATTTTCTGTCAATGGTGTTCCTTTGACAATGGAAATTGATACTGGAGCAGTAGTTTCAGTTGTTGGAAATGGGTTTTATGAGAAATACCTGCCACATGTGCCCTTATCTTTATTTTCAAAGCAACTTCAGTCTTATTCTGGTGAGGTTCTTGCAACTAAACGAGAACTTTTGGTTGATGTTGAGTTTAAAGGACAAAAGGCTAAGTTACCATTGGTTGTTGTTGATGGAGACAAACCAGCTTTGTTAGGAAGAAACTGGTTGATGGAAATTAAGCTTGATTGGAATCAGTTGCTTGTGGTAAACTATGGTGTGGGTGAGGAGCTTTTGAAAAAGCACAGGTTTGTGTTGGATGGTCAGCATGGTGTTATAAAGGGGTTTAAAGCAGATTTGCTTCTAAAGAAAGATGCAAAGCCTGTTTTTAAGAAGGCCCGTCCTGTTCCATTTTCTTTGAAGGAAGTTGTGGAGAAGGAACTTGATCGCTTGACCAAAGATGGTATCATGACACCAGTGATGCATAGTGAATGGGCTTCTCCTATAGTGGTGGTTCCAAAAACTGATGGTAGGGTCAGAATTTGTGGAGACTACAAAGTTTCAGTGAATCCAGTGTTAGATGTTGACCAATACCCATTGCCTAACATTGAAGACATATTTGCAACACTTTCTGGAGGGGTTTATTTCACCAAGTTGGACTTGTCCAATGCATATCAACAGTTAGAGCTTGAGGAAGATGCTAAAAATTTGTTAACCATCAATACTCACAAGGGGTTGTTCAGAATAGAGAGGCTAAATTTTGGGGTCTCTAGTGCCCCTGCTATATTTCAGTCAGTCATGGACAGGGTGTTGTCTGGTGTGAAAAATGTTGTGTGTTATCTTGATGATATCCTGATCACAACTAAGTCTGTTGAGGAGCACAAGAAAGTCCTATCAGAAGTTTTGCAGAGGCTGGAAAGCTAAACTCAGTAAATGTGAATTCTTTAAGTCTACTGTCACTTACCTTGGGTACAAGATAGATAAAGAAGGACTGCATCCAACTGAAGATAAAGTAAGAGCCATCATTGATGCCCCTGTTCCAACAAATGTTACAGAGTTAAGATCCTGGCTTGGATTAATAAATTATTATGGGAGGTTCCAAAAACGTCTTGCCTCTATTTTAGGCCCACTGCATGAACTGTTAAGGAAGGATGTAACTTGGAAATGGTCAGAGGCATGTCAGAAAGCTTTTGATGCTTGTAAAGTACAGCTAAGCAGCAGCAAGGTACTAGTGCATTATGATACAGCTAAGCCTCTAAAGCTGGACTGTGATGCATCTAGTTATGGGGTAGGTGCTGTGTTATCACATGTGATGGAAGATGGTTCAGAAAGACCAATAGCCTATGCTTCAAGAACATTAAGTTCAAGTGAAAGAAATTATGCACAGTTAGAGAAAGAAGCCTTAGCAATGATTTTTGGAGTAAAGAAGTTTCACAAGTATCTCTACGGGAGAACATTTACTTTGGTGACAGATCATAAACCGCTAACTTCTATTCTTGGTGCACAGTCTGGTATTCCAACATTAGCAGCAGCTAGATTGCAACGATGGGCTTTGATCCTTGCAGCTTATCAATACAAATTGTTGTACAGAAAGTCTAGTGATCATGCAAATGCTGATGCACTCTCTAGATTACCAAGTGGAAATTCAAAGGAAGGAGAAGAGCCATCAGTTTGTCAAGTTAAATTTACTGATTCTTTGCCGATCTCAGCTAAAGATGTTCAGCAAGAAACAGGGAAAGATCCAATTTTGTCAAGAGTTCTTTCATTTGTTTTGAATGGATGGCCAGAACTTTGTGACACTGAAGAATTAAGGCCATATTTCAATCGCAAATTGGAATTATCAGCAGAGCAGGGTTGTGTGTTGTGGGGTACAAGAGTGATTATTCCACCTAAATATAGAAATAGAATGCTTGAAGAGCTGCATGAAACACACCAAGGTATCTGCCGTACTAAAGCATATGCAAGAAGCTATATTTGGTGGCCAAGTCTTGATTCACAAATCGAAGAATATCTCAAAAGTTGTGAAAGCTGTCAGATGTTTCGAAATAAGCCAGCACACGCTCCACTGCACCCGTGGAAGTTCCCAGCAAGAGCCTGGCAGAGAATTCATATTGACTATGGAACGTTTGACAAAAAGATGCTTTTGATTGTCATAGATAGTTATTCCAAATGGATAGAGGTGCACGAGATGTCTTGTACCACCAGTGGAGCGACCAAAGATAAGCTTAGGTACATGTTTGCAAGTTATGGATTGCCCGAGGAACTTGTTTCCGATAATGGTCCTCAGTTTGTTTCTGAAGAATTTGATATGTTCTTAAAGAGGAATGGAATTAAGCACACTCCCATTCCACCTTACCACCCTGCAAGTAATGGTGCTACAGAACGAGCAGTGCAGAAAGTAAAGCAAACTCTAAAGAAGATGTGGCTAGATCATCAGAGAAATGATACATCAATTACCTGGTCAAGAAGATTAGCTGATTTTCTATTGACTTATCGTTCTACGCCACACACAGTTACAAAGCAAGCACCATCAGAGTTATTTATGAAGAGCATACTGCGTACTCGTTTAAGTTTAGTAAAGCCAAACTTAGCTAGTGCTGTAGAAGAGAAGCAACATCAACAGATAAAGTATCATGACAAGAAAGGGGTAAAAAGTCGTGAATTACTAATCAATCAATCAGTGCTTGTTAGAAATCACAGAGATAGAAAGGAGAGATGGATCCCAGGAGCCATTGTAAAGAAAAAGGGACCTCTAACTTATTTGGTTAAATGTGGACAAAGAATAAGGTTTGTGCACATAGAGCACCTTTTAAGCAGTGAGATTCCACCGAAAGAGATAGCAGAGGAATTACCTGTTATTCCAGATGTGTTACCTGCAATTGAATTAGAGAGAACACATGATGAAAGAGTTATTGCGCATAGAGACATACTCAGTAAAGAGACTCCAGAGAAAATAGAGTTACATACAGAGCCAGAAGTTCAGAAGTCTACTGAAGTGAGAACAGCAAAGACTCCGGAGGTGAATGTACCATCAGCAAAGACTCCCGAAAGACGCTATCCAGCAAGAATAAGAAGACCTCCAAAGAGACTTGGACTAGAGTAGAAAAACAGGTAGAATCAAAAGCCAGAATAATGCTTTTCCGCCTGTTTCTAAGTGTTGGTAGTCCACCCAGCACTTGTAATTGAGTTTGATATAATAGTTGATTCGTTTACCAGAGAGACTTTGAACAGTGAAGAACTTTAAGAGGAAACTTAAAAAACCGTTGGACGCAACGCTTTTCTTTAAGGGAGGAAAAGTGTAATGTATTAGCCTCGTTCTAAGGATTGTAGTCCTGTTGAATTAGCCTCGTTTTGGATTACTATGGAAGTTGGTTTTTAGCGTGACTTGAGCCTGCTCTCTCGTGTCTAGCTCGGCCTGATATATAACAATTATTTTTCAGATAGAAACGAGTGTACTCTTGGTACTCATAATTGCGACAACAAAGCTACATGTACCAATACGGATGGATCATTTACTTGCGCTTGTAACAATGGATACAATGGAAACGGAGTGACTTGTACAGGTAGGCAGACAAATGGCATTGTTACTATTTTCTGTGGCTTTAGTGGTATTTATCAGAGATTTTTACGGGTTTACGATCAATTATCTATGTTCGGAATGTTGTAATTGTTCTTTGGAGATCTTCTTATATTGAGTCGAGTAAATTTAAAATGAAATTCATGTCTACGAATATTTCAGATAATAACGAGTGTACTCTTGGTACTCATGATTGTGATAACAAAGCAATATGTACCAATACGGATGGATTATTTACTTGCGCTTGTAACACTGGATACAATGGAAATGGAGTGACTTGTACAGGTAGGTAAATATTGATCTAGTTGTTACTTTCTGTTGCTTTTATAATGGTTATATAGGCGGCATTACAATATCATTATCTTTAGGCAAAAGTTTCTGACATTCTTTCTTTGACGATACAATATGATAGTGTAAATCGAATTACAAGTGCTTGTAGCTGCGCGATAACGTCTTTAATCCTCTTATTTCGCTTCTTTATATTTGCCCATACAGAATTTTAATTTGCTCCGAGATCGATTTCTTTTCCGTGATACAAGTTTTTCGAAGGAGCCGACAAATAACATAACATGATTGCTTAGGGAAAATTCGAAATCAATTGTTTAAGGAGAAACGTTCCGTGGAAGTTTGGGGGGAGGGGGTTCAGTCTACGGAACTTTCTTTCATCATTAAACGCATCGATTTTTTTATGGAAAGACTTTTAGGATATTCTGTACTTCCTATCTTTAAAGGTCATACGTTTCTTGCGCGGTTTCTTGCCTCTTACATAAAATAGACTACTTACCCGTTTTATTTGTTTTCTTACAGTTTGATTATGCTGTTTTCGGATTAGGCCTTTCCTTGGCCGCCTTGTCTTTTAGACGATGTGCCTACATGTGTCCTTCGTAATTATTTTCGTAAGTAAGTTAGCATTTACTAGGGAGAATGCATATTTGCAAGTGTAGGAAATGTGGTCTTCCATTTTACATTCATTCCGTTGTAAATCTAGCCCGCCAAAATTGCTTTTTGTTGATGAAAGTGTCAATAAGAACTCACCTAATTGCTTCCACAATTATTTTTTGAATCTTTGTCAACTGTTCATCAGTATGGTGAACGGCAAGCCACAAAAACTGACATTTTATTAACTCGAAAAACTACTTTGCATTATGGTATAAGGTATGTGTGTTTATTTTGTGCTAAATCTTGGAACAATATTCCAGGAGATATAAAGAGATCGTCATCTACTTTCGTTTTTCGTCAAAAGCTTAACACTTTTTTATGTATGAAGCACTATTAAAGTTAATTCTAAAGCGAAAAATATGTTCTGGTCGTTCGCATAAATTATTAAATAGGATTCAAAACCATCTAAAAGAGGGTGTTCTCTCCTTGGTTAGTTTATCTATTTTTGTTTTTTCATTCTATTAAAATTTACCATACATATACATGATACTTATAACATTACCTACAGAATACTCCTCGATGCTACCAATACTACAAACAGCATTAACAACAGAGAGTTTTGCTCTCGACATTATTTGTATGATTTATCGCAGCCCTGGCCTGACATCTAATGTTAGACAGACTCTAGTTCAGTATTTATTAGTTTTAAATCGTGTGTCGTAGTATAAATGTGTAATTGTATGTAGTTTAATAATTTTGCATGTAATGCCGTGAGGTAGTCATAGTCTTTTGCTCCTCATGGTATCGTCCTTGTAGTATTGCAATGTAGTTTGTAGGTAGAGTAATCCGTAATATGTTTTTGTAAATTTTTAATGGCATATAAAAAAAAAATAAAAAACAGTACAGTGTTTCTGTATTGCATTCTGAAAGTGAAGGGTTCCGAAAAGTTNAGGTATTGTTTGGAATAGCGCAACATTCCTAACGCCTTTGAGATCTTTTTAGTCATATTAGTTATCTGTACGCCCCAGCTTAAATGTTGATCAACATGTACCCCTAGGTATTTAGTGTCCTTAATCATTGAAATTGTCTCCCTACCTATTCCAAGAGATGGCTTCACTGCCGTAGTTTACTGAATATTTTTCAATTTTTGCCCGCTACCAATCATTAAACTTTGGTTTGGCAACATTTAGTGACAGCTTGTTCGCAGCAAGCCACGTTTTGAGACTGTCGAGGTCCTCGTTAACACGTTCATTGATTAAAGGGATGGACTTGGCTGAGAATGATATGCTAGTATCATCAGCGTACATGTTAACTTGCGAGTGTTTCAATGACAAAGGGAGGTCATTTATGTATAAGATGAAAAGAAGAGGCCCTAAGCAGGACCCCTGTGGAACATCACATGTAACTTTTTCAAACTTGGAGAGCTTTCCATTTACCTTACCAGCATTGCATCGTGTTCGACAGGTAGGATTGAAACCAGCTTAGTTCTTTGTTTCTCGCCCCATAGAGTTCCATCTTTTTCAGTAAGATATCATGGTTTACGGTGTCAAAGGCTTTTTTTAAGTCGATAAATGTTACCGACGTATATAGTCCACTGTCGATGTTTAGGTACCAGTCATTTGTGCATTTTAATAAACATGTCAGGACCGATACCTTATGTCGCTTGATTGCTCATAGAACATGACCTTTTTAATCGTTGTTGCTATTATTATGTTTTAGTGGCGATTGGTTTGCATTTGATTAAATAATTTGCCATCATACGGAATAACTTCTAACGATATAGTAGACTTATTTCTTACAATAATCTTAAAATTTGAACCAGCACAGGAAGCTTTCTTAAAAGTCTCATGTTCTCAGCACTGAAAGTTTCTTAAGGGTTTCTGGGAAGGTTCATAACAGTTCCCTTAAATCTCGTTGCCTTTGATGCTCTGGCTTTTCAACACTACATTATGAAAGGTTTTACAATCATTTTTTGCCAGTAGTACTCAAGTATCTCAAATTTTTGTGATCTGGAATTTTGGTTCCTTGAAGGGATTCTTATAAACAATCCCATATGGCAGCACCTTTTTAACTGGGTTCACAGCTAGTTTTACTATCGTTAAAATTGACGAAAAACTCCCATTCGAATGTTCTTGTACACGGTATGATGGTGATGGACGTAAGTTGATATTTACGAGAGAATTGATAGGCTCTTATTATGATTAAGCTACCCACGATTAATTAACGTAAAATTACAGTTAGTTTTAACATATATTTTGGTATCATGCAAAAACTGTTTGTCCGAAAGTTTGTTGGCCGAAATTCTCGAAAAAGCGTCCGAAAGTTTTTTGTCCGAAGTTGTTTTTCCGAACGTTTTTTCGTCCGAAAGTTTTCGATGTTAATGTAATTGTTCTTTAAAGATCTTCTTATATTGCGTCGAATAAATGTCAAATGTAATTCATGTGTACGAATATTTCAGATAACAACGAGTGTACTCTTGGTACTCATGATTGTGATAACAAAGCAACATGTACTAATACGGATGGACTATTTACTTGCGCTTGTAACACTGGATACTCTGGAAATGGAGTGACTTGCACAGGTAGGTAGACAATTGAAAAAGTTATTTTTTTCTGTGGCTATGTCGTATTTATCAGAGATTTTTGAATTTTTACAATCTTGTGATTGTATTTTCATTGTTCAAGGTGTTTTATGGTTGGGGGGTACATAACATGTTGAGGATACCGTTATATGCCACCCATATGGGTGGGTTTAAGGGCACAACATTTTCTAACAAGCTTAATTTCTCGGCAGATTTTCTTAAATATGGGTAGTTGGGTAGCTTTTCCTGCCACTCTTGAATAATTGGATGAGACTGTTTCAATGTTTACCCTTTTATGGGCAAGCACTATTGTTTACCGAAATCATAACCTTAGAAACAAGAAAACTTGCTAAGTTTGTTGATACTATTTGCTAGACCTCTAATTGCTGTTATGTTGTCAGGTTACTGAGTGCAATATTAACACGTTACTCAAAGAGGGGATTGCGAAATCGTTAAGGGATTTTGCTTTTCCGATTTGGGAGTTCGGCCCAATCCGCAGCAGAGATATATGTAATCCTTATGTGTGAGAAACTCAGAGTGCATTGAATTTGGCATAATATACTGTCGGATCCTTTGCATAGTAGGAGGCAACAACAAATTAGCCCATTCGCAGAATTAATTGTATTCATGTTACACATGAATTTTATTTAGTTTCTCGGCAGATTTTCTTAAATATGGGTAGGTTTGGCTGAAATCGGCAAAACGTAGTTAATGATTGGTACTTTTCTACCAAAATTATTCATAAAAGTGGGCATGAAGGCAAATGTTCGCAATTAGAAATGGGTAGCTTTCTGAAGACCGAGCGGCAGACTCCCGTCCATCCAAAAGTCGTATACCCCCCCCCCCCCCACCCCCGAGGCTCTGTGCAGATCTTCTGATATTGAGTAGATTAACTTTTAAATTTGATTATCTCTGTGCTAATTTTTCAGACAGCGACGAGTGTACTTTTGGTACTCATAATTGTGATATCAAAGCAACATGTACCAATACAGATGGATCATTTACTTGCGCTTGTAACACTGGATACTCTGGAAATGGAGTGACTTGCACAGGTAGGTAGACAATTGAATGTACTTGTTGTTCCCTGTTTCTTCTTTTTGGATTTATCCGAGANGTGAGAAACTCAGAGTGCATTGAATTTGGCATAATATACTGTCGGATCCTTTGCATAGTAGGAGGCAACAACAAATTAGCCCATTCGCAGAATTAATTGTATTCATGTTACACATGAATTTTATTTAATTTCTCGGCAGATTTTCTTAAATATGGGTAGGTTTGGCTGAAATCGGCAAAAAATAGTTAATGATTGGTACTTTTCTACCAAAATTATTCATAAAAGTGGGCATGAAGGCAAATGTTCGCAATTAGAAATGGGTAGCTTTCTGAAGACCGAGCGGCAGACTCCCGTCCATCCAAAAGTCGTATACCCCCTCCCCCACCCCCGGGGCTCTGTGCAGATCTTCTGATATTGAGTAGATTAACTTTTAAATTTGATTATCTCTGTGCTAATTTTTCAGACAGCAACGAGTGTACTTTTGGTACTCATAATTGTGATATCAAAGCAACATGTACCAATACAGATGGATCATTTACTTGCGCTTGTATTACTGGATACAATGGGAATGGAGTGACATGTACAGGTAAGTAGAAAATTGAATGTACTTGTTATTCCCTGTTTCTTCTTTTTGGATTTATCCGAGATTTTCACATGTTTACGATCCTTTAGCTAATTTTGCATTGTCCTTGGTATTCTGTAGAGATCTTATTACATTAAGTAGATTAAATTCTAAGTTTGATTATTTTTTTAAATAATTTTTCAGATAACAACGAGTGTACTCTGGGTACTCATAATTGCGATAGCAAAGCAACATGTACTAATACGGATGGATCATTCACTTGTGCTTGTAACACTGGATACACTGGAAACGGAGTGACATGTGCGGGTAGGCAGAAAATTTATTTAGATGCTATTTTTAGTTACTTTTTGTATAGTATATAAGAGATTTTCCACTTCACGACCTTTTAACTGTTTTTGCATTGTTCTTGGTCCTCTGTAAAGATCTTATATTGAGTAGATTACATTTTAAATCCAGTAATTTTTGTACTAATTTTTCAGATAACAACGAGTGTGTTCTTAGTACTCATAATTGTGATAACAAAGCAACATGCACCAATACGGATGGATCATTCACTTGCCCATGTAATATTGGATACACTGGAAGCGGAGTGGCATGCACAGGTATGCAGACCAATGATGCTTTTTTTATTTTCTGTGGCTTTTTGGTATTTATTAGATACTTTTACATGTTTACGATATTTTAATTTGTTTTGCATTGCTCAAATTTACCTTTGGTGTACTATTTTTTCAGATAGCAACGAGTGTACTCTTGGTATTCATAATTGTGATAGCAAAGCCACATGTACTAATGCAGATGGATCATTTACTTGCGCTTGTATTACTGGATACAATGGAAATGGATTGACATGTACAGGTAAGTAGAAAATTGAATGTACTTGTTATTCCCTGTTTCTTCTTTTTGGATTTATCCGAGATTTTCACATGTTTACGATCCTTTAGCTAATTTTGCATTGTCCTTGGTATTCTGTAGAAATCTTATTATATTAAGTAGATTAAATTTTAAGTTTGATTACTTTTTTAAATAATTTTTCAGATAACAACGAGTGTACTCTGGGTACTCATAATTGCGATAGCAAAGCAACATGTACTAATACGGATGGATCATTCACTTGCCCATGTAATACTGGATACACTGGAAGCGGAGTGACATGCACAGGTGATGCTTTTGCTACTTTCTGTGGCTTTTTTTGTATTTATTATATACTTTTACATGTTTATGATATTGTTAATTTTTTTGCATTGCTCAAATTTACCTTTTGGTGTACTATTTCTTCAGATAGCAACGAGTGTACTCTTGGTATTCATAATTGTTCTAGCGAAGCCACATGTACTAATGCAGATGGATCATTTACTTGTGCTTGTAACACTAGTTACAGTGGAAGCGGAGTGACATGTACAGGTAGGCAGCAATTGTTTATTCAGTAGAAAATGAGTGTACAGGTAGGCAGGCATTGTTTATCAGTTGATTAAAAAATCAATTTCTGTTCTAAAAGGCTTCTGTTGTCTGGATATTAAAGCAATGATGTTTTTGTATGCCTTGTTTTATAGCCGACAATATCAATCAGATTTAAAAATTCAATGGTCTTAAATAGTCCACTCTGTTCTGAAATTGTTATTGATTATTGATTCATGGACTTAAATTTTGTCCTCGAGTTTTTTCAATAAAAATCTTGCTATATTTTGACCTTCAAATCAAATACGTGAGTGATATATGCTCCAATATTACTGGCTTGATATCCAGTGAGAAATGGCCTTTCAGACGGGATTTTTTTTTGCTTTACTCAACGTTGTACCGGGTGTCCCAAAATGTACTCCTGTTTGAAAAATCAACACAATTTTATTACAAGGCCGATCTTTTAATTTCTTTCTTTGACAAGTAAATCAAAGACGAAATTATTTTCTCAGGTACAGCTAATCTTGTAATTAGTTTTAGAATTAGCATATTTTGCTCTTTTCAGGACTGCCTGGTTTTGAAGCATACTGCAAAATGCACTGATGATTACCAGACTAATTATTGTATATTAAGGTTCTACAGTAGTTCAGTCATAAAATTTAGAAAGAGACGCAAGCTATTATTCTATACTCGAATGGTAATTTTTTTTAAATGTCTCATTGAAAAAAGAGATGAAGCAAGCTAAAGTATGATTGGTTTGATAATCGAGTTTTGGTAATTTTTTAAACTGGTTTACTTTTTGGGACACTCGGTACTACGAGAAGGAGATAATTTACTACAAGGGTGCATGGCATGGTGGTTGTGTGGATTATAGCGGAGTTTGAAATTTTCAAATCAAACTGACCATTTTTATAGATTAGCAGTAGTTAACAGAATTAATTTTTGATCCATGTCATCGGGAAGGTATTTATAACCATACAATAGGAGCTGGATTAGGACCTTGTCTTAGATCTATGGATAAATATGGATAAATAAATAAGAAAAATAAACAGGCTTATGATCTCGGGGTTTATCAAGGAGCAATGCAAGTTTTCACTCCAATCAACAAAATTTTATGAAACATAATATAAGCTCAAGGCATTTTTATATCCAAGTGATCGTAATAATTCATTTCATTTCATTTTTAGTTATTTACCCAGGGTAATACATTCAGTTATAAAAGAATAAACTGATTTACAATGTGCCCTGTTAGCCCTATTTCACATGTGGGGGGGGGGGGCGTTTTTCACCCCCCCCCCAACCAAACTTTGCTACATTGAGCCTAAACAACACTAGATATGACAACCAAACCTTTATGACGTCATTTTTCGAGTAAATAAGTAAATGAATTGAAATTTTTGTAGCACATTAGTCTTATCTTGCTTGTGTCATGCATATTGAGTTGATATGGGATGGAAAAAGAAATAATTCTAGGAAAAAACTGCAGTAATGGTCTGTCCGGAGAACAGAGAGCTAATTAGGTGCTAATTGATCTATAAATAGATGCTCAAAATTGCTTCAAGGTATAAATTTTATTCTACTATCAGTTTCTATCATTTAAGACCATTTGTATTCAAATCGGTTGAGTAAGTATTTAAATAGAATTTTTCTTGTGAAGAAGCTAAATTTGCCAATTTTCCATTGTTTTTGGTCGCCTAGCAACGAATCACGTGATTAATTAATTACCATTGTTATATTTGAAAGCCCATTGTCCAAAGAACAATTGAGGTAAGTCTCGTTGTTATAACATGTGTATTCTCAGAGAAAAAGAGGGGGGGGCGAAAAACGCCCCCCCCATGCCAAAATGTCATAAAAATACCCCATGTGGAATAGGGTTAAAAACCTAAACTAATAACAATGTATGTTTCTATGATTAAATTATAAGCTATAGAATAAGCGTAAAACAGAAAATCTCGATTCTAAGAAAGGAAAATTGACCAAACTCTAGATTCGATGTGTGATATTCATTTTGGAATATCTCTATGACTTTTCAAAAACGTTTTTAGCCTGTTTTTGAAAATCGGCAGCGATGGCTCGGGTGGTTTTTATTTCGAAGCCCAATTGATTCTAAACAGTCACTCCGCGATATGAAAGCTACGTTGCCCATTAGGTGTTTTACATAGTGGGATCCTAAGATCTGTTTCAGTATTCCGTAGGACTCAATTCCTAGAATCAGACAGTTTGTGAAACATGTCCTGCATATAAGGAGGTGCTAGTCCATCAAGGGATTTATAAAAAATGGTAGCTCATGATAATTCATGGAATTCAGCAAGTAGTGTGGTCTACCGGGTGTATCAGAAAAAACGGGCCACTTGCAAAGCGCCTCTGCGGTGGCGACTTGAGTCTTACAAATTTATGGTATCGATTTTCGTAATCCATCAGCTTGAACTTAAACTTTGATGTATTGCTTTTACCTACATTTGCCAATGAAATAGAATTGTTGCTCAGAGTTACCCACATTTGTTGACAGGTTGATGACAGACGGTCTCGATTTTCTGATACAGCTCAATTCTTTAAAATTGCCAAACAATAACTTTGTTGTTCTTTTTGTTTGATTTTTCAGAAAAGTAATATTCTAAAAGGCTAGAATTAATTAATTTTACCTTACATCATTGATTTGAGCGTTTGTGATAACATATTTTTGCCCCTAAAGAATGCTATTTTTTTACCATGTTTAAAGAATATCTGACCCCGACAACTTCTAATGTAGCAGCTTAAAATGATTGCAGCTTAAAATTTATTGATCTTAACACAGTAAGAAACTAAGAAATTGGCCCAGTACTGAATGTTTTTTTAAATTATTAGTTCTTGCGACAGACAATTTCTTAGCAGTTTCTTTTCTTACAAAAGGTTCCTCAATTTCACGTTGCATTAATCATGCATTGGTCGATGGGGATTGGGGATCTCGTGCACTTGCTCCAAGTCTATTCCGTGGTCTATCTGCGCCAAAAGAATATAACGACTTTTGGATTTACAGGAGGGCCTATAATAAGCCAGACTAGGCCGCGTCGTGAGGCTTTGTTCCTGTCAGCTGGAAGGAATTTTGTCTCCTATGATTGTGTTGGTCATGATTTGATATATATAATTGTGCATCTGTTGTGGCATCCAGAAGGTATTTCATTTCAGCGGTGATTGTACTGGTATTCTCTTCCGTTGGAGCATAACTTCTGCGCCGCCATTGCAAAACAAACTCGCGAAGGACAGGACTGGGCATTCCCCTGGGGTCCGGTCCGTTGGGGTCTTGGTCCTATTGGTCCTGGGTCTGGTTATTCCGTTATGCCGAGTTGGACATAACTGGGAATCTTTAAGTAGCCTAGGTCAAGCTAATGCTAAAGCAAAGTATTATGGGGAATTCAAGTGTTTTATCTGCCATCGAACTGGTCACAAAGCTTTCGAATGTAATTCTGAGTAGAAACCAGAGCGAAAATGTTTTAACTGTGGTGGCCTAAATCATGAAGCAAATGACTGTCCATCTCCAGGGCAGGGTAGAAAGAAACCACCTACAAAGGCTGCAGGATCGTTATCAATCAATCAAGAGCTAATTAATGAAAAGAAAACTGATGAGAACATCTGTCAAGCAGCAACAGAGGCAGATATAGAATCATGTATAACAGGAGATCAGCTTACTATAGGGTCTGGCATTAAATCTGCATGTATCAAGCCAACAATGGGGAGTGAAGATAGCATGTCAGTTGTAACAGGGAGAGTAAGGGACAGATTAGTAAGTGTATTGAGAGACACAGGTTGCAGTGGCGTTGTTATTAAGAGAGACTTGGTCACAGAAGAGGAACTAACAGGCAGATTTGGTTATATGCTTCTAATTGACAAAACAGTTAGAAAAGTACCAATGGCAATGGTTTTCATTGACACACCATATTTTACTGGAGAAGCAGAGGCTCAATGTTTACTGGATGCAATGTATGACGTGGTTATTGGGAACATACCTAAAGCTAGGGGCCCCGGAGATCCTGACCCATCTTGGGAGACAGCATGTGCCGTTACAAGACCTCAGGCAAAGAAAGGGCAAGATATATCTCCACTTAAGGTACCTGATGTGACAAAATTTGCAACAGTTACAAGAGAGCGGCTCATAAAATTTCAGCATGATCACAATTCATTAGAGCAGCTTGGAAAATTTACAGAGCCAAAGATAAAGGGAGATCAGTGTGTGCACTTTGAAGAGAAAGAAAGGATTTTGTATCGTGTATTAAGCCATCCAAGGGTAAATGGGGGCAATGAAATACGACAAGTAGTGGTACCAGAAAATTTGAGAAATCTAGTTATTGAGCTTGCACATAGTTAATTGATGGCCAGGCCTTAATGAGGATGTTACACGATTCTGTAGGACATGCGATATATGTCAGCAGACTGAGAGCAAAGGCAAGACAGCGAAAGTGTCACTACAAAAGATGCTCTTGGTGGACATGCCATTTAAGAGGGTTGCAGTTGATTTAGTTGGGCCTATCTTCCCTTTATCAGAGAAAGGCTTTCATTACATCTTGTCCATGGTTGATTATGCTACAAGATATTCTGGTGCTGTACCACTAAAGAACTGTGATACAGAAACTGTTGCAGAAGCGTTGCTGGATATGTATAGCAGGCTAGGTTTCCCAGAAGAAGTTTTGAGTGAAAATGGTACACAGTTCATATCAGATTGCATGAAAGAAGTTTCAAGATTATTTAGTATCAGGCAGCTAACAGCAACGCCATACCATCCGATGTGTAATGGCTTGGTAGAGAAGTTTAATGGAACCTTGAAAGCAATGTTGAGGAGATTGTGCAGTGAACAGCCAAGCCAATGGCCTAGATATATCAATGCAGTGTTATTTGCATACAGAGAATTACCCCAAGCATCTACCGGGTTCTCACCATTTGAGCTGCTATATGGGAGAACAGTAAGGGGTCCAGTACAGATACTGAAAGAGTTGTGGACTAAAGAAGTACAAGAAGAAGAGGTCAAGACCAGTTTTCAGTTTGTTGTAGGTTAAGAGAGAGGTTAGATCAAGCCCTAAAGATTGCAAAAGAATCACTAGAGAATTCGCAAGGACGTTACAAGAAGTACTTTGACAAGAAAACCAAAGATAGAAGTTTTCAACCTGGTGATCAGGTGTTAGTTCCACTACCAACAACCACAGCAAGCTTCTTATGCAATGGAAAGGCACTTATAACGCGGAGAAGATAGTGAACAAGAACGACTATTTGATCAGGATAGGTACAAAATCAAAGGTGTACAGGGGTGGATCCAGCCCAAATTCTGACTGGTGCTCAAGTCGCGCGAAGCGCGATATTTGAGGGGGTCCGGGGGCGAAGCCTCCGGAAATTTGTTTGGGATCACGCCCTTTTATTCACTGGGAAACGTCCTTTTGGCCAAGGAAACGCCCTTTTTAATCAGAAGCTATTTTTCACATGGGCGAAGTGCTTCGGAGTATGGGTATCTAATTCCAACTGAATTCAATTTGAAACTATTTTAGTTCACTATTTTAAAAATTTCGGTATTCCATCTTATTGCTGGTGTTTGCTGGTGTTTGTTGGGCTTTTCTGAATATCTCTTTTAAAATAGTTCCCATTTTTGCGATTGTCCATTGACTTTGCAGTACAACAGGAAAATAAAATTGAGTGAAAGCAGGAATTATTGGTAAAATTGGATTATTTGAAATGATTGTGGAGGTTTAGTGTTTCCTCCCCCCCCCCCCTATTTCTAGACATTTTATTTCCTCTCTCTGGTAGGAGCAAGGCTCTCACACACATAGCCCCAGCAGGCCCTCCTAGCTTTTTAAACTATTTATCAAAATTTAGAAAAACTGAAATGTGTTCTTATTTCAGGCTAGATATATAGTTGTACTAGTTTAGTAAGGCCTACAAGACAGTTACAATTTTTGACAGATTTGTTTGTCTGGACTGTTAAGGCCTTTCTCCTTGAAAGTTAACTTTAGAACGGCTAAAAAAAACCAAATTGCAAATATTCTATGACGCTCGTTGCATACTAAATTCGAAATTTCTTTAATTAATTAAACAAACTGGAAACTCGCCAAACCAGTAGCCTGCGTTCCTGAGAGGGCATAGTATGTATACAGGCTACCAAACCGGCTGCAAATCAGTTGCTCTCCCTTTCTGACTCTTAGGAAATTGCAATGCCTTCAATTCTGAAACGGCCTTTACCTTCTATTCTTTCTTCGACGATGTATTATTCAAGATTATTTCTAATTCGACTCGATGATTCACTTTGGACATTACTATAGACTGACACGATTGAAGAAACTAATTTAGACCTTAGCGAGCAACGATTGAAATTCCTGCACAAAAAC
This sequence comes from Aurelia aurita, assembly GCA_004194415.1. NCBI lineage: Eukaryota > Metazoa > Cnidaria > Scyphozoa > Semaeostomeae > Ulmaridae > Aurelia > Aurelia aurita. Next base: position 3,191,152 of record REGM01000005.1, read on the forward strand.
CTTGAAATGAGTGGAGGCAACCCCCGTAAACTTTCATATTTGCCATTGATATATGCTCATAGAAACAATTTCTATGACTATGCTACTACATAATATTTTCGAATCTGACTGGGGCTCCCGCCAAAATTGAGCCCTAGTCATCTTGATCATCCATTAGCCATGATAACTTTTTTCAAAAGTGACTGGTGCTCCCGCCGAAAATGCTCTTATCAAATCGAAAGCAGATTGGCTAAACAGGGGTGGACTGACCCGGGTGGCTAGGTGGCGATCGCCACCCGGGCTCCCCTTAGAATGTTAAAAAGCGGGCCCTTCATAAGAAGAAATTTTGAATTTCAACTAATCTGTATAAATTCGTAAACTTACGCATACACTATACACTATTTAGAATCATTCGTTGTTTCGTGCAAGTTAAGTTTTAGCGCACTATGCTCTTACTCAGTGGCGTAACGCTTGGTGGTTGGGGTTAGAGCAACTCCTAAGGGCTTCCGAGCTGCAGGGGCCCCAAAGAGACCCCTTACCCCTATTTCACATGGGGTATTTTTTTTTTTTTGGAAAGTACAAAGGATATAGCAATAAGACTTACCTCAATTGTTCTTTGGACAATAAGTTTTTGAAATATAACAATGGAAATTACTTAGTCACATGATTCGTTGCTAGGCAACCAAAAACAAAGGAAAATTAGCAAATTTATGTCTTCTTCACAAGAAAAATTCTATTTAATTAATTACTGGACCGATTTTAATGCAAATGGTCTTACATAATAGAGAACACCATTTAGATTCGAAATATATACTTTTAAGGTAGGTGGCTAGTTTGATAATGGCATTTTTTGATGAAAATTTCAAAATTTGTTCTCTCGTTTAAAAACATAGTTTGATGTGTTTACTCTTATGAAACATACCCATCACTGATCAATTTCCGCTTTTTTCCTCTGAAAATCAATGTTTTGGATGTGAGGGTATCAAATTTTGTTTTTTCGATTCAATTTTTGCGTCAATGAAGCCCCCATTTTTATGCACTGGCTGTGGGGCCTCTATTTTCCCAACTACAGGGTCTTTTATACCGTGCAGAAGCTAATTTTCTCCTGAGTCCAATGGTCCGGGTTAAAGCCTGGTTTTTTCTAGTTGATATCCCAAAATAGTTGTTTTTTCCACACTGCTACAACAAAAGAATGTTCCCGTTGCTTAGAAACAAGTCCTGTTCTAACTCCTGATTGGTCAATAATCAACTGATCCTATTCTTCCGTTTGCGTGCGTGGTGGGCCTAAATGTAAGATCTTACTTCGAGCTTCGAATATCACGTTTGCTGTGGCAATTTATTGCACATACTTTGATCATTTGGTTTTTAAAGTCTTCGAAATGGCCAAGCCAAAGTTTAGAACACAATGTAAGTTGCCGAAAGAGGAGAACCAAGAGGCCCAGAGAGAGCGAAGAGGAAGGTGCCCCCACCACAGACACACTGCCCAAGGAAAAGAAATCTGCTAGTGCAAAAATGATGGAGATGCTCGAAGTGATATTGGAAGAAGGTTGCAAAGAAGGCGAAGAACTTCTCAAGGATGACGAAGACCACTTATTATTTGCCCAGAAAAGCTCGCTGAACAAACTCATTGCATCATTACTTTGCCCACATTGTCATTCCAATGGCCTACGTATTGACATGGATGTCGACAAATCTTTTGGCTTTAGCATGAAGGGACAACTCTTTTGCAACAGTTGTGATACAATGATAGATGAAGGCTTCCTTTGTGAGAGGGTTGAGAAAGAAGTACCTTCAAAAGCTCAAGTTCCCTTTGAAGTGAATATAAGGGCAACTGTGGAATTTTGTGGCATTGGTGCTGGACACTCAGCAATGAAAGAATGGAGTGCTTTGATGAACCTTCCAAGTTGCCTCAGTAAATTGGCCCATCAGAACTTGCAACACAAGTTGGTTGAGGGAAGCAAGGTGTCATTTGATAGAGTTGCACAAAAAGCCGCAAAAGCTATCAAAGAAGCCTACGCTGATGTTGGTGAATTTCCAGATCAAGATGGTGTGCTCAACATAGGTGTCTCTTTTGATGGGAGCTGGCAGAGAAGAGGACACTCATCTCACAATGGGATAGGAGCTGTGATAGACTTGATGACTGGCCTGCCAGTAGACTATGAAGTCCTTTCAAATATTTGCAACAAATGCAAAGAGGGCCCAAAAGAGGGAGAGGATGGTTATGAAGTCTGGATTGCAGAACATAAACCCAAATGCCAAAAAAATTTTGATGGATCTTCTAATGCTATGGAGTCGAAATGTGCCACAAGCATCTGGCAGAGATCCGTAGAAAAATTAGGCTTGCGCTACACGACAATGCTATCAGATGGAGATAGTAAGTCTTTTGATTCACTCTCGAAGAGCAAGGTGTATGGGGAAGATATTGAAATCTCAAAGGAAGAATGTGTCAATCACGTGTCAAAAAGAATGGGTGCTGCTTTGAGAAATCTAAAGGCTGAGGCTAAGGCTGCTAAGAAACCTATTGGTGGAAAAGGTAAACTCACTGATGAGAAAATGGTAAAAATCCAAAACTATTATGGAAGAGCCATCAAAGACAATGCTGGAGATACGGAATTGATGAAGAAACGAATCTTTGCCATTCTTTTTCACATGACATCGACTGATGATAACCCAAAGCATGTTCACTGCCCACCAGGAGAAAAATCATGGTGTTTCTGGCAGAGAGCTATTGCAAAAGAAGAGGATCCTGGCCAACATAAAGAGCATGACACTCTTCCTTATGAAGTTGGCCAAATGCTGGTGCCCATTTTTCAAAGGTTGACTGAAAAGAGGCTACTTGATCGATGTAGGCATAACAGGACACAGAACCCAAATGAATCACTGCACAACATAGTATGGAGATTTTGTCCAAAGATTAACTATGCTGGAAAAAATACAGTTGAATGTGCAACATGTTTGGCTTTGTGTCAGTTTGCTATGGGGAGTACTTTTAAAGTCCTTCTCTATGAAATCTTGGGAATATCTGCAGGAAAGTATTTAGAGGCTGCATCAAAGAGAAGATCAATAGAAAGAATAAATAAAGCTGAAAAGGCATGTGAAGAAGCAGTTAAGAAACAAAGGAGGAGGCTGAGATATGACAAAAGTGGCAAGAATAGGAGTGTCAAAGCAAAAGAAGGAGAGACGTACAAATCAGGAGCATTTGAATAAGGGAAATATTGAAAATGACTGGAAAAATTCTGCCTAGTTACGGCAACTTTCAGCCAAAGGATAAGGAACAAGGAATTAGATTCTTAATATTGAACAAACACTTAAATTGCAGCTCTTTATCATTCAATAGTAACAATTCACTAAAAATGACCAAAAATCTGCTGGTTCGTGAACTGTAAGAAAATTTAATTGTTACCATGGCAACGTTACAATTGTTTCAATAAAAAAAACTATGTGCAAAGTACAAAATCTACAATGCAGAAGAATGGGTAGCTATTTGAATTGATGTTTTCAACATTTTGAATTTTGAGCATGTTTCCATTGAAGGCCCAGTACTAACATGTGGTCATAAGGTCATAACATATAAGGTGCAAACCACCGCTGCAATGCTGCTGATTCGTATTTGTTTTTTTGAATGAATTTGATATTGTAAAATGAGAACTGACAGTCTAAATTGTCTGCAGTGAGATGAAGCCACTTTATATTAAGAGATGAGGTTATTTTTGGCCAGAAAACAAACCGTTTTGCATGATGCATTTTGTTCAATTTTCAAACTTGATTTTCTCAAAAGTAATATTGACATGATTCCGTAACTTTGTAAGGAGATATTTTCTCAAATATTTTGTAAAACTGCAGACTGCTGTATATCATTGTGTTGGTTATTGACTGAAGAATGCAAGGATGTGTGTTATATTCATCCAGAGTAAACTGTTTCATGCCTGCTACTTGCCAAAGATTTGGCACATCCGAAAAAGCGAGATTTTTGGTAAAAACAGAATAGTTTACTAAAATTATTTAGAATAATGGACTCTGAAGCCTTACTTGCATTCATTAGTCTCTAAACTACAGAAAAACACCTCAGGAGCCTATCTAGTTCATGCAGATTTGATATGTTATGCATTATAACTTATGTACTGTTATTCTATTGTTCTTTGGTTACCATGGAAACGGCTTCAAATTTAAAATTTTGTTGGTGAGATTTGAAATCAGCAGGTCAGATTACCTTGTTGGGCTGAAAATGATCCAATTCAGATACCTAGAGGAGAATCTGGTTTTCAAACTAGCCACCTAAGCATACAAATCAAATCTTTCAATAGGGCACAGGGAAACCCCCAAATCATCCAATTTCACGCTTATTAGCCAATGAAATCGCCGTATTTCGATCACATGACCGAAAATCGGCTTTTTGAGACAACTTTTCGAGTACCTTCACGGAAATACAAATGGAAATTCGGCTAATAAAGATACAGAGCTGGTTTTACCACGACTCGATTCTACAGGCCCCACTCCATATTCTTTATTTTGCATTTGGTTAACCCTATTTGGACCGGGTTGAAATTTGAGCATTTTCGACCTGGGGGGCGTTTTTCGCCCCCCCCCCTCTTTTTTTCCAAAACTAAAAGAGATATAACAATGAAACTTATCCCAATGGTCCCTTGGACAATAAGCTTTACAGTTATAACAATAGAGGTTAATTAGTCACGGGGTTCGTCGCTAGGCAACCAAAAACAATAGGAAAATGACCAAAATTGAGCTACTGGCTTAAAAAGCAAAATTTGTCCAGATTAACAAGAGATATCAGGCAGAATTGTAGCCAAAAGTAGCAATTAAGAGTAGAGGAAGATATTTACACCGAAATTTTTCAACTTAGATTGCAACTCTTGCTAATTAAGAGCAATTAGCAAGAGAATAGACTAATTGATATTTCTATTGTCATATATTTTCAATTTTTAGGCTTCTATATAGTGAAAATAGTTAGTACAAAGTACCCTAACACTGTTTTCTGCAAGTTTTGAAATATATCACACCAATTTATTCAAACTATGACGTCACAAAGATAAATGACGTCATGAACATTAAAATTTGCTGATGTTAGCAAATATAAACAAACTATATATCAAAAGAAAGTACTCTTCGAGATGAATCGAATGGTGTATATAACGTTATGATTGAAGCTAGTTGTGAGAAATTAGAGAGCTTTTAATGATTTTCTTTGTGACCTGTCTCCAAATAAGGGCATCTGAAGGTCACGTGGTGCAGCAATGGACAATGAAATTTTCAAAATTTGGTGGCCAATAAAATTTTAGGAAAAGTCAATGAGTTCCAGC
>REGM01000005.1:3203402-3259365 GCA_004194415.1 Aurelia aurita
TACGTGTACCGTGAAATCTGACAATTTCATTGTGATTGGTGATTTCAATACAGAGGAAGATTCCGATAATATATCTAATTTCATGAATTTGTACGGGTTAGGTAATTTAGTTAAGGTTCCTACTTGTTTTAAGTCGGACAATCCACGTTGTATTGATTTGATTTTAACTAATAACCAGAAATGCTTTAAAGGCACAAGAACAGTTGAGACTGGACTGTCTGATTTCCACTCCATGATTGTGACTGTAGTTAAAAGTAGTTTCATTAAGAGAGGCCCTAGGATAATTACTTATCGTGACTATAGCAAATTTGACCACTCGAAATTTAAAGAGGATCTCAGAGAAGAGTTAGGTAAGAATAGCTCTTGCTGTGAGAAATTCGAAGTTTTCAACGCTATAGTTACGGGTGTGCTGGATAATCATGCACCAATAAAGAAAAAATCTGTTAGAGCGAATGATGGCCCATTTATGACCAAAGCACTCAGGAAGGCAATTATGAATAGAACCCGACTCAGGAATATATATTGCAAAGAACGTACTGCTGACAATCTGAAAGCCTTTAAAAAACAACGAAATAAATGTGTTAAAATATTGCGACAAGCTAAAAAGGATTACTATAAGGGTCTTGACATCAAGAACTTGACGGATAATAGGAAGTTTTGGAGATCAGTAAAACCCCTTTTCAATGACAAGGTTAAAACTTCTTCGACAATTGTTTTGATGGAAAACGATGAGATTGTTTCGGAAGACCGAGCTGTTGCAACTATATTGAATGACTATTTCAGTAATGTCACGAAATCCTTGAATATTGCAGACAATAGTGAAAATGTATCAACTGGTGATGGGATCTCAGATCCAGTTACTGCTGCCATCGAAAAATACCGCTCTCATCCTAGTGTAATTTTGATAAAAAGCCATTATGGAAATGTTGAGGCTTTCAGCTTCAGAAGGGCCTCGATTGTAGAGGTTCTTGAGCAAGTTGATAACCTCGATAATAAGAAGGCCTCGCCTATTGGTAGTATTCCCGCTAAGATTATTAAAGATAATGTTGACATAGTTGCCTCCTACCTGCTAGACCTTTTCAATAAAGGTGTGGACGGAAACTTTTTCCCCGATGAAATGAAAGACGGTGATGTTAGCGCGCTTTTCAAAAATAGTGACTCATTTCACAAAAAAAACTATAGACCAATAACAGTATTACCGTCTGTCTCCAAAGTTTTTGAGAGACTTTTGGCTAATCAAATGTTACCTTTTGTCAACAAGTTTCTCTCACCTAAAATTTGTGGCTATCGACAGGGATACAATACCCAGCATGCTCTGCTAAAATTGGTGGAGACTTGTAAGAAGACCTTAGACAACAAAGGTTTTGTCGGAGCAGTCTTAATGGACTTATCCAAGGCATTTGATTGTCTCAATCATGAACTTTTGCTCGCTAAATTGGATGCATACGGCTTTAGTACAAATGCCATACAAATGGTGTATAGCTATCTAACAGGTAGAAGGCAACGAGTCAAAGTAAATGGCTCATTCAGCTCTTGGAAAGAAATGAAATTAGGTGTCCCTCAAGGATCAGTTCTGGGGCCTCTCTTGTTTAATATATTTATCAACGATATTTTCCTTTTGTTGAATGAGACTGAAATCTGTAATTACGCAGACGATACGACAATTTACTGTTCTCATAAAGAGTTACAGGAGGTTACCTTAAGGCTAGAACATGATACTGTTGAACTCAGCAATTGGTTTGCAGGAAATTTTATGAAATTAAATGAAGAAAAATGCCACCTCCTAGTATTTGGTGAAAAAGACACAGAAATCTCAATAACTGTTGGTCCCTCTGTGATTAAAGAGAGCAAAGAAGAAAAATTGTTAGGCGTTGTAATTGACCAAAAGCTAAATTTCAAGCAACATTCAAATACGATTTGTAGGAAGGCAAGCCAGAAGCTACATGCTCTTGCAAGGGCTTCGACGTATATGCCCGAAGAAAAAACTAGGATCGTCATGAGAGCCTTTGTAATGTCTCAGTTTAGCTACTGTCCATTAATATGGATGTTTCACGATAGACGTGTTAACGCAAAAATTAACCACATTCATGAAAGAGCACTACGAATAGCGTATCAAGATCGGACCTCCAGTTTTGAAGAACTGTTAATTACAGATAATTCAGTCTCCATTCATCAACGAAATCTGCAGTTGCTTGTCACCGAAATTTACCGAACAAAGATGAATCTAAATCCCTCCTTTATGAAAGAAATTTTCGTGGAGAGAGAAATACATTACAACTTAAGAGTTACGAACAACATCTATGCACGCAAACCTAGGACTACAGCTTATGGATTAGAAAATGTAAGCTTCCTAGGGCAGAATCTCTGGCGAGACTTACCATTGCATATAAAAGAGTCCCGATCTGTAAAACATTTTAAAAAAGAGATTAAGCTTTGGAATTTTACATGCAACTGTAGATTATGTAAGAGTTTTATTGTAAATTTAGGTTATATTTAGGGTGGCTCTGCTCTCCGCTGTGGTGGGTGGCGGGCTGCCGTCTTGCAGGGCCGCCCTCCTTGGGGGTCGGTTGTTTCTCGGGTGCTGTTCGGCCTGTCGGGAGGTGGCCTTTGCTGCTTGTAGGCGGGCTGGGTGGTGTTCGGGGGTTGGCTGGTCTCTGGGGGGATGGTTTTTGCGGGGCGGGGGTTCGCGGCTCGCTGGGGCGGAGGGCGGAGTTACCTTAAACTCTATGCTATTAATTCGTTTTTTTGTATTTCATGCTATTAATTGGTATTCATGTATTAATAATGGTTGGCATTAATTAGCCTAGTGCTATTAGCTACGCCAACCTTAAACAAAGAATTTATTATTATTATTATTATTATTCAGTGAGGATAAATATTTCTCAAAGATCGACTTGAGTAAAGGATATTGGCAGATTCCAGTAGCAGAGAATGACATCCACAAAACTGCCTTTGTAACTCCAGACGGATCATATGAATTCTTAAAGATGCCTTTTGGGATGGTGAATTCAGCTGCAACACTAATGAGAGGAATGAGGAAATTACTTGCAGGCTTAGATAACGTAGATAGCTACATAGATGACATCCTGATTCATACAAGAACGTGGGAAGAGCATATGCAAGCATTGAGAGAATTGTTCAGCCGATTGTTGAAATGGGGTATAACTGCAAGACCTTCAAAATGTGTCTTTGGAGGAGAAGCAGTGGACTTCATTGGACATCAGATTGGGAGGGGTGAACTAGGTTTACATAATGAGAATGCCAAGAAAGTTAGAGATGCATCAAGGCCAATAACAAAGAAAGAGGTAATGTCTTTCCTTGGACTCACTGGATATAACAGGAACTTTATTCCTAACTATGCAGCAATTGCATCACCGAAATCTGACTTAACCAAGAAAGGATTGCCAAATGAAGTAGAGTGGAGTGATGCACATGAGAGAGCCTACGGGACACTAAAGAAGATGACTGTGACTAAAGTTCTTCTTTTACCAGATGTTACAAAACCATTTGTATTGAGGACAGATGCATCCAAAAAAGGAATGGGTGCAGCGTTGCTACAAGATCATGACGGTCAACTATTTCCAGTTAGCTATGCAAGCAAAACGTTGTTAGAGAGAGAAAAGGCTTATTCGACAATCGAAAAGGAGTATTTTGCCATTGATAAAGAAATTCATGCTGTACCTTTATGGAACGGAATTCGTTATACAGACAGACCATCAGCCATTAGTTTACCTGAACAGAACCAAATTTGTGAATGATAGAATCATGTTCATGATGTTCATACAGAACTACAAATTCAGAATTGAATCGATAAAAGGATCAGAGAACGTTGGAGCAGACTTTCTGAGCAGAATAACATAGAGTATAGAGAGAGGAAGAGTGATAGAACACTCAGAAAGAACTACATGCTGAACATAAATGTTTAATGCTGAAAGAAATTGAAGATTTCTGTTTCAGAACGGAGGTGCCACACTTTATGTTCAGTCATGTATTGTGTTGTTTGTTGTCGTCTTTCGTTTGTTGTATTGTGTAGAATAGCTTATTGTATTGTGGATTTGATTGGATTGACTATTCAGAGCAGGGCCCCAAGAGGACTGGACATGTAGTTATTTAACGCAACGTTGTTTTGATTAGGAGTTGTTTATCGTTTGAGGAGTTGTACGTTCAGCGTGAGGAAAAGATGTTGGAAGTTTTTAGTTTATCCTAAGTTTGACTTCTTAACTGAAATAGTTTAGGCCATTCATTATTTTACTCGTGTCATTTTCTCACTTACTCACTCACTGACTTACTGACGTCGAGGCCACTTCTTAGATTACAAAGGATTTTGTAATAAAAAATGATGCTTTTCAACCGATATAGCTGTATCACAAAATTGAACATAAGGGAGCGGTCATAAAGTATCTACCAGGGGGGGGGGGATGGATTTTTTTGCTGCTCAATCATGGGCCGCAAGATTTTTTAACATTTAATTCATGGGCCACAAAATTTTTTTGACAAATTGTGGGAACAAATTCAGAACTACTTGTTATTGTTAGATAGAGTCGAGTAATGCCGAATTATGTGCTTCACCAAAAATAAATCAATCAGTAAAACCCAAAAAAACCTTTATAATGTAAAATCAAAAAACGGGCAGAAAATAGCTGGGTATAGGTAGGGTGGATAAGAATTTTTCCAAGAAATGCTGGAAGGTGACCAGGAGAGTCATTCTAAGCCAAAGTAAAGGTTGGCATTTTAAAAAATTTCCCAGATGTGCTATCACAGAATTTTCAAGGTTTCTATTTTGGGGTCAAGCAAACATTGGATTGTGAGAAGCGTTCTAAGACAAAGTACAAGGTCAATGCTCAAAACTTTCACCAAAGATGGTGATTCATAGAAAACTGTTACGAGATTTTCAAAGTTTCCAATTTGGCATTGGTGGAAATGGGATGGAGAAAAGGATTCTAAGCCAAAGAAAATGACATTTACTTAAAAATGTTCCTGCGGATGCTAACTTCACAAACTTCACAAAAAACTTCACAAAATGGTCAAAAATGCCATGTTAATACTGGCATGGAGAGAAAGAAGCTTTCGCATGGAGAGAAGTTTTCTAAGCGAAAGTAGAGGGTGTGTCCTCAAACGTTTTCCTGGGGGCTTTGCCCCCAGACCCCCTCATTTGAATACCCCAGTTATTTTGTCCTGGCCACGCCACTGATTTCATTCCCTGACAGGGTGGTAGCAAACTGCTTGTTTTTGAGACTTCTCTACTTTATATATTCATTACGCAAGTGAAACCAGCAACTGAATCTGCGTTTATAATAAGGATCAAATCGAAAATGAGTTATTTAGGGGGTTATGTGGGCCATTAAAAATTATTGGTATGAATTGAGGGGCTGCGAAAATTTTTAAGAACATTTTTAAGGGCCACGAATTTTTTGGCCAAATTTACGAAAATCCTCCTCCCCCTCCTGGTAGATACTTTATGACCGCTCCCTAAATATGGAAAGAAATGACCGATTTATAAAAACTAAATTTTCACAACTAATTAAGTCTTTCGTCCGCATTGTAAGATATTAAAGACCCTTTCTTGACCAGAAACCTTTGCACGCCTTTGGTATTGTTTACAAAACTTAAGGTGGCTGTATCTAGACTGATTACAATGTGTCCCAGTGGTCTCTCATCAAAATGAGACTACCGCCAATTTACCAACAGTGATGCGTACGATGATGTAATAAGTCCTGTGTTCATTCGATCACACACAAACTATGATGAAATAATACTTCCAAATCTCATCACAAGTCCAAATGCATGTCCGAGAAATAACTACAGATATGTTTCCTAAGAGGAAGTAGACCAAATTGAATCGATAACCTTTCACCTACCTGTTCTTATTCTGGCATATATTTCCGTTATTGCTCGAACAAGAGGAGTCCAATGTCCAATCCAACGAGTTGTACCGACTGAGGTACAGTTCATTACATTTCTCAGTTTTCATCTTTGGGTTTCTAAATGCATTTATTTGTTGAGTTTAATGCTTGATCATAAAAATAATTAAAATATATTCGATCTCTGATGCTTTCTTTACCGCAAATGAGAGAATTTCCTCCCACTCCTTGATCGTTCTCTCTGCCATTGTAACCTAAAATTCTTTCCTCTAATTCTTTCCTCTAATAATAACAACTCCGATTATGCAGTACGAAAATACATGCTTAAATAATTCTTTATAAACTAAAGAGACTATTGATATAATTTGTTGACTATCTACGAAATTTCAGTCGAAGATTATGACGGATTATAACTGTGCTATTTTCTGGATGTCAGAAATTAATACGAACAACAAAAGCTGTGGGACCCTCAATCGAAGGCCGCAAAGGATGCTGGCCAGGAACGGGTCTTTAAAAAACATAATCTGATTTGTTTTTCGCCAAACTGTGGCTTGTTAAACATACCACGAGTTCTCTGACTCATCCAGATAGGAGCTGCTTTATATCATGTATTTCGACTTTCGTAATTCGATAATTTTGCTATAAAATGTATATCTCTCTGATAGAGAATGACAAGAGTTATGATAAAAGGTGTATTTGTGGAGCACTACTGTAGCAATCATCTTTATATTTTGCCTCACATTTCTTACATTCTTTTTTACGATCAGTTCAAGGTGTTTGGTGAATTGTAAGCCAGAATATCATTGTGTAGAATCCTGTGAAAATGCTATTGACAATAATCTACATTCCATTGCAACGGATCACAGTGATCCAGAATTGCAAAATAGGGGAATAAATGGCAAAAAATGAAGCTTTGAATACCAAATTTATTTTGCGCCCTCTTTATTAAGTCCGTGTAAAGCAATATTTTTTCCAATCGGTCAAGAGATGGTGGAGATATTGATTTTTGAAGTTTGGCCTTATGTTGTTATTTGTTTACATTACTGTTTCCGGAATAGCACTGTTTGAAGGTCATTTTTCAATTTCCCATTTCCCAGCTCAGAAGAGTCAGACATTATTCATCTTTGTCTCATTTGAAACCATTAATTATGTACTTTGAAATGATTTTAATATGTCCTTTAATTTCTTTATTTTTTATACTTTTTTAAGCAATTCCATAATGGCGGTTTTTGAGAATTGGATGGGCTTAAACATTTAATTGTCAAATTCAACGCTAAATACAAAAAAGTACGGAAAATTGCAGAAGCCAAATAAATTCTATAATTAAAAGCCACTTTCCCTGCACGTTTTTGCCAAAGCATTTGTACAAATTCCAGGCCAAAAAAAAGGTATGATTATTTAAAATTTTCCATTGGCACCTCTCTTTTCTCTATTTTTTTACATATTTTGAACAAATCGTTTTAGACAAGTCTAACAAGGGGATTTACAACGACCAAAGATCATTTAAATGGTTCGGGCACACGAAAATCAACATTTTTATCAGCTTAATAAGTATAACATTGCATGAAATTGTCAATTTACAAATTTTTCAATTTTCTTTGAGGAGGAAAAAGTAAAAACGCTATTTTTTCATAAAAAAATTGTCTTAAGGTGTGTAGTTAGGCTACAAATAAGATCACTTGTCGAGTTGTATCATATAAATCACATTTGAGCAAGGAGAAGCATTTGATTTTAGATTTGAAAATTTTTAGGCAAAAAATCGCACAAAAACGCAAAAACTGTAGGTTCAACCTAAAAAAATCGAATTGTTATAAATTTTTTTGGCCACGAATTTGTACAAACGCTTTGGCAGAAATGTGCAGGGAAAGTGGCTTTGAATTCTAGAGTTTATTTGGTTTCTGCAATTTTCCGCACTTTTTTGTATTTAGCGTTGAATTTGACAATTAAATTTTTAAGCCCATCCAATTCTCACAAAACCACCATTATGGAATTGCTTAAAAAGTATCAAAAATAAAGAAATTAAAAACATATTAAAATCACTTCAAAGTACATGATTAGTGGTTTAAAATGAGACAAAGATGAATAATTTCTGACTATTCTGAGCTGGGAAACGAGGAATTGAAAATGCCCTCCAAATTTGTACTATTCCGGAAACAGTAATGTAAGCGAACAACAAAATTAGGGCAAACTTCGAAAATCAATATCTCTACTGTCTCTTGATCGATTTTAAAATGGTTTGTTGTACACTGACCCCCAGGGTGTGCTAAATAAAGAGGGTGTGAAATTAATTTGTTATACAAAACTTCATTTTTGCCATTTATTCCATGGCCTGGATCACTGTGCGGGTGGGCTAAAAAATAGCCCCCCAGATAAAAATTTCTGAAAATATTTCTGAAAGGAAGACTTTTATACAATTCTCGTGGCTCGTAAATACAACATGAAATACACCATTTGGGTGGAATCAGTTCATTATCAGCTACATTTACAGAGCGATTTCGTTACAGTGGTTTTCGTGACCATCTTTTTTCAAAGGCTCATTTTCTCTCTAAATATGGCTGATAATGAACTGATTTTCACTTAGTAGATGTGTTCTATGTTTTACTTAGTGCCATTTTGGCCCACCCATTGTTATGTTCCGTGTAGTAAATCTCTTTGATAGGTAGATTTTACTTATTCATGAGTTCATTTTATCTTTGTTCTCAATAAAAGATATCGTTTGAAGGATCAAGAGGTTCTGGCTAAAGTTCTTAATCCATTGCTCCATCCTCAAATCATGTTGAAACAATGTTATCAGTTACATTTATTGATAGCATTTAATGAAAAGAGGATTTTATAACAAATGCAGCTGTTGATTTAATGAAAAGAGGATTTTATAACAAATGCAGATATTGATTTAATGAAAAGAGGATTTTATAACAAATGCAGATATTGATTTAATGAAAAGAGGATTTTATAACAAATGCAGATATTGATTTAATGAAAAGAGGATTTTATAACAAATGCAGATATTGATTTAATGAAAAGAGGATTTTATAACAAATGCAGATATTGATTTAATGAAAAGAGGATTTTATAACAAATGCAGATATTGATTTAATGAAAAGAGGATTTTATAACAAATGCAGATATTGATTTAATGAAAAGAGGATTTTATAACAAATGCAGATATTGATTTAATGAAAAGAGGATTTTATAACAAATGCAGATATTGATTTAATGAAAAGAGGATTTTATAACAAATGCAGATATTGATTTAATGAAAAGAGGATTTTATAACAAATGCAGATATTGATTTAATGAAAAGAGGATTTTATAACAAATGCAGATATTGATTTAATGAAAAGAGGATTTTATAACAAATGCAGATATTGATTTAATGAAAAGAGGATTTTATAACAAATGCAGATATTGATTTAATGAAAAGAGGATTTTATAACAAATGCAGATATTGATTTAATGAAAAGAGGATTTTATAACAAATGCAGATATTGATTTAATGAAAAGAGGATTTTATAACAAATGCAGATATTGATTTAATGAAAAGAGGATTTTATAACAAATGCAGATATTGATTTAATGAAAAGAGGATTTTATAACAAATGCAGATATTGATTTAATGAAAAGAGGATTTTATAACAAATGCAGATATTGATTTAATGAAAAGAGGATTTTATAACAAATGCAGATATTGATTTAATGAAAAGAGGATTTTATAACAAATGCAGATATTGATTTAATGAAAAGAGGATTTTATAACAAATGCAGATATTGATTTAATGAAAAGAGGATTTTATAACAAATGCAGATATTGATTTAATGAAAAGAGGATTTTATAACAAATGCAGATATTGATTTAATGAAAAGAGGATTTTATAACAAATGCAGATATTGATTTAATGAAAAGAGGATTTTATAACAAATGCAGATATTGATTTAATGAAAAGAGGATTTTATAACAAATGCAGATATTGATTTAATGAAAAGAGGATTTTATAACAAATGCAGATATTGATTTAATGAAAAGAGGATTTTATAACAAATGCAGATATTGATTTAATGAAAAGAGGATTTTATAACAAATGCAGATATTGATTTAATGAAAAGAGGATTTTATAACAAATGCAGATATTGATTTAATGAAAAGAGGATTTTATAACAAATGCAGATATTGATTTAATGAAAAGAGGATTTTATAACAAATGCAGATATTGATTTAATGAAAAGAGGATTTTATAACAAATGCAGATATTGATTTAATGAAAAGAGGATTTTATAACAAATGCAGATATTGATTTAATGAAAAGAGGATTTTATAACAAATGCAGATATTGATTTAATGAAAAGAGGATTTTATAACAAATGCAGATATTGATTTAATGAAAAGAGGATTTTATAACAAATGCAGATATTGATTTAATGAAAAGAGGATTTTATAACAAATGCAGATATTGATTTAATGAAAAGAGGATTTTATAACAAATGCAGATATTGATTTAATGAAAAGAGGATTTTATAACAAATGCAGATATTGATTTAATGAAAAGAGGATTTTATAACAAATGCAGATATTGATTTAATGAAAAGAGGATTTTATAACAAATGCAGATATTGATTTAATGAAAAGAGGATTTTATAACAAATGCAGATATTGATTTAATGAAAAGAGGATTTTATAACAAATGCAGCTATTGATTTAATGAAAAGAGGATTTTATAACAAATGCAGCTATTGATTTAATGAAAAGAGGATTTTATAACAAATGCAGATATTGATTTAATGAAAAGAGGATTTTATAACAAATGCAGATATTGATTTAATGAAAAGAGGATTTTATAACAAATCCTATTGTTTTTTATTGACTTCAAACTCAATTTCTTTGTATCTTTTAGAAAACCTTCTTGTGCAAAACGGAATGATCGCCGAAGTGAGACCACTTAACAATGGATATTTTCAATTCAAAGTTGGTGTTCCATCTGGGAACTATAAAATAAAGATCGTTCATCAATCAGGGTACTTCATATGTTCACCTGCAAAGGAGTTAAGCACCCTCGGCTGCTATGCACCCAATCATGGTATAGACACAATGTGGATTGTTTTGACGACTGATGCCTCTGATCAAATTATTCTTCCTGGAACTTTAGGATTGACACTTGAAGCCAATGTGAAACCAAGCAGCACATCATTTGCTATATATAACGATGTAATTCAACTACATGCAGGGCAGAAGATGCGATTCTGGTACAAAGAGGAACTTGATCGTGGTCCCGTATCCGATAATAGTGGAGTTGTGAAGTTTCATGTTGATGCAATAAAGCAATAGACTGATTATATCCTCGTAGTTATCGCTGTTGATAGACTGATGGACGCTCAAACTACGACTCATACGCTAAAGACTCAAAAATTAAACCTGTTTGCCACGACAGAGCGGAAACGAGGGGCGCCTGCGCACAACGGGTTCGAAAATCGAAGGATAGAAGGCAGCAATTCATGCCGTCGAAAGTCTGATCTAGGAAAAAAAATTAAATGAAAAAGGCCTATTTGCGGAAATTTATAGAGGCAAAGTATTAATAGTAGGATGTTACACATCTTGTTTTATTTTCTTTTGTCATTCTGTTATCGGTAAAAAATTTATACAAACTAAATTTTTTATGCAAAAACTTGCCCAATGAAATGGCTGGTGACAGATCGAGAGCGACCGTTTCCAAAGTGTTCACGTCACAAAAGTCCCAAAGATAAGGCCGTTTTGCAATAGATAAGGGATTTTGTACTTTCAACCAGAGCTTTGGGGATGTCTCCACCATATATCAAGAGTTCTCATAAATCCAAGGTTGTTCTTGCCTGCAACACCGAGAGAAAGTGTAGGCTGAAATCACTTACCAACGAATGAATTCTTGTTCGAGCCAGTTGCAAAATTGGTTTATCCTCCAATTATAAGAGGTTTGTCAAAGGTTGACCATCATCAGCGATAAAAGGAGGCGATATTTCAAATAAATCCATAATTCTTGCCTAAATTGGCTTCTTCGATGTTTCTAGTAGTCGGATATGCTTCAAGTCGTCACTAGAACGCGACTGACGTATAAAGCACTTCAGAATGATGTAAAATATATACCCAGAGTATTTGAAAGTCAAAGGCATAAATTTACCAGAAAATAGTATGCTTCTCCGTCGTATCTTCTCTGTCCAAAACAATCCAAAAGTTGTGATCATTTCACAAGGAGAACACGCTATTTACCTATTTCGTGGATGAGTGCGTTTTGGTCCCTGGGGCCTCGCGATGTTTTGGGGGATGGTGCTGTGTAGGTCCTGATTTGGTCTGTTTTGGACCGGGCCGGGGCTTGTGGGGTGCTTTCTTTCGGGATGTTGTGGGGTTTTAGGGGGTTTGGGCGTATTCATGTACCTTAGTGAAAATTAAAGCACGACCCCTAGGAAGAGCAGCCTTTTAGGTTTTTGATTTAATATATTTATAATTTAAGCTTGTATACATTGTAGTAGCTGATAGGGCATCGTGCCTAAATATTTATGATATGATATGATATGATATATACCTGACGTGACATTGGATTCGAATTTCGAACAGTATAGGGTGCCAATGACAGCATAGGTTCCAAATCTTTAAATTGGCTTAAAAAGGTCGGTGTAAAATTCAGTGACCTATTTCTTTGAATTGAATGGCTTGAAAGAAACTTTAGCTACTTTGCTATAATTCTACCGTTGGACTTTTCAGAAATCTTTAATATTTTCAAAATTACAGCGTATTTCATATTTCAACTCATTTGAAGATGTGACGTCATCAAATTTCTAAATCGCAAACCAGATAAGTGAAAGACTTTTGCTTGATATCATATTGTAGACGTTCATAAACTATGTTTTTCTGGAAAATTATTCGATGTATTCTCAAAAAGTTTTTTTCAAAATTTATCTTGAATTCTTAAAAAAGAAGAAAAGCACTCTAATTCTGAAAATATTGAAGATTTCTGAAAAGTCCAACGGTAGAATTATTACAAAGTAGCTAAAGTGTCTTTCAAGCCATTCCATTCAAATAAATAGGTCACAGAATTTTACACCGACCTTTTTAACCCTAATCCATATGGGCTTTTTTCAAGCTACCATTTATGGGGGGTGCTTTCCACCCCCCCCCTCTGAAAGCAGCCTTAGACTCACCAGAATTCAGTATAACTTGGCACAGTTATAGAGCAAGTAATTTGCAACATGTAGCACAATTTTGGTGTGGTTGCCACGCCCTATGACGTCACAGTGACGTCATAAAGTTGACAATTGGCCAAAATCAGGTTCTCAAGTTAAATTTGAGTTGAACGAAGATTTGTCTTTTGCATATTTTGGACGAAGCATTTTTAGCGTAAAATTAATCGCTTCTCCACAGTTAAATATTTAACTTTAACTTTTTAAGTACGGTTTGGTAAGAACCCTTTGGTGGAAAAGTTTGCTCGGAAAGTGGCTTTTAATTTTATTATTGTTTTGGTAGATCCAACAGTGTGTAATATTTTTGTATTTAGTGTTTGCATTATAAAGTTAAATTTTAGGGCCAATGAAATGCAAAGACTGGCGCCATTATGGAATTCCCGAGAAAGTATAAAAAACGAAAGTTTTCAAACAGACTTAAGATTACCTGAAAGTGCATTATCAGAGCTGTAAAATGAGATAAAGATGACTAACGTTGGGCTCTTCTGAGCTGGGCAATGAGAAGTTGAAAAATGCCATCTAAGTTGCGCTATTCAGGAAATATGTAGGTAGTAATGTAAAAATACATCAAAATTAGGCCCAACTTAAAAAATCAATATCTCCGTTGCCTGTTGACCGATTTGGAAAAATATTCTAGTTCATTGATTAGCATGAAAAATCTGATAAACGAGATATGATATGAAATTTGGAAACTTCATTTTTGGCATTTATTGCCAATTTTGGCCATTTTGACATTCTAGATCACTGTGACCTGGTACATTTAGACCTTTAAAAAATTTAAGAAACTCTCATTGGTAACTTTTGCTAGCAAAATTTCCTATAATTTAAGAAATTTGCAACCTATTCTGGACCTAACTTTCTTATAAAAATAAGTGTGTATTATGAATTATTTTGCATCCATTGTCACATGTTGTTGCAGTTTAGGCCAGTTCATACTCCGTATTTCTGTCACATTGAATTAAATTAAAGAAACCAAAAAAAGTTTATGTATCATTTAAATTCGACAAAAATACGGTCGTCTGGAACATTGACTGATTTTAATTAAAGTATTGAAAATATTTGACAACACGTAATTGTTATAATAATACAATAATTTTTTCTTGACAATACACCTCAGTAAAAACTGCAGCTTTGATTTCTCTGCCATTGGATTACAAGAGCCAAAAGAATTAAGAGACGAAAGAAAGGGACGAAAATACGAGCAGCGAAGGATTAGGAAAAAGAGAAATATGATCTTTTGACACGTTTTGAAAAATAATAACCGAGATCCCTGTTGTCGTTGTCGGATATTATCACTGCACCAGACGATATGACTATGAAAAGACGAATGCATTGTATATTGGTCCAGAGTCTCTCTCTCTCTCTTCCTCTCTCTCCTTTCCTCCAAATATTTTTTGTCACTTTTCTCGTCCCATAGTTTGTGTCCCTTAGTTCTTTGGCACTGGTAACCAGGGTACCATTCCATTTACCTTACAATTATTTCAATCAAATTTTTATGGCTTGCAAAGCCACCAAATAGGCCCAAGAAAGATTCCTGATTGTTGGCAACCTATTTCATCTCAATTCGTGGCTTTTTGGTGGCTGTTACCAGACTGCCCCTTCAAATTTGTTTCTTTTTGAGCTGGTCCCAGAGGCAGTTGTCCCTCTTGCCCCTGCCGGACCTAGCTCAAGGAGTTAAGGGGAGTCAGCCTACAAGGAGTTAGGAAGAGACGATCTACTGAAAGTATTCAGTTAGCTTAAAAAAAAGAAAACTTAAAATTCAAATATGTAAGGTTCATATTGCTAATTTTAAACATGCAAGGTGATAGACTTATAAATACTTTTTCTGGAAACTTGATTGGTTATTGGTACTAATTTTCTTAATTTTCTCGAAACATTTTCTTAATGTTTGAGCAGTGTGTAATACAGTGCCTGTCAAAAACACGTTTTAAGACGAACATCCCATTCCAGTCTGATCTTTACTTCACTTTACTTCTGTTATTTTAACTGCTATTCACTTCGTTGATTTCGAAATTTTTTGTTTACTTCGCTGCTTTAAACATTTTTTATGAAAATTATGATGAAACCCCTGTGAAGTTGGCCATTGGCACCCTATACTGTTCGAAATTCGAATCCAATGTCACGTCAGGTAAATAGCGTGTTCTCCTTGTGAAATGATCACAACTTTTGGATTGTTTTGGACAGAGAAGATACGACGGAGAAGCATACTATTTTCTGGTAAATTTATGCCTTTGACTTTCAAATACTCTGGGTAAATATTTTACATCATTCTGAATTGCTTTATACGTCAGTCGCGATCTAGTGACGACTTGAAGCATATCCGACTACAAGAAACATCGAAGAAGCCAATTTAGGCAAGAATTCTGGATTTATTTGAAATATCGCCTCCTTTTATCGCTTATGATGGTCAACCCTTGACAAACCTCTTATAATTGGAGGATAAACCAATTTTGCAACTGGCTCGAACAAGAATTCATTCATTGGTAAGTGATTTCAAGTAATTTCTTCCAACTGAGCTCCCTGCCGTGAATTGACATTATTGTGAATTTTAGAAGACTTCGAAAATTTTCGAAATTAATGAAGCCTACACTTTCTCTCGGTGTTGCAGGCAAGAACAACCTTGGATTTATGAGAACTCTTGATATATGGTGGAGGCATCCCCAAAGCTCTGGTTGAAAGTACAAAATCCCTTATCTATTGCAAAACGGCCTTATCTTTGGGACTTTTGTGACGTGAACACTTTGGAAACGGTCGCTCTCGATCTGTCACCAGCCATTTCATTGGGCAAGTTTTTGCATAAGAAATTTAGTTTGTATAAATTTTTTTACCGATAACAGAATGACAAAAGAAAATAAAACAAGATGTGTAACATCCTATTAATACTTTGCTTCTATAAATTTCTGCAAATAGNGAGTCGCGTTCTAGTGACGACTCGAAGCATATCCGACTACTAGAGACATCGAAGAAGCCAATTTAGGCAAGAATTCTGGATTTATTTGAAATATCGCCTCCTTTTATCGCGGATGATGGTCAACCCTTGACAAAACCTCTTATAATTGGAGAATACACCTATTTTCCAACTGGCTTGAACAAGAATTCATTCATTGGTAAGTGATTTCGAGCAATTTCTTCCAACTGAGCTCCCTGCCGTGAATTAGCATTATTGTGAATTTTAGGGGACTTCGAAAATTTTCGAAATTAATGAAACCTACACTTTCTCTCGGTGTTGCAGGCAAGAACAACCTTGGATTTATGAGAACTCTTGATATATGGTGGAGGCATCCCCAAAGCTCTGGTTGAAAGTACAAAATCCCTTATCTATTGCAAAACGGCCTTATCTTTGGGACTTTTGTGACGTGAACACTTTGGAAACGGTCGCTCTCGATCTGTCACCAGCCATTTCATTGGGCAAGTTTTTGCATAAGAAATTTAGTTTGTATAAATTTTTTTACCGATAACAGAATGACAAAAGAAAATAAAACAAGATGTGTAACATCCTATTAATACTTTGCTTCTATAAATTTCTGCAAATAGGCATTTTACGATCGAAAACATTTATTTTTTTTTCCTATTTCAGACTTTCGACGGCATGAATTGCTGCCTTCCATCCTTCGATTTTGGAACCCGTTGTGCGCAGGCGCCCCTCGTTTCCACTCTGTCGTTTGCCACTAGAAGAATTTTTTTGCTACATTTTGTTTGTCCTCTTGCCATTTATTTTAGAGCACTCGAAACACTTACATTCTTTTGCGGAAATACATTATATTGATTATATTACATTAATTTTTTGCGGAAAGGGATTTCTTTAGTATTAGAATGCACTGAAATAAACCTCGTGAATCATATATTAACTTCGCATGCTTTTCATCGAGAAAATTTCTCTTCGTGCGAAAATATTCGCGTAGTGGAAAATTGGCTTTAGTACGAAATATTTTTACCTCGATTTCATGTCTGGATATGAAAACAATCCAACTTGGTGCCAAAAGTGGTGCTGCAGTTTCCTTTCAAACACGAAGCTACCCAAAAAGTACAATGGCTGTTGGACTAGATTTCTGGCTTAAAAATTGATGATAGAATGTCTCAAAATCCAGGTTTTCAATGATAGAAGCCATTAAGAAAGCTATAAGTGAGTACTAAGATCACTATTTCCTCATTTCAAGAATCAACAAACTTTTCGCTGTGAACCAGCAGTTCATTTCATTTTCATTTTTAATAATTTATACAGGGTAAAAACATCAATATATACGTATAAATACTGCTTTACAGCTTGCCCTATTAACTAAACAAAAAGAAAGCATAAACTAACTAGTTACAATGTTTCATATATAAAGTAAACAAATGTAAAGTCAAAATATTATCGTGGAATTCTGATCCTAGTTTGGCTCCCCTAAAAGAAAAGGGATGTTTTCAACAGCGGAAGGTTCAAATCAAATTTGGAATTGCGCAATTCCCTGACGCATGTATCAGAGACTCTTGCGAACAGACCTTGCAGATAATCAGGCACTTCATTGTGCAGTGACTTGTGAACAATTGTTCTTGTTTCAAAGTCTATAATTTTTTGTACATCTAGCCAGCCAAGCTGTTTAATAAGAGGCTGCAAGGAAGCGTCATAGGGGCTATTTGTAACTATCCTAGCTGCTCTATTTTGCAACTTTTGTAATTTCTGAAGAGCCGTAATACCACAGTTACCCAAACAGGAGAAAAATATCGAAAGTACGGCTCTACAAGACATCGTATATGTTGTTTCGAAGTCTATCATTTTTTGTACATCTAGCCAGCCAAGCTGTTTAATAAGAGGCTGCGAGGAAGCGTCATAGGGGCTATTTGTAACTATCCTAGCTGCTCTATTTTGCAACTTTTGTAATTTCTGAAGAGCCGAAATACCATAGTTACCCCAAACAGGAGAACAATATCGAAAGTACGGCTCTACAAGACATCGTATACATCGTTTGTATGGTCTGTAATGGGAGGTATCTTTTTGCGAATTTCAGCATTCCTATTCCTCGAGAAACTTATTTGGTAATAAAGTTTAAATGCTCGTCCCAGAGCAAATGTTGATCAACCTGAACACCCAAGTATTTCGCATGTTTGACCATGGAGACTGGTTCCTCTCCAATTTTTAGGGCTGGTATCGAGTTTTCAGACTGGCCGATCCTTTTGAGTCGATTACGGCTACCAATTAGCATGCTCTGTGTTTTAGATACATTTAGCGATAACTTGTTACTCTCCAACCAGTTCTTAAGGAGATCTAAATCTTCATTAACGGCATCGTTAATATTAATAATAGAGTCCGACGAGAAGGAAATACTGGTGTCGTCTGCATACATATTAACCTCCCCATATTTTAGCGAGAGGGGAAGGGCATTTATATATATCANGAACACCCAAGTATTTCGCATGTTTGACCATGGAGACTGGTTCCTCTCCAATTTTTAGGGCTGGTATCGAGTTTTCAGACTGGCCGATCCTTTTGAGTCGATTACGGCTACCAATTAGCATGCTCTGTGTTTTAGATACATTTAGCGATAACTTGTTACTCTCCAACCAGTTCTTAAGGAGATCTAAATCTTCATTAACGGCATCGTTAATATTAATAATAGAGTCCGACGAGAAGGAAATACTGGTGTCGTCTGCATACATATTAACCTCCCCATATTTTAGCGAGAGGGGAAGGGCATTTATATATATCAGAAATTCTAGAGGTCCAAGGCAGGAACCTTGGGGTACCCCGCATTTTATTGATTCCATGCTGGAAATGTGTCCGTTTACCTTGCAACACTGCTTACGATTATGCAAGTAAGATTTAAACCAACTCAATTCTTTCCCTGCAACTCCATAAACACCAAGTTGTTTTTATTAATATTTGATGATCAACAGTGTCGAAAGGCTTCTTCAATTCTATAAAGATGACTGATGAATACTGTCCCTTATTAAGGTCCAGGTACCAATTATTAGTACATCTTAATAAGCAAAGAATAGAATTGGTCAGAAATTAGTTTCTCAAAGAGCCGTGCAACTATTGGTAGTACCGAGATAGGTCGATAGTTTGAATCAACGTCTGTAGGGCCATCCTTGTAAATTGGTGCAACCCTGGCAATTTTCCAATCACTTGAGAATAGGCCTTTAGACATAGATAAGTTGAATATTTGACTCAGTGATGAAGCCAAAATAGGCATTCCAACTTTAACAAAATAGCTGGAAATATTGTCCGCACCAAAACTATGAGATGTTTTAAACTTGTTTGCGGCTTTCAGCAGATGCTCCGTTTGGAGTGGCAAAAAAGTGAATCCACTGTCTTCCATTAACAGCTCTGATTTAGCCTTAACAGCGGCTGTTTTTAACTTGTCTCTTATTTTTTGTAGATTTTTTAGATCTGAGTTTATCCATGGACTAAGCTTTTCAGAGAAACGGCGCACCAAAAGTGGTACATGCCTTTCTATTATTGCACTAAGTTTAGCTGTACAATGAGCTACAAAATGTTCACATCCGTAATAATTATCTGTTGCCAATCAACCGAGGGAAGGTCCAACAGAAAAAGCACTTCGTTATAGTTTTTCATTTGCCTTGTCTTGCTAATTTTGTGGCTGTTTTTGACTGCCCCTCTAAATTTACGAACAGCATAGACCAAGTAATGGTCACTGAGACCAACTTTATAGACACAAGACTTAATTAAATTTATTACATTGCTAACAACTATGTGATCAATTATCGTGGACGAAGTAGCAGTCTTTGTGGGATCGTTAATGATCTGTGTTAGTCCATAAGAGTTGTATTACTCACTAATACGCTCAACGTTATTAAGGACTGGATTTTCCGAATCCCTTTGCGCCTTTTGAATTAAACTAAAATCACAATTTGTGTCTCCAATAATTATAACCTCCTTACCCTCAGCTTCAACGAATCGACGAACCTCCTTGAGCTTATCAAAAGTTTCTACTGTGTCGGAGGGTGGTCGGTACCAAGAAAGAACTAAGTAAGGTTAAGCTTTGGGTGGCTGAATTTCAACACAAATCATTTCAAGGGTAGAGTGAGGAATACCATAGCGCCTATCACATTTAAATCTGTCACGACAGTAGATAGCAACACGTCCCCCATCACGGTTTCGGTCTTGCCGAAATTGTTTGTACCCCTCTATTTGAAGAATTTCATCTTTGAAATTGTCGTCGATTTTTGTTTCATTTAGAGCTAGGAAGTGGATGCCTTTCTCTTTCAAGAGTAGTTCGACTTCATCAAGGTGCAAAGGGAGACTATTTACATTTAATGACGCAATAACGACTCCATTTTTAGATCCAAGCTTATTTCGGTTTTTTCCAATTTCTGTCGATTTATTTCCGATTATTTCGCTTTCTGCTTGGGTAGAAAGATTTGTTACGTGGTTACTCTTAGATGGTCAATTATTGTTAATGTACTGTTTCAGATTATTTGCTAGGCATGCCTTACCTCGCTTACTAAGGTGCAACTTCTTTTCACCAAGGCAGTTAGCATCGATGTTACTGTTGTCAATATAATCAATTACGTTTCTTGCACAAAAGCTTTTCAATAAGCCATTTAAATGAGGCACTTTGCTCTGCATCTTCGCCTTGTCTGTTCTTGTGATAACCGAGGAAACTGCGGTATCTGAAGATGGAGAGTCTTTCTTTATATGATCAATTACAATTTGCATCTCATCTAACGTTTTCACATCATTTGTCAGGTCATTCGTTCCAACGTGTAAAATGACCAAGTCAGGTGCTCTTCTGGCGACAGGCTTGATATGGTCTACAAGATCTTCGGATGTCGCTCCTCCATGGGCGTGGACCTTCACGAAATAGTGCCTTGAAAGGCCTTTTTCGTTCACTCCATTCAACATCGAATCACCTACTACGATGACCCTCTTTTTCGTTCCCTTCTTGTCTTTTTCGAGCTCCCTCTCTGCCTCAATGATATTATTTGCCGATGTTTTTGTCGCAGTCTCACCTCCAGTATTTTCTGATGCACTATTTGAACATACCGCTTTGTTTTGCGTAGGTGAGCAGTTGTTGCTTGTTTTTGCACTCCATTTGTTTGGCGTGGATTGTTGGTTTTACTTTGGCCCCTGGAGATTCGGGGAATCCTTTTTCTGCACTTTGATGATATCCCCACCGTTATGGCGTCCTCTTTTTGAAGGTCAATTCGCTTCTATCAGCTTCACTATAGCAATAAGAATTTTCAACGGTCGTCCACTGCTCAAGACGAAGTACTCCTACAAAACTAGATGGGGAAAAGTTTTGGCTGTAAACTTTGTATTTCTCGTCAAAACATTGTCAAACAGGCATCGATCGAAAGATCTTAAAGAAAAGAATTTGCCATTGAAAGAAATTTGAGTTTTGCACTAAGAAAAGGGGGTTAGTCCCTTAGGAATTCTAGCAAGTTTTTGTTTCAAATTGCACAGACATCACTCTTGCATAATTTGACAGCTCACTTCCCTCTGATTTCAAATATGTAATCCAATTACTTGTGAAATGTCTGATTTTAGAAATAAATACTAAAGATTGCGCAGGTTACTACCCCTACCGGGTGATCAAATAAAAAGTGAAACTTTTTTAGATTCCATTAAAATTATATGGTACTACTCATCTTCAAATTTTCTTAATAGAGTTCCGAAATGTGACGTCACGCGCGCATAGCAATCTCGATCTTGGTTCTAGACAAACTGCTCCTATGCCTCTGCAAACAATCCTTTGTGGTAACAAGTGCTACAACAGACTACTTCTTGCTCAAAATATCGCATTTAAACGCCTTCAATAGTTAAAAGTTTCGTTCCAGCTTGCTACCATCATCGAAAAGCTAAAAGCAACCGATTTTCGACTCTGCATTTTCATTTCATTTTATCAATATTTATACACGAATCTCCTTTCTGCTTGGACAATTAACAAGTTAACAAACTATTTACAATATTTGTTTAAGTAAAAAAAAAGTACTATGAATTGCTGCTCTACCAAGGGGTCGTGCTTGGGTCCTGCACGTTCAAAAGTTCAAAAGATACTCTCTAAAGCCTGTTTTAAAACGAGCGATTGATTCTTTCTCTCAAATGTTGTCAGGGATATCATTCCAGCTTTTTGCACCAGAGAAGTAGAAACTTCGCTTTGCATATTCCAACCTAACTTTGGGAATTTGCAGATCTCCACGATTTCTGGTTCTATACCCAGAAAGTTGGGNTTTCATTTTATCAATATTTATACACGAATCTCCTTTCTGCTTGGACAATTAACAAGTTAACAAACTATTTACAATATTTGTTTAAGTAAAAAAAAAGTACTATGAATTGCTGCTCTACCAAGGGGTCGTGCTTGGGTCCTGCACGTTCAAAAGTTCAAAAGATACTCTCTAAAGCCTGTTTTAAAACGAGCGATTGATTCTTTCTCTCAAATGTTGTCAGGGATATCATTCCAGCTTTTTGCACCAGAGAAGTAGAAACTTCGCTTTGCATATTCCAACCTAACTTTGGGAATTTGCAGATCTCCACGATTTCTGGTTCTATACCCAGAAAGTTGGGATCTTTCAGTGAACTTATGGTGAAGATTTTTGGGACAGAGGTCATGCAAAATTTTACATTTCTTGACTCCTTGGTCAAAGGAGAACAAATACTTTACAGTGAGCTATTGACAAGTCCATCCGTCCTTATACTTGGCATCCTCTATTAGCATCTTTGCCCTCGTTTGCAATCGTTGCAGTTGGGCTAGTTTGGTGTTGGAAAGAGTACTCCAAACAATATTGCGATAGCGAAGATGGCTTTCAAAGAGAGCCTTATAAACTTTGTCAAATTTCCTTTGCGGAAGGATGTTTTTCAGCTTTCTCGAGGAGCTCAAGCCCCTTTTCAGCTTGCTGTTGATAGTTTTGTACTGCCTTTCCAATTAAGGCTTTCGTATATATTGATTCCTAAATATTTTCCCTTGCAGCCCTTTTGATAACTTCTTTATTGAGGACAATATCAGGCAAATCATTACCTACCCTACTATACTAAGTTATCGCCTGTGGCCCATAACCATGTAGTCACTTTTATTGGCATTCAAACTAAGTTTATTAATCCTCATCCAATTCGATACATTTTCCAGCTCGTTTCAGTCAGTCAGTCAGACAGTCAGTCAGTCAGTCAGTCAGTCAGTCAGTCAGTCAGTCAGTCAGTCAGTCAGTCAGTCAGTCAGTCAGTCAGTCAGTCAGTCAGTCAGTCAGTCAGTCAGTCAGTCAGTCAGTCTTCTTTTCTCTGAAAATTCTCAAACTGAAAGATATGATTCATCAGGACATTCTTAAATTTGTTTATAAGTCCCTCAATGGTCTCTCACCTTCTCACTTTCACGACTATTTCCAGCTCAGTAACTCAGTTCATAGCCACGAAACTCGTCAGGCAGCTAGAGGTGACATTTTCCAATCCATAAGGAATACATTTCTATATGGTCTTAGATCAATAAAGTATTTTGGTGCTAAACTTTGGAATGGTATCCCAACGTTTATCAAAATATCAGTTTCTTTTAATATCTTCAAATCAAAACTGAAGGAATTCCTTGTCAACCGATATGGTCTTTAATTATTCCCTTACGCAGAGGAAAATTGCTTTGTTTTTTTGTTTTTTTTTTCTCATTTGCATGTCAGGTTTTTGTTATACATTGGAGGCTATTCTGGTTTATTTGTTTTTCTTTTTAGCAAAATAATTTTCTTCAGTTTTAGTTTAGATGGGGGGGCTCTCTCTCGATTAGTCTATCTATTAGAGAGCTCCTCCTTAGACAAATATATGCAAATTCATCTCTTGTATTCTTAGATGTATTTGGATATATTTGTCGATAAAAACTGAAAACTGAAACTGTCAGATTAACGTCCTTTCCGAAGGCCTTTAAACAGCAATCTTTCACAAAGGTGAAGGAACCCCTTCGCTACAAGTCACTTCTTTTAAACGAATTATTTAGAGAAAATAGCATCTTCTTCTAAGGGTACTCTTTTGGGGCAACGCCGCTCTATATAAACTCAATAAAGCGAAAAGATATCATTATAGCTACATTAAATATTGTACCTGGTGTCCCAAAATGTACTCCTGTTTGAATAGCCACAAAAATTAGATTACAAGGCCGATCTCCAAATTTCTTTATTTTTCAAGTAGGTTAATGACCAAATAGTTTTCCCAGGTATAGCTGATCTTGTGATTGGCTTTAAAATTAGCAAATTTAGCCTTTTTTAGGACTGCCTGGCTTTGAAGCATACTACAAGCAGCACTGATGATTACCATATTCATTTCTTATAGTATAATAGTTTGGTCATAAATGTTAGAAAGAAACACAAACTATCATTGTAGACTTGTAGGATAATGAAAAATCTCAATATCATGGCTCTTATAGGCAAGATTTGCGATGGTGCTTAAAGACTATTGCTCAGAATAAGGTTTTTAAACATGTCATTTTTTATACTCTTTAAGTAATGAAAAGAAACATTTATCATCCTTGAATATTTTGGATCAATGGAAAAGAGATAAACAAGAAAACTTCATGACAGATTTCATAATCGAATTTTGGTGACTTTTCAAACGAGAGTCCATTTTTGGGACACCCGGTATTATATACAGTCAAAGTTAAACATTGTGCGCAGTAATCTATCTACGTGGCAGCTGCTCTTCCAGGGAGTCGTGTTTGGAGTTGATTTCAGCTCTTAAAATAACCTTTTAATTGCTTTTGAATCCATTAACTGCAGGGAGCTCTCTGATATCAATGTGAATTTCGCTCCAAGCTTTACGAGCCGTATGGTGAGAGCCCTTCTTGACATATTTCAGGTTATTTTTTGGAATTTTGTGTGGGTCCCTGCAGTCAAAAGCGTACGGGAAGATAAAATCTGGGGGGGCTGCCCGATAAAAAGTTCATTGTTTACCAATATTTTTGCCCGACGTAGGGTGGATTTTTGCCAGAAAAAGGCTGATTTCGGTAAATTTGTCAAATGTTTGGGGGGTCTGCCACCCTCCCAGCCCCTTGCTCCTACGCCTATGCCTGCAGTTCCTTGTTATGTAGTTTGGGTGCTGGGTCCTATGTTGATATTTGTCCCAAAGGCTGGCTTTCGAGATATCTCATGTTAAGTATTTTATATGTTATAAGTGATCATTCAAATCTTATTAGTTGCTCAACGGTCAACTAGTTATAAGACCAATTGTCGTTTAGTCTGGCCTTATCGATAATAGAACGGGCTCTATCCTGCAGAAGTTAGTGAGGGTCTTCGATTTGGCATTGGAAATACTCCCCGAGATGATGTTAGCACATCGCAGATGACTTTCGACAAGGGGACGGTACACATGATCAAGCTTGGACTGTGGGATCAGACTTTTTCAGCAACCTAAAGGCCTCCACTGACCTTTCCTTTCACTTTTGCAGGTAATAATTATAGTTACTTAGTTTCAAGTAATAATAATTTTACATTGCAATGTCTAATCGTTTACATTTAAGGTCATGTGATTAAGTTTTGATAGCAATATCTCTCTTGATGAATCTTATCTTGGACTTTTTAGCCACTATCACTTGTTTACGAGTTAAAGCATGACCATTTGAGATTCTTTAAGACTCGTAGGTAGCCATGATCCTTTGCGGCCCCAAACTTGGCTTTTGTATGATACGAAAGTCATTTGTGGCCTAGGTTCTGTTTGTTTTGCTGTCGATACGACCCATTGCAAGCAGATGTGTCGCCCGTTCGGCTCAATAATAAACGAATAGACACCAAGTAACAAAAACAGAACAGAGACAGTTTTCTAAACACACAATGATTCAACATACAGGGTGTTTAAAAATAAGCGCAATTTACCTTGTTTCAAGATCCTACAAAAAGGATGATATTTGAATTAATTTTATCTTCTTCCCAATGATATCCAGCTTGGGCACATTAACTCAATTATTTATCGCTTACTTTACATTTCAGTAAGTGCGGCCCATTTTAGATGCGGAAAAGTGATAGGAAATTTACATAGGCGAAAACTCAACTTTGTGAGAGCTTATTTTATCATTCTCAATAAATGCATCACACGGGAGTAAACTTGTATGCTTCCTATCCAAGGGCATCACGTCAAGTATCTCTAGGCCTAAAACGTTTTCATAAATCTGTTTTGTAACTTTTTACAATGAAAAAGTTCTTACAGCATGCTGCATCTGAAATAGGCCATACTTACTAAAATATCAATTAAGTGACAAATAATGCAATTAATGTGCTCCAGCTGGATATCACTGGAAAAAAGATAGATTGTGCTTTCAGATGGTATCTGTCAAATTAATTCAAATATCATCATTTTCTGTATAATCTCGAAGAAAGGTGAGTTGCGGTTTTTAACACACTGTATAAGCCAACTATCTACGCAATCTCTCCATAGCTTTCGCAGTATGAGTTATTGTTTCGTTCCTTTGTCTCTATCCTTCTCAGAAAATGTTGAAAAGTCCTTTTTCAGGGACAAAATTATTAGATTTCTCCTGAGATTAGGTTAAATTTGCTCAAATACAGATGAAAATGAGCTCAAACTAACTTTAAAATTGTTGCCTGCTTTCCTTGTTATTAGTCTACCCTATCTTCATCGCTATCACCTGTTGGCATACACGTTTGCATTTGCTTCATTCTTCGTGTTGCAATGGCATGATTTAACAAGGGTGTCAGGACACTTATTATGTAATTAATAAATAAATGTCTACTTACCTTGTTTTGTTTGTTGTTGTCTTCTTTGTTTTGTCTCTCCATGCCTTGGGAGCTTATGAGCAACACTTCAACAGACCTTGGCCTAAATTGGGCCGAACGGCTTTTTCGAATCTAACTTCCTTGTATTCCTGCTCCGTCACAGAAGAAAAGGTTTTAAACCGTGGTTTAAAACCCTTTCTTCTGCGAAGGCGCACATACACACAGTAATACAAGAGGGTTAGGTCGGTTGAGATGTTGCTCATTTGCTCACAAGGCAGGGAGAGACAAAACAAAGAAGACAACAACAAACAAATCAAGGTAAGTAAACATTTATTAATTAATTATATAATAGTTGTCCTGACACCCTTGGATTTACATCAATGTGGCTTGGAACTAGACATATTACATCGTCGTAGTTTCGCTTCTCCCCTGAATTGATATTTTGTTACGGGATGTAGATGGCCTAAGGTATATGATCCAAAACACCGATGCTAAAACGGTTCAAAGTCGGGGTTTCGTGGCTAGACATGCAACGACTAGTTAGTACTACTTAGAAGAATGTCTTTGATCTAANAGTCCCCCCCCCACTTTTCTCCGAGGTCAGTTTTCCAATTCGTCTAAATCCGTTGAGAAAATATCTAAGGAGGGGTTAAGGAGTTATCTCTAGAGTTTGATAGACAACTAAGGGTGTTTCCTGAGGGTAAAAAGGGCGTTTCCTGATTATAAAAAGGGCATGACCCTGAAAATTTTCCTGGGAGCTACGCCCCCAGACCCCCCATCATCCTGTGTCCCCTAATACAAGGGGGTTAGGTCGGTTGAGATGTTGCTCGTTTGCTCACAAGGCAGGGAGAGACAAAACAAAGAAGACAACAACAAACAAAACAAGGTAAGTAAACATTTATTAATTAATTATATAATAGTTGTCCTGACACCCTTGGATTTACATCAATGTGGCTTGGAACTAGACATATTACATCGTCGTAGTTTCCCTTCTCCCCTGAATTGATATTTTGTTACGGGATGTAGATGGCCTAAGGTATATGATCCAAAACACCGATGCTAAAACGGTTCAAAGTCGGGGTTTCGTGGCTAGACATGCAACGACTAGTTAGTACTACTTAGAAGAATGTCTTTGATCTAAAAAGTTTATAAACTTGAACTTTTAAACAATAATCTTCCTTCCTGTGTAGTGTAGAGACGAATTAGATCCAGCAGATTTGCTCGAAGCTGCGATATTCAACGCGCGTTAGCGCGTAAGTTAGGATTTTGTCTCAAGCAGCTAATCAAAGCGTGTTATTCGAGTACTGTTCAGCCATATTTGTGTCTAGACTC
This sequence comes from Aurelia aurita, assembly GCA_004194415.1. Taxonomy (NCBI): domain Eukaryota; kingdom Metazoa; phylum Cnidaria; class Scyphozoa; order Semaeostomeae; family Ulmaridae; genus Aurelia; species Aurelia aurita. The sequence goes on from REGM01000005.1 coordinate 3,231,434, forward strand.
TAAATTCTGTTCTCTGATTGGTGACTCACAAAATTGTCTCGGCTGGCCGCCTCAACGAAAAGTTAGACTGCGATCCTGGCTCAGAATATGATGCCCCACACCATAAAGCGAAGTAAATTCAAACGTGCAGGCCACGAAATTACGAAAGACGGTAGCCCAATAGCAAGGAAAGAAGACAAACAATTTGAGATCACTTTGTGAGTTCTTTCTATATTGCATCTCATGGTTACAGTTATCCGAATTATCTAAGCTATGCTACTGTGCGAGCAGAAAACTTTGCACCTAATAGTTGTTGAAATCACAACACTGCACTNAAAAAGTTTATAAACTTGAACTTTTAAGCAATAATCTTCCTTCCTGTGTAGTGTAGAGACGAATTAGATCCAGCAAATTTGCTCGAAGCTGCGATATTCAACGCGCGTCAGCGCGTAAGTTAGGATTTTGTCTCAAGCAGCTAATCAAGGCGTGTTATTCGAGTACTGTTCAGCCATATTTGTGTCTAGACTCTAAATTCTGTTCTCTGATTGGTGACTCACAAAATTGTCTCGGCTGGCCGCCTCAACGAAAAGTTAGACTGCGATCCTGGCTCAGAATATGATGCCCCACACCATAAAGCGAAGTATATTCAAACGTGCAGGCCACCAACTTACGAAAGACGGCAGCCCAATAGCAAGGAAAGAAGACAAACAATTTGAGATCACTTTGTGAGTTCTTTCTATATTGCATCTCATGGTTACAGTTATCCGAATTATCTAAGCTATGCTACTGTGCGAGCAAAAAACTTTGCACCTAATAGTTGTTGAAATCACAACACTGCACTGAAAATTCGTCAAAACAATGTTTCCCTGGAAATTTCAGGGACATAAGTTGCGTCAGACGGATTCCAAAAGCCGTAAGATGTTGAGACAATTAACTGAACAGCATCAGAAAATCTGCTACACCAACCTGAAATTCTTTGCTGACCAGCCAAGTCCACATAAATTGGCATTTTATGGAATTTCTTTCATTAACTTCGGCAAAACCCGATTTCGTTTATTTTGCTCCTAGGACAAACGTGGGGTCAAGAATTTTACAATATTTGACCGCACCTGCTCTCCGTGACATTAACAGGTGATCTAGTGCATTTATCACAGATGAAGATAATATCATTCTTGCAGATAAAGTGCCTTATCTTCAGATAATAGCAAAGAAAAACAAGACAATATGTGCAATTTTTTTCATATATCTTATATCTTCCTAAAAACCTAAAGCTAACCATGATCCTTTGCAGACTGAAAGTCAGCTTTCGCATGATATGAAAGTCGTTTCTCTCCTAGGCTCTGTTTGTTTTGCTTTTAATTCTGCATGCAAAGGATCATGGTTAGCAATGGGTCTTTAAGTTGCAAATGACGATTCTATAAATAGTTGTGAAATTTAAACTGTTCAGTATACGTATGTTGCGTTCTGGTTTTAACTCTAGAGAATATAATCACGAAATTTCGACTTAAGAAACAATATTTTGAACAATAGTACTTTGCAAAACATGACGTTTTTAGCCAGAAAGCTATACATTTGCACTTTCATATGAAACTTCGAGTCCTACACGACATACAAGCTACATAAAATGACACAATGAAATTTCAATTTGATAATCATTTCTTGCGATTTCGGCGTATGCCTCAAAACCAGGGAGCTTCTAAAGCACAAAGTCCAGTTATATGAAAGCCACTTGAAAACTTTAAAATGAGTCAAAAATTAATTGGTCCTTGACAGAAATGCACATAAAGACATTTTCATGGTCGGTAATATAAATTTCGATGATTATTAAAAATGTCTTTTGTCTCACCCGGCAATTTTCAGTTATAACCAATTGAAGATGGAGTTTTAATACTGTTGCACAATATCAACATGCAATTACTTAATGGGAATCTAAGCATATAAAAGTGGCTCAAGCCACTTACGGTCAAATTCTAGCCTATCAGATACCAGTATTTCCTGTTGACGTGAATCAGATACCCAAATATGGTTCGGCACGTGCCACGGCCTATTGTCTTAGCATGGATATTTTTACCAAAGGCTTATATATGCTTAGATTGCCTTTAAATGAATAGATGACAACAAATATTTACAGTTGCCATAAAGAGAAACATAAAGATGTCCAAGGATATATCGTTCTTTTATTTTATAGTTTGTGGAGAAGAAAGATAACCAAAAGTGCAAAAGAATGAAACAATCTATTTTCTAAATTATATTACCGAATGCATCAAAAAGAAGATCAATGTTTTGACAACTGATGACTACAAAGAAGCTATTGGAGAAATTTATTTTTGGTTTTGTTTTTCAACAATTCCAAAACGCTTAAATTACGATATTCTTTTGATGTGTTAAAACCTTGAGATTAGATTTTAAGTTTTTGAGTTTCTGAAATCAGCAGGAAAAACTTAATAGACAAAATCGGCTAATTTTTGTGTGCATCCAATTCAAATCTAGTGATCAATCTGCTGATAAAACATTTTTTGATGTTCAAGGATATATCGTTCTTTTATTTTATAGTATATGGAGAAGATAAATAACCAAAAGTGCAAAAGAATGTAACAATCTATTTTCTAAATTATTGTACCGAATGCATAAAAAAGAAGATCAAGTTTTTAACAACTGACTGCAAAGAAGCTATTTGAGAAATTGTTGTTGTTTTGCTTTTCAATAATTCCAAAACGCTCAAAATAACGATCTTCTGTTGATGTGTTAAAACCATGAGATTAGAGTTTTTGAGTTTTTGAAATCAGCAGGATAAACTTAATAGACAAAAGCGGCTAAGATTTGTGTACAGCCAATTCAAGTCTAGTGATCCATCTGTTGATAAAACATTTTTTTATTTCTTTAACATGCTTCGTGCAATGAAATCTTGTGCCATGAATGCAAAAAGTAGAATAATACTAAAAAGTTCCAAATGTATGGTCACATGACTTATAATGGGTTAAACTAATCTTAGCCGATTCTGTCTATTCGCCTAAAGAGTCTGGTATTTACAACATTTAACTGTGAATAAAAATGGTTGTCTAAACACAAATTAGCATAATTTGCAAGAAGGAAATGCGATACGGAACTAAATAGTTAGATCTTTGCTGGCGCATAAAGCCAAAACAAATTTTAAATTGTTTTAAATGGTACTTGCTCTTTTTGAGAAAGCAACGGAAAACAAATGTTTCTAAATAATAGTATGAAATAAAACGTAATGAAATTACCAAAACATGAATTTTAAGTTGCTTTATGGCAACTAATGGCATAAGACGCAATGATTTCGAAAATTTCAAGTTAGTTCTATTCTTATGTAGGTATGATTAAAAGTTGCAGTTAGCGTGTCTGGCAGGTCTATCAATAGCGATAACTAGTCTTAAAATCTAACTGTTTGTTGAGGCGGCCAGCGGAGACACTTTCTTGTATCACCAATCAGAGAGCAGCATTTTTGCAGTCCAGTGCAAGTAAAGAGCCAAATATGGGTGAATAGCACTCAAATAATGCGATCTGATTGGTTGATCAAGCTGTCACGACAACAGTGCCGACAGACGTTGACTCTCGCAGCTTCGAGCAGATTTACCAGATCTAATTTGCCTCTAACAGAAAGATTATTGCAGAGAAGTTCAAGTATTCAAGCGTTTTGGATCAAGGAAAGATTCTTCTAAGTACTGCTGACTAATTTTGTCATGTTCAAGTCCCGGAACCTCTTATTTAAAGTGTTTTAGCATCGGTATTTTCCATGAAATAGCTTAGGCCATGGAAGTAGTTGTCTCAACTTACAGTTGGATCATGAGTCATAGTTGTAGCTGTATATCAGTTCAGGCAAATAGCGAAACTAGACTCAATACGTGTCGTAGTTTCGCTATTTTGACTGAACTGATACCGCTACGGCGACAACAATAACAGCAATTCAATTCTATGAGATGAGCGTAAATTGAGGGTTTTATGTAGTGAGGCTATAACAAAACTACGACGATGAATAAGTCTAAGCGATAACTACAATGTTGCTATCAGTCTAAGCGATGACTAAGACGATGTAATCAGTCTACTGTTTTATTGCATATGCATAAAACTTTACTACTCCATTATTATCGTTTTCGGGCCCAGTAGAGGAATAAGCAAGATCCTCGCTATACCAGAATCGCAATTGCTGTCCATGAGAAAGTTCAATGATGTCGTTGTATATGGCAAATGATGTGTTGCTTGGTTTTTCATTGGCTTCAAGTGTGACTCCATTATCATTCTCTTTGGGCAGGAGTATGTGATCAGACGTATCAGTCAAGACAATCCACATTCCGTCATCATAGCCAGGTAAATAGCAGCCAAGAGTGCTCAGATGCTTTAGTGGTGAACATGTGAAATATCCTGATTGATGAACAATCTTTATCTTATACTCCCCAGATGGAACACCGACTTTGAATTGAAAGTAGCCGTTGTCACGTGGTTTTACCTCAATGATCGCTCCGTTTTCTGTAAGAGATGGCAATCCTTCTGGAAGATACAAAGAAATTAATGCAGACGATATGTCACGTGACTTTATGAACTCGCGATCGAAAATCAGAGTTGGGGTAAATGAAGCCATTACAGAACATAGCGTCGCACAGGAATTTTGAGAGTGTCTAGTTTTTAATCGAAATAAATCAATATTAAAGGATCTGTTTCAACCAGCATGCTTTGCACGTGTCTTTTTTTTTGTTGTCGCCATTTTTATGGACCATGAAAATGGCGGCAACAAAGGCCAACTAAGAGATGGCACATGCAAGGCATGCTGGTTGAAACAGACCCTTTAAAGAGCTGGGAAGCTGTTCAAATCATTCCAAGACTTTAGCGGATAGATAGAAGAAGTTTAAAAAGGAATGTGGACTTCAAAGAAGCTACGAGCAGCTTACAACTTTTGGAGTTTGTGCCACTGTTTACAAAATGATTGTTGCAAAGGTAATCTTCTCATGGCGTTTCTGAACAAAACTTATGGCTTGCTTTCAAGAACAGCTTATTTGTACGATAGTTTCAGGAGTTTAGGTGTGGCTGACAATTGCTATCGATCCTTTTCCATCTCACTATCGCGAAGGAGAATATAAGAGCAATTTTATGCAACTTTTGCAAATTTCCTACAGAAACCTGTAGATATTTTCTGAAGATTTACCACAAAACAAGATGGCGTAGTGTTTTCAACGCTGCTGTAACGTAAAGACGTCTGGCAGTCTTTGATATCTTGATTATTGTTCATTGGCAGTCTTTGATATCTTGATTTTTTTCAGAACTATTGCGTTTGTCTTTTTATTGAAAGAATTCACAAAGAACTTTGAACAAATTAAGATCGTTGTAAATTTAGGATTTAGTGGAGGAAAAATGGCACAATCCTTTAAAAACTCATAGTTTATGAAGGTCTATAATATGGCAGTAAGCAGAAATCCATAGCTCTTCTGGTTCACGATTTAGCAATTCGATGACTTTGCAACAGGAAAACTGTCTGAAACATAGAAGACGTTCAGATGCTGTAAATCTGAAAATAATCAAAATATCAAAGATTGCCAATGATAACTCATAATGACGTGCCTGAAGCTCCTTTCAAGCAATTAAATCAAACAGAATATGCATCAAACAATCGTGCAATGCTTTTTGAAGATTTTATTCCTATGCTCCAAAGACCAGCAAACAGATTCATAAATTTTTAATTTGCACCTTTGATGCTTTGGCAAAAATGATGATTAGAATTTCATTCTAATCCGAGTTAAAGCAATGAGCATGCAGTTTCTTGTTTTATTACGGAACGAACATGCAGCTTCTTATTCATCACAGATTTACGCCTCTGGCGATTTGAAGTACCATAGGAAGTCTCTAGAGATTATTATCCATCTGTCGTAGATGATTGCTCATGCGGCATGGATTCTTCGGTGCAGTATGAAACAGAGTTTTGATTTGAGAAATTAATAATTTTGCACACTCATGCGGAGTGGTTGCAAATTGAATCTCCCACCCACACCCACCCCTCTCTCTTTCAGTTTTTTCTTGTTGGATCTTCTTTCTTTTGCAGATGCATCTGGAAAGTTTCTTCTAGCATGGACGAGGGGACAACCAAGCCGCAGCAGCCTTGGGACTATATTTATGGGAGTGTAGCTTTAATTGAGTCAAAGCCTCGGGAGTCTCCTGAAGTGAATATAATGCGAAACCTTTTGTTGGCTTGGTTATTCAACCTAATAAGTGAAATAAACTACGGGATTTTCCTCATGGTTTCTAAGATGCCCCAAGAACTAAATTTACAGTATTTTCAAACATTTTTTCTCTCGTTAATTAAGAAAGATTCTCTTGCAAAAACGGTTGAAAAAGCAGAACAACCAATTTTGTGCCTCAGGAAAGCAGTTTTAAGAATGCAAAGTAAAACGTCATCCAAGAATAAAATGGAACACAAACACAAACGCAGTAAGATATTTAGACAAGCAATTCTATGAAACTCTTTTTATTACCTTGTATTTTCTTCCATGTAGCTCCCTTTGGGCTCATTACGCTTTCCTCCTTAGACACTTCTTTAGTCTCCTCTGACTTTGCATCAATGGCAGATGCAACAACATACGAGCAGGCTGCATTCATTCCACATTCGAAATATTTTTGCTCTAAATGCATGTCATCTTTATTGACAAGACTCTCCGTGTCTCTTGAATCCAAAATGAAAAATTTTCCTGGTGCTGTTAATTGGCACTTAAGTGGGACAATGAAACTTTGAGACAAAAGCAAGGAGAAGAAAATTTTTACTGCCTTGCCCGTCATTCTGACAATTGTTCTAATCAACAAAGAATTCATACATTTTTGTTCCAACTGATACGAGTATATGATATCTGTTAAAGTTTACCAGGTTGAGCAGCTTTTTTACATGTCAATTTCCTTGGATGGTAAATATTTCTGCTATTGTAGCATGCTATTATTGCATCAATTTTCTTTGATTTTAAAATTTCAATTTCTCTGTAATCTCGAATATTTCTGCTCTCCGATATCAACGTTTCAAAGCCATATTTCCACATAAAACCATCAATTTTTTCTCCGTCACTTATTCTAAGTTTCTCTGATGGTTAGTCCTCCTAAGAAGCTTTCATGTTTCAAATGAGATAAGCACGTTCTCTTTCATTTATCTCTTCGTATTTCATGAATTATTAAATGTTTGCATTGATCGTACCGTACATTTTACATCGTTTAATGATCCAATTAAAATTAATGCCATTGCGTTCTTTGATAAAATAATGTAAATTCATACAATTTTTCTATTATTTAATGAAAATCTCGAATTGTCAATTAAGAAACTTAGCTGCTGCAATTTTCGGGGCGACTGCACTTTAGCGGACCAGCTTTATGTCATATCTCTCGGGAATAATAATAATAATAATAATAATAATAATAATAATAATAATAATAATAATAATAATAATAATAATAATAATAATAATAATAATAATAATAATAATAATAATAATAATAATAATAATAATAATAATAAAACAAATAAAAATAACAATACAAATAAANAGATGTTCCAATTGCACACACAATTAGTATGACCAAGTGACATCTATTGATAGATGTCCCAATTGCACACACAATCTGTATTACCGAAAGACATCTATGGATCGATGTCCCAATTGCACAAACATTCTGTATGACCAAAAGACATCTATGGATAGATGTCCTAATTTCACAAACAATCAGTATGACCACTTAACATCTACTTATAGATGTCCCAATTGCACACACAATTTATGACCGGAATGTATAATAATAATAATAAATAATAATAATAAATTCTTTGTTTAAGGTTGGCGTAGCTAATAGCACTAGGCTAATTAATGCCAACCATTATTAATACAATAGCGTGAATAACAAATAACCAATTAATATCATAGAGTTTAAGGTAACTATCACTCCGCCCCATCGAGCCGAGAGCCCCCGCCCCGCTAAACCACCCCCAAGAGACCAGCCAACCCCCGAACACCACCCAGCCCTCCGAGAAGCAGTAAAGAGGCCGCCGCCCCGCACAGTCCCAGCAATAGAAGATACATAACATATCCTTCGATAGCTAAGACTACGCAAAACAACACGGCTCCCACCGCCTCCCGACAGGCCGAACAGCACCCTAGAAACAACCGACCCCAAGGAGGGCGGCCCGCAGGACAGTAGCCCGCCGCCACCCACCATAGCGGACAGCAGAGCCACCCTAAATATAACCTAAATTTACAATCAAACTCTTACATAATCTACAGTTGCATGTAAAATTCCAAAACTTATTCTCCTTTTTAAAATGTTTTACAGATCCGGACTCTTTTATATGCAATGGTAAATCTTGCCAAAGGGATTTGCCCTAGGAAGCTTACATATTCTAATCCAGAGGCTGTAGTCCTAGGTTTGCGCACATAGATGTTGTTCGTAACTCTTAAGTTGTAAAGTATTTCTCTCTCCACGAAAATTTCCTTCATAAAGGAGGGATTTAGATTCATTCTTGTTCGGTAAATTTCGGTGACAAGTAACTGCAGATTTCGTTGATGAATGGCGACTGAATTATCTGTAATTAACAGTTCTTCAAAACTGGGGGTATTTAACCAAATACCCTACTAACCCTAACTAAACCCTACCTCACCCTAACTAACCCTAACTAACCCTAACTTACCCTAATTAAACCTAACTTACCATAACTAACCCTTACTTACCCTAACAACCTCTTTTCCAAAACCTAACCCTGACCCTAACTCTTACCCCATGACACATAACTTGCCGATATTGAAAGCTGGTCCGCTAAAGTGCAGACTTCTGTAAAGGTCGATTTTCTGAAAAGGTTTCGTATTTCAAAAAATGATGCGATATTTCATGTTTACGCGATAAAAGTAGAATTTTCAAACCTATAGAATTTTATGTTGTTTGGGAGCATGAACTTCCGTCTGAATGTACGAAGAGATTTTAATGCTAATTTATAAAAATCATAGAAAACAGAAAATGTCGTCGAAACAAATACCTGTAAAACAACACGTAGTGCGCGGCAGGTTATCAAACAAGTACATGATAGCCGTATGGCCAAAGTGATGGATTTAACATAGAATTCAGCCTGTAGAATGCGTAACAGATACATTAACTTCCAAATTTTTCAGACGAGAAAATTTCACACAGAAATCTTTGGACAAATACGATTAGGAAACTTTTTGACAAATCGAACACAATTTCATTTTGTGCATAGCTCGCCTTGAAAGCTTTCCTTTGAAATTGGTTATCATGCGCTAATTGAGAGTCACCTGCATTATGCCGATGTTATTTGGAGTATTCTTCGAAAACATAACTATCTGCTCTCCAACGCCTTCAAGATCGGGCTTGTTCAATAATAAAAAACGCACGATTAAAGTATAACTGATTGGCTTCCTAGTTAACCGTAGAAAATCTTTTCCGTTACGATCAGAATGTCATGACCTACAAGATTATGATCAGACTATGCCCTAAAAGCCTATGGGATAGTTACCAACTGAGATCTTTCCACTCGACCTACAATACGAGGCACTGTAAAGATCTCCAGATCCCTAGATATGGACTGAATTTGCAAAAATGCTTTCATTACGCAGGTCTCAAGATATGGAATGACACACCTGCCGAAATTCGTGAGCTACCAGCACTGAATCGTTTTAAAAAAGAACTTAAAACGCATCCAAAGAGCTAGACTCTCAAACACAACTCCCTGAAAGATCAGCAATGGTTATGTTATATAGAGCTGAGATAGGGCTGTAGGTTTATGTTCTTCAAATTGTTATCGTTGTAAGTAATTGTTATATACCGGGTGTCCCAAAAAAAAGTATACAGATTTGGTCAACCCTAACGATCAGAATTTAGAATGAATCAATCCGAAATTATTTTTAAAACATTACTCGGTAGTTAACTTAAACATAGATACCTTCTTGGTTGATTTTGGTGCTTTGGGAGTGGAGATATAAATCTTCAAAGGACAAATTTGTTTCCACCTCCTAACCAGAGCTTTGGCGTTTTGGCCTAAGCAAATTCTTAAAGCACAGCGAATAAGTCAACAATAGACTTGGAAAAATTTGAACCAGGAGGAGAAAAAATAAAAACTGCACAACAAATGCGTTTCACAAAATATAATTTACGTGACGCTTATCATCAAGGGAGCTCCGAAGTAAACTTTATTCATTTTAAGTGAAACAAATTGTGGATATTGCTTAGGCCAAAACGCCAAAGCTCTAGTTGGGAGGTGCTGGCAAATTTGTCCTTTGAAGATTTATATCTCTACTCTCAAAGCATCAATGTCAACAAACAAGGTATCTATGTTCGAGTTAACTATCGAGTAATGTTTTAAGAATGATTTCAGATTGATTCATGCTAAATTCTGATCGTTAGGGTTGAACAAATCTGTGTACTTTTTTTTGGGACACCCGGTATATGAAAAATGAAAGTTTATATTTGCGCAGAATTAACATAATAAAAAAAGATTAACACGTATTGCTTCAAAAAAAAATATCGTGAGCAAAAGAATTTAGCCAAGAAAATGTCTGGTGATTTCGAAATTTAAAAGTAATTTGTGCTAGCTTAAGAATCAAATCTTTAAAAAACATTGCACGATTGGTTAATGCATCTTTCGTTTGATTTAATTAGTTCGAAAGGAACGTCAGGTACTTTGCTATAAGTGGTCATTGGCCGTCTTTGACATCTTGATTATTCTCAGAATTACAGCGACAGAATTACAATTTTATGTTTCAAACAGTTTTCCAGTCGTGACGTCATCAATTTGATAAAGCGTGAACCAGAAAGCTACGATTCTCTATTTACCGCCATCATAGACCTACATAAAGTACGGTTTTCTTCAAGATTGAGCCGTTTTCCTCTATTAATATAGGATTTACTACTATTTTAATTTTTATTAAAAGCTTTTCGCGAATTCCTTCAATAAAAAGAAAAACGCAATAATTCTGAAAATAATCAAGATATCAAATGAACACTTGTAACGAAGTACCTGAAGTACCTTTCAAGCCATTAAATCAAACGACAGATGTATCAACAAATCGTGCAATGTTTTTTAAAGATTTGAAACCCTATGCCAATTTGGACAAAAAGTTTCGAAACTTTTACCATCCAGAAGTTCTTGATTTTAATCTATGTCATTTAGTCCGTCATGCGCAATTAATTATTAATTTTTTTGTATTGACAATACAGTAAATTTCTCACCACTAATGATCTGATTAAAGTTAACGCCATTTAATTGATTGAGGGAAGAATTTAATTCACAGCATTTCGTTCCATGAGAAACTATCGCTTAGCATCATATCAATTCTAATTAATTGATGAATACGTTCTGCCATCAATAAAAAATCCTGCTGTGGCCAAAGAGGCTACCTGATAAATTCATAGAGCACCCGTTAGGGGTCTAATTAGTTGAATGAGCACCGAGGGATGTGACTGCCGATGGGGCGTGGATTTCAGTAAAAAATTCTGTGACAAGATTGTACCTCTCATGTCTTGGCTCCAGGACAGGAATATCAATAAAGCTAGTTATTCCAGGACGGGTCAAACAAATTAACAGAACATCGACTATAGCTGATTGCTGCATCTTATTCCAGGACCATTATTGTCTTTTCAATATTTTGTTCCAGGACAGGTCCTGACGATTTTTCTATTTTGGCAGGCACATCCTTGTTGTTTTCCTCCAAGGTAGACCCCCTAGGTAGAGCACCCAGAGTTTGGGGAAATTTAACAGCAGTAACTCTCATGGAAAGTCATTTAATTATTAAAAAAGGCTGTGCTTTGAAACATATGGGACTGGTCGTATAGAAATCTGAAATGCATGGCACTGGGAACGCAAGGAAGTTTGAATAAACAAAAATATAATGCAATTCCAAATTATTTCTTATTTCTGAAAACAAGGTAAATTGAAAGATGTTTGCTCTTTAAGTGGTTTATTACCTCTGATAATTAATTACGTTTAGAAATCGGTTTTTTAGAATCTTCTGTTCTAAGTCCAAACAACTTTAAGAGCACAGCAAGTGACGTAGAAATCTCATACGTTTTTTTATAAGAAACTGGTTTAAAAGAAAGTAGGACTAAGATGGCCAAAATTCTAAGAAATTCTCGTACTATTTCTGAGAAGTAGTAAGACACTTTTAAAAGATGAATTCCAGGATGTTATGGCAAATGACGAATTTGAACACTTATTCTTGAGTAACATTAACTTTCCGTTTGTTATTAACTTCCTATCTGATTTTTGATATGTCAAGAAACATATCTGCAGCAGTGTTAGGAACTACATGATAATTCATGCATTTAAAAAATAAGAAACACATTAAGAAACATTTGGTACTAAAATGCAGAAATTTTAATGTTGAATTAAGAAACTTTTGTACTATGTCCTGATCCAATTTCTATATAAAAAAAATATACTAATCCATTATTATCGTTTTCGGGCCAAGTAGAGGAATAACGAAGATCCTCGCTGTACCAGAATCGCAATTGCTGTCCATGAGAAAGTTCAATGATGTCGTTGTATATGGCAAATGATGTGTTGCTTGGTTTCTCATTGGCTTCAAGTGTTAATCCATTACCATTCTCTTTGGGCAGGAGTATGCGATCAGACGTGTCAGTCAAGACAATCCACATTGCATCATCATAGCCAGGTACATAGCAGCCAAGAGTGCTCAGATGATTTAGTGGTGAACATGTGAAATATCCTGATTGATGAACAATCTTTATCTTATACTCCCCAGATGGAACACCGACTTTGAATTGAAAGTAACCGTTGTCACGTGGTTTTACCTCAATCATCACTCCGTTTTCTGTAAGAAATGGCAATCCTTCTGGAAGATACAAAGAAACTCATGCAGACGACATGTCACGTGACTTTATGAATTCGCGCTCGAAAATCAGTGTTGGGGTAAATGAAGCCATTACAGAACATAGCGTCGCACATGAATTTTGAGCGTGTCTAATTTTTAATCGAAATAAATCAATATTAAGAGGTCTGTTTCAACCAGCATGCTTTGCACGTTTCATCTTTTTGTTGTCGCCATTTTCATGGACCATGAAATGACGGCAACAAAGGCCAACTAAGAGATGGCACATGCAAGGCATGCTGGTTGAAACAGACCCTTTAACCCTAATCTAACCGGGTAAATTTTTTTTGATTTTCTACCGGTGGGGGGGGGGTGTTTTTGGCCCCCTAATAATCTCCGCAACTATAACAGCTATGATAATGAAACTTGCACTGTATCATAATTGAACAAAGGAGAATCCAAAAATAGCATTAATTAGTTTTTAGTCACGTGACTGGTTGCTAGGCAACCAAAAACAATGCAAATTTTGACGAAATCGAGCTAAAAAGCATAAAAAGGTCTATTTTTACTAAATAACAAGGTAGAATCTGGCCTGTGTCACCGACAAAAATCCAAGTGAAAACACTTGGAATTAGGTCTGCGACGCAGGCAAGGTAGAATCACGATAAAACTATCCAAATACCTGCTTGACATCCTTACTTTGCAGTTTCATGTAGTTTTATATCAATATTTTAGGTTCCTAATTAATTAACTATTTAATTATGGACAGTAAGATTCAATGCAAAATTGTTAGCGCAATAATGATGCTTCTGACCTGGGGGGCTGATTCCGCCCCCCCTAGTATATTTTTACTTGCACATGTTTCCATGTATACAGAATGACTCTGAGATTTAGTAAGCTTAACTTTGTATCATAGAGAAAAAAATTGTAACAATTTGAACATTATATTTTTAGCCTGGTCTCCATGGTAACCAAATATTCATGCCACACTCTATTAAAAACATACTTTGTATCTCTCTTAATCTTATTCAATTGGTCCAATTAAGTCTGAATTATGATTTTATATATGTTTTTGATCTAGACATTTCTTTTCTTTATGAAAAGTCAACTTTCATGACCTTTTTACAAACTTTCATTTATATGACGTCATATGACATCACAATGATAATCGTGCTCCAGCAACAACAACAACATCGCTAATTGAATTATTCTTTCAAATTTCTATTGTTTATATGATGAACTACCACTGTACCAATTTGGTTGCCATATCTCGTACAACAAGTGAGATAAGCAGGGGGGGTGGAAGCAGCCCCCCCAGGCATTGAGTCTTTCAAAATGCCCAGGTCAGATAGGGTTAAACACCATCAATTTCGCATTTACTTGGTGAAATCCGACGTCTTCATCAATATTTGAATTCATTCCATGATTTTTCATGCAAAAATTACTAATTAATTAGAAATATGACGCCATAAAGATTGGTGACGTCATACAATTTAAAAATTGCTGATGTTGGCAAATATAGATACAGTATATATTAAATGAAATTACTCATTGAGACGAATCGAATGGTATATATATTGATAAGATTGGAGAACAATTAAAGAAATTAGAGCCATTTTAGTGATTTTCTTTGTGACCTGTCTCCAAATAAGGGCATGTGGTGGTCATGTGGTTAAATAATAGGCATTGAAATTTTAATTGTTTGATTGCCAATTAAATTTCCATAAAAGTCAAGGAGTGTCAGCGTTATAGCTATCATCGTTTAGGAGCTATTAATGAGCTGGGAAGCTGCTCAAATCGTTCCAAGACGTTGGCTAATAGATAGACGAAGTTCAAAAAGGAAGATTGACTTCAAAGAAGCGACGAGCAGCTTGCAACTGTTGGAGTTTGTGCCACTGTTTACAAAATTATTATTGCAAAGGTAATCTTCTCATTGCGTTTCTGAAAAAAAACCTGTTGCTTGCTTTCAAGAACAGCTTATTCGTGCGATAGTTTCAGGAATTTAGGTATGGCTGACGATTGCTATCTATCCTTTTCCGACTCACTATCGCAAAGGAGAATATAAGAGCAATTTTATGCAACTTATTGCAAACTTCCTACAGAAACATTAGTTTAAATGCCCTAAGAAATTACAGTCTTTTCAGACCTTTTCTCTCTCATCAATTAAAGAAAGACTCTCTTGCACAAGCGGTCGAAAAACCAGCATAACCAATTTTATGCCTCAGAATAGCATTGCTAAGAATACGAAGTAAAACCTCATCGAAGCACCAAATGGAACACAAACACTAACGCAGTAAGATATTTAGACAAGTAATTCTATGAAACTATTTTATTACCTTTTATTTTCTTCCATGTAGCTCCCTTTGGGCTCATTACGCTGTCCTCCTTAGACGCGTCTTTAGTCTCCTCTGACTTCGCATCAATGGCAGATGTAACAACATACGAGCAGGCTGCATTCATTCCACATTCGAAATATTTTTGCTCTAAATGCATGTCATCTTTATTTCCAAGACTCTCCGTGTCTCTTGAATCCAAAATGAAAAATTTTGCTGATGCTGTTATTTGGCACTTAAGTGGCACAATTAAACTTTGAGACAAAAGCAAGGAGAAGAAAATTCTTACTGCCTTGCCCGTCATTCTGACAATTTTTCAAATCAACAAAGAATTCATATATTTTTGTTCCAACTGATACGAGTATATGATAGCTGTTAAAGTTTATCAGGTTAAGCAGCTTTTTTACATGTCAATTTCCTTGGATGGTAAATAGTTCTGCTCTTTGATATTAAAGCTTTGAACCTTGTTTCTATGATTGCATCAATTTCCTTTGATTTTAAAATTTAAATTTCTCTGTAATCTCGAATATTTCTGCTCTCCGATATCAATGTTTTAAAGCCATATTTCCACATAAAACCATCAATTTTTTCTCCGTCACTTATTCTAAGTTTCTCTGATGGTTAGTCCTCCTAAGAAGCTTTCATGTTTCAAATGAGATAAGCACGTTCTCTTTCATTTATCTCTTCGTATTTTATGAATTATTAAATGTTTGCATTGATCGTACCGTACATTTTACATCGTTTAATGATCCAATTAAAATTAATGCCATTGCGTTCTTTGATAAAATAATGTAAATTCATACAATTTTTCAATTATTTAATGAAAATCTCGAATTGTCAATTAAGAAACTTTAGCTGCTGCAATTTTCGGGACGACTGCACTTTAGCGGACCAGCTTTATGTCATATCTCTCGGGAATAATAATAATAATAATAATAATAATAATAATAATAATAATAATAATAATAATAATAATAATAATAATAATAATAATAATAATAATAATAATAATAATAATAATAATTGAAAGGATGCAGAAAGAAGAGCAGAGGAACAAAGGACCAACTTTTGATTGACAAGATGATCCTCACTGATTGCAAAAAACGACAAAAGAACCTTGCCATGGCATGGGTGGACTATAAAAAAGCCTATGACATGGTACCCCACTCCTGGATAGTCGAATGTTTGAAAATGGCACATGTACCGCAAAATGTAACAACTTTTCTTCAACGATCTATGGGAAACTGGAAAACGGAACTGACTTCATGTGGAGCATCACTCGGAACAGTCAACATCAGGAGAGGAATCTTTCAAGGAGACAGTCTCTCTCCACTCATATTTGTCATTTGCATGATACCTTTGTCAAAAGTATTACGGAAGGCTAAAGCAGGGTACATGCTGGGAGAGGTGAAAATCAATCATCTCTTATTCATGGATGATTTGAAGATGTTTGCTAAGAACAAGAATGAAATTGATAGTCTTGTGTCGACAGTACAAGTGATAAGCCATGATATTGGAATGGAATTTGGGATAAAGAAGTGCGGCGTTACTATCATGAAGCGAGGGAAGCTGGTCAAAAGTGAAGATATAAGGCTAACAAATGGAGAAAGTATTAAAGAGGTTGATGATGAAGGATACAAATACCTTGGTATGTTAGAACTTGACAAGATAAAGGAGAAGGAGATGAAAGAATTATTCCGAAAAGAATACTTGCGTCGAGTTAAGCTTATTATGAAATCAAAATTGAATGGGAGGAACAAAATAATGGCAGCAAACACTTGGGCAGTGTCACTCATGAGATATGGAGCAGGCATACTTAAATGGAATAAGAATGAGCTTCAAGAGATTGACAGAAAAACGAGAAAGGTTATGACAATAAACAAGGAACTTCATCCAAGGAGTGACGTTGCAAGGATATACGTTTCAAGAAAGAAAGGTGGAAGAGGCTTGATCAGTTGTGAAAATTGTGTAAGGGGAGAGGAAAATAATCTGAGTTGGTATATAAAGAACAGCAGAGAGATCCTCTTGAGAAAGGTTGGGGAAACCAGCATAGTTAATACTGAGGAAGCGGTGGAACCAAATGCGTATAAAAAGTTTAAAAACCAGCAAAGGGAAGATGAATGGAAACAGAAGGTGATGCATGGACAGTTTGTGAGGGACAAGGAAGGAGTGAATTGGGATAAGTCATGGCAATGGATCGCAAAGGGAGATTTGAAGGGATGTACAGAAGCACTGATATGCAGTGCTCAAGAACAAGCTTTAAGAACGAATTACACAAAGTTCCACATTGATAAGAATGCTGAATCTCCACTGTGCAGAATGTGCGGCGAAAAAGGAGAAACAATTAGTCATCTGGTTAGTGAATGCGGAAAATTAGCACAAAGGGAGTACAAGAGAAGGCATGATAATGTGGCACGATATGTTCATTGGCAACTTTGCAGTAAAGGCGGCTTTGAAAGAGCAGATAAATGGTATCAACAGCAACCTGAAGCAGTTATTGAAAATGAGAATTTCAAGCTCTTGTGGGATTTTACCATTCAGTGTGATAGAATTATTGAGGCAAGGCGACCAGATATTGTGTTGGTGGACAAGAAGAACAAAGAAGTNTATCAAAAAGAGGAGTGGACCAAGGCAAGAACCCTGAGGCACTCCACAATTAATATCTTGTAGTTTAGAAACATGGCCATTTACCTTACAACATTGTTTTCGATTGCTCAAATACGATTTGAACCAATCGAGTTCATTGCCAATAACTCCATAGCGACATAGCTTCGCAATCAGAATATCGTGATCGACGGTGTCAAACGCTTTCTTCAAGTCGATCAATATAACCCCTGTAAAGAGGCCTTTGTCAAAATTCATATACCAATCATTGGTACACTTCAGCAAGCATGTCAGTACAGAGTGTAAAGCCCTGAACCCCGATTGGCCAGAGAAAAATAGTTTATTTGCTACAAAGTAAGTATACATTTGATCAAAAATAATCTTCTCAAATAGACGTGAGACAACGGGAAGTACAGAAATAGGCCTATAATTAGATCTATCTTCTATGTTGCCATCCTTGTAGATAGGCGAAACCCTCGCTATCTTCCAGTTTTGCGGAAAGGTTCCTGATGCAAGAGACCAATTAAATATATCGCATAATACCGGAGCTATAACAGGCATCGCAATCTTGAGAAAGAAACTTGAAATGCCATCCACACCAAATCCGTACGATTTTTTAAACTTTGTCATAATATTTACCAGGTTTTCTGGGCTGATCATTTGAAACTCAAAACGCGCTGATTCATTGTTCACTGAATAGTCACCACTTACTAGTGGATTAGCTGTATCTGGTATCTTAGAGCTAAGATTTTCCCCAATGTTGCAGAAAAAATCGTTCATAGAATCAGCAATTTCAATCTTCTTAGTGATACTTTTACCATCAACGGTTAAAGAGGTGATATTAGTTGTCTTTGAACGTTTATTGATTAGTTGATTGATAGCACTCCAAGTTTCTTTCAAGTTGCCCTCATTAGCGCATATCTTTTCAGAAAAATACTCCCTTTTAAGTCTCGTGTTTAGGCTGTTAACCTTATTTCTAAGATGTCTATATGCTTCCATTAGGATCGCGGACCCTGTTTTAACTGCAGACTTCTTCAATTTGTCCCTAGATCTTGCAAAGGCTCTTAGATCAGAAGTGATCCAAGGACAGTATTTTTCAGAGACTCTGCGTTGACGCATAGGTGCATGCTTTTCAATCACGAGTGACAGCAGGTTAGTCACGTTCTCCACTGCTGAATCGAGATCAACGCTGCTTTGTAGAGCTGAATTCCAATCAATGGAAGAGATTTCATCAAGAAATTTAGTCTCGTCAAAATGTTTCATTTGACGAGTTGTTATCTTCTTGTGCTGCCCTTTCAGAGCCCC
This sequence comes from Aurelia aurita, assembly GCA_004194415.1. Taxonomy (NCBI): domain Eukaryota; kingdom Metazoa; phylum Cnidaria; class Scyphozoa; order Semaeostomeae; family Ulmaridae; genus Aurelia; species Aurelia aurita. The sequence continues at coordinate 3,250,470 of REGM01000005.1, forward strand.
TCGAAACTTTCGAACACAATAGATCATGTAATGATCACTGAGAGCGATGCTTAGAACTCCAGATTCTACAATATTCCTATGATCACTGATTGCTATGTGATCAATCAAGGTTGAAGTGTTGAGGGTTTCCCTAGTAGGCTGGTTAATTAATTGCTTTAGCCCATATGCATTGTAAAGTTCCAAAACCTTTTTAGCTAAGCTATTTTCACTATACGTAGTTCCCGGGTTGCTATCATCAGAAACCAAGGGATCCTGTCTATTGTGTAGGGGGCGCTCTTTCTGCAAGAGATCGCAATTGATGTCGCCTAATAAGATTATCTCCTTATCTTCATTCTCAAGATACTGCAGGACCTGTTCAAGCTTCTCAAAAGAAGCAACAGGCTCACTTGGAGGTCTGTACCACGCAATAACTAAGAAAGGGGAAGCTTTAACTGGTTGAACTTCTACGCAAACAAGTTCGAGACCGCTCTTGGGAATGTCATCCCGTCGAGTGTGTTTTATACTATCTCTAATGTACACTGCAACTCCACCACCATGCCTATTTCGATCTTCTCTTTCCAATTTATAGTTTGGGATAGCTAATATATTCTTTGGCATCTTCTTGTCAAGCTTAGTTTCATTCAGGGCCATGATATAGCGGACAGCAGAGCCACCCTAAATATAACCTAAATGTACAATAAAACTTTTTTTTTTATTTTTTTTTCTATATTGCTACCTAGCATCCGAAGGTAGATTTTAGGACACTGAGAAGCTAAGCTTATCGAGCAATGTCCTGGTCCTTCCTCTCGATGTGACCACACCTCGCGATTCCTTTAGCCTGGAATTACAGAGAGTTGGCGACTCTCCTCACTCTACGTAGCAGGTTCGACAGGGCAGGGACTCGAACCACCAACCCTCAGGTTGGTAGTCAAGCGCGCTACCGTTGAGCCATCCCCGCAATAAAACTCTTACATAATCTACAGTTGCATGTAAAATTCCAAAACTTAATCTCCTTTTTAAAATGTTTTACAGATCGGGACTCTTTTATATGCAATGGTAAGTCTCGCCATAGGGATTTTGCCCTAGGAAGCTTACATATTCTAATCCAGAGGCTGTAGTCCTAGGTTTGCGTGCATAGATGTTGTTCGTAACTCTTAAGTTGTAAAGTATTTCTCTCTCCACGAAAATTTCATTCATAAAGGAGGGATTTAGATTCATTCTTGTTCGGTAAATTTCGGTGACAAGTAACTGCAGATTTCGTTGATGAATGGCGACTGAATTATCTGTAATTAACAGTTCTTCAAAACTGGGGGGTATTTAACCAAATACCCTACTAACCCTAACTAAACCCTAACTCACCCTAACTAACCCTAACTAACCCTAACTTACCCTATCTAAACCTAACTTACCATAACTAACCATTACTTACCCTAAAAACCTCTTTTCCAAAACCTAACCCTGACCCTAACTCTTACCCCATGACACATAACTTACCGATATTGAAAGCTGGTCCGCTAAAGTGCAGGCTTTTGTAAAGGTCGATTTTCTGAAAAGGTTTCGTATTTAAAAAAATGATGCGATATTTCATGTTTACGCGATAAAAGTAGAATTTTCAAACCTATGTAATTTTATGTTGTTTGAGAGCATGAACTTCCGTTTGAATGTACGAAGAGATTTTAATGCTAATTTATAAAAATCATAGAAAACCGAAATGACGTCGAAACAAATACCTGTAAAACAACACGTAGTGCGTGGCAGGTTATCAAACAAGTACATGATAGCCGTATGGCCAAAGTGATGGATTTAACATAGAATTCAGCCTGTAGAATGCGTAACAGATACATTAACTTCCAAATTTTTCGGACGAGAAAATTTCACACAGAAATCTTTGGACAAATACGATTGGGGAAACTTTTTGACAAATCGAACACAATTTCATTTTGTGCATAGCTCAGCGTGAAAGCTTTCCTTTGAAATTGGTTATCATGCGCTAATTGAGAGTCACCTGCATTATGCCGATGTTATTTGGAGTAGTCTTCGAAAACAAAACTACCTGCTCTCCAACGCCTTCAAGATCGGGCTTGTTCAATAATAAAAAACGCACGATTAAAGTATAACTGGTTGGCTTCCTAGTTAACCGTAGAAAATCTTTTCCGTTACGATCAGAATGTCATGACCTACAAGATTATCATCAGACTATGCCCTGAAAGCCTATGGGATAATTACCAACTGAGATCTTTCCAATCGACCTACAATACAAGGCACTGTAAAGATCTCCAGATCCCTAGATATGGAGTGAATTTGCAAAAAGGCTTTCATTACGCAGGTCTCAAGATATGGAATGACACACCTGCCGAAATTCGTGAGCTACCAACACTGAATCGTTTTAAAAAAGAACTTAAAACGCATCCAAAGAGCTAGACTCTCAAACTAAACTCCCTAAAAGATCAGCAATGGTTATGTTATATAGGGCTGAGATAGGGCAGTAGGTTTATGTTCTTCAAATTGTTATCGTCGTAAGTAATTGTTATATACCGGGTGTCCCAAAAAAAAGTATACAGATTTGGTCAACCCTAACGATCAGAATTTAGAGTGAATCAATCCGAAATCATTTTTAAAACATTACTCGGTAGTTAACTTGAACATAGATATATTTTTGGTTGATTTTGGTGCTTTGGGAGTGGAGATGTAAATCTTCAAAGGATAAATTTGCCTCCACCTCCTAACCAGAGCTTGGGCGTTTTGTCCTAAGCAAATTCTTAAAGCAGAGCGAATAAGTCAACAATAGACTTGGAACAATTTGAACCAGGAGGAGAAAAATTAAAAACTGCACTACAAATGCGTTTCACAAAATATAATTTACTTGACGCTTATCATCAAGGGAGCTCCGAAGTAAACTTTATTCATTTTAAGTGAAACAAATTGTGGATATTGCTTAGGCCAAAAACTCAAAGCTCTAGTTGGGAGGTGCTGGCAAATTTGTCCTTTGAAGATTTATATCTCTACTCTCAAAGCATCAATGTCAACAAACAAGATATCTATGTTCAAGTTAATTATCGAGTAATGTTTTAAGAATGATTTCAGATTGATTCATGCTAAATTCTGATCGTTAGGGTTGAACAAATCTGTGTACTTTTTTTGGGACACCCGGTATTCTAATTTGCTAAAGGGCTAATTTGTATATAAAAAATATCAAAGGAAAAAAATGAAAAATGAAAGTTTATATTTGCACAGAATTCACATAATAAAAAAGGAGTAACACGTATTGCTTAACAAAAAATATCGTGAGCAAAAGAATTTAGCCAAGAAAATGTCTGGTGATTTCGAAATTTAAAAGTAATTTGGACTAGCTTAGGCATCAAATCTTTAAAAAACATTGCACGATTGGTTAATGCATCTTTCGTTTGATTTAATTAGTTCGAAAGGAACGTCAGGTACTTTGCTATGAGTGGTCATTGGCCGTCTTTGACATCTTGATTATTCTCAGAATTACAGCGACAGAATTACAATTTTATGTTTCAAACAGTTTTCCAGTCGCGACGTCATCAATTTGATAAAGCGTGAACCAGAAAGCTACGGTTTTCTATTTACCGCCATCATAGACCTACATAAAGTACGATTTTCTTGAAGATTGAGCCGTTTTCCTCTATTAATATAGGATTTACTACTATTTTAATTTTTATTAAAAGCTTTTCGCGAATTCCTTCAATAAAAAGAAAAACGCAAGAATTCTGAAAATAATCAAGATATCAAATGAACACTTGTAACGAAGTACCTGAAGTACCTTTCAAGCCATTAAATCAAACGACAGATGCATAAAAAAATCGTGCAATGTTTGTTAAAGATTTGAAACCCTATGCCAATTTGGACCAAAAGTTTCGAAACTTTTACCATCCAAAAGTTCTTGATTTTAATCAATGTCATTTTGTCCGTCATGCGCAATTAATTATTAATTTTTTTTGTATTGACAATACAGTAAATTTCTCACACCTAATGATCTGATTAAAGTTAACGCCATTTAATTGATTGCGGGAAGAATGTAATTCACAGCATTTCGTTCCATGAGAAACTATCGCTTAGCATCATATCATTTGTAATTAATTGATGAATACGTTCTGCCATCAATAAAATATCCTGCTGTGGCCAAAGAGGCTACCTGATGAATTCATAGAGCACCCGTTTGGGGTCTAATTAGTTGAATGAGCACCGAAGGATGTGACTGCCGATGGGGCGTGGATTTCAGTAAAAAATTCCGGATAGGATTGTACCTCTCATGTCTTGGCTCCAGGACAGGAATATCAATAAAGCTAATAATTCCAGGAGGGTTCAAACAAATTAACAGAAAATCGACTATAGCCGATTGCTGCATCTTATTCCAGGACCATTATTGTCTTTTCAATATTTTGTTCCAGGATAGGTCCTCACGATTTTTCCATTTTGGCAGGCACATCCTTGTTGTTTCCATCCAAGGTAGACCCCCTAGGTAGAGCACCCAGAGTTTGGGGAAATTTAACAGCAGTAACTCTCATGGAAAGTCATTTAATTATTAAAAAAGGCTGTGCTTTGAAACATATGGGACTGGTCGTATAGAAATCTGAAATGCATGGCACTGGGAACGCAAGGAAGTTTGAATAAACAAAAATATAATGCAATTCCAAATTATTTCTTATTTCTGAGGTAAATTGAAAGATGTCTGCTCTTTAAGTGGTTTATTACCCCTGATAATTAATTACGTTTAGAAATCGGTTTTTTAGAATCTTTTGTTATAAGTTCAAACAACTTTAAGAGCACAGCAAGTGTCATCACTGTTTGTTATTAAATTTTCTATTTTTTTCATTACGAAAATCATTACGAAAAGCCTGTAACTGATATAACAAGTACCACTTGAGTCAAGGAACGGCGGGTGTATTACTACTCCTTCAAAAAAGAGAAAGGGATATCTGGGAGAACAAAGCAATTTCTTCAGCATTTAAGGATTTCTCAAGGAAGCAGAAGGATTTCCGTAGAATGTGTACTATAAGATTTCAAGGGAATCAAGGAACGAGACATGTTCGCCTGTAAGAAATCTAACATTTTTGAAAGAAAGATACCCTTTGAAAAGAAAATGTATTTCTTGAAATCGGTCTCACTGTTTCCTTTGAATAACGAAGATTTACCAGATTGAACCGCTGCATGCAAACATCAAATCTGGTAAACTAAGGAGGTCTGTTATTGTTAAATTTTAATGAGAACGTGTTTTGCAACATCTCTGAAATAAGCTTAAATTAGAAATAAACAATGATATTGAAAACACACTGTTTCTTTAGACTTATTGCAATCGCCGTAGTTTGGCTCCTTGATGGACTGATAATCGCTACAACTATCTAATGCANCGTTCGCCTGTAAGAAATCTAACATTTTTGAAAGAAAGATACCCATTGAAAAGAAAATGTATTTCTTGAAATCGTTCTCACTGTTTCCTTCGAATAACGAAGATTTACCAGATTGAACAGCTGCATGCAAGCATCAAATCTGGTAAACTAAGAAGGTCTGTTATTGTTAAATTTGAATGAAAACGTGTTTTGCAACATCTCTGAAATAAGCTTAAATTAGAAATAAACAATGATATTGAAAACACACTGTTTCCTCATCAAATAATCAAAATATAAATATATCGTCCTTTGGCACGAACGATACAGTGCTATTGTTTTTTTTATGACAACAATTTGTTCTGCTCTTTGCTTTAATTTCCTTTATTTTAACGTCTTCCATGCTTCTTCGCATTACTTTCTCTTATTTTTGAGTGTTTTATCCTCCCATTCGTGTTACCTTAACTCTCGTACATTTTATGTACATTAATTTCTAGCAGATTTAGCCTGTTGAGTCAAAAAAAGCTACAAAGTTTCAAAGCCTATAGTTTGCTACTTACTCATCAGATTTTTCAAAAATATTGCACAGATGGTTAATGCATCTTCCATTTGATATAATACAGCTATCAAAACTACTGCAAATAGAATTATCGCAATGCATCCGAAGTTCCTTTCAAGCCAATAAATCAAACGGAAGATGAATTAACCATCCATGCAATCTTCTCTAGAGATTTGACGCCTGTTGTGTAGTTAACATATCAAGTTAGATAACAAAAGCTAATTGGTTTAAATAGGTTGCATTGTTCCCTAGTTATGAGGGATTTTGTATAATTGTTCAATTTAAAAAATCCTTCAAAACAGGCCAAAAATCCTTGATCAAATTTGCTAACAAATCAGTATGACGATACTGAAAACTACCTGAAAAACGGCTAAAAGAAATTGCACCGTGAAAAGAATAGTAGGGCTGGCTCTGTATCTACACAACTGATTGCCTAGGCAATTCGATTAAGTTTCATTTTTATCGCTGTGGAGCCTACATGTTGGAAAATGTGATTCAGAAGATTAGGCCTGTTTTGAAGGATTCTGAGATAAAACTGTTTTATAAAACCACTTGTAAACCGAGAATAATATGACCAAGCACAACCAACAAAATTTTATTACCTAAGTTGACATGTTACACACACAATGTGATCTGAGGAGAAGCTAGGAAACTACAGCATAGAAGTCAAATCTTTAAAGATGATTGCACGATTAGTTATTACACCTTCCTTTTGGTTTAACGTCTTAAAAGGAACTTCAAGTACTTTGCTGTTATTGATCATTGGCAATTTTCAATATCTTAATTATTTTCAGAATTATAGCGTTTTTTGTGTTTCAGTTAGTTTTGAGGTAATGACGTCTTCAAATTGCTAAATCGTAAACCAGAAAAGCTAGAGATTTCTGCTTACTGCCTTTCTTAAATATCGTAGACCTTCATAAACTATGGTTTTCTTGCTTTTTTGGGCATTGGGCTAATTTGCAGCCAGACGTTTTAAATTTGAGGCCCGATTGTTGCTATTTGAGCCCGATGTGAAGTGGAGGGTGCAAATAGCAACCGGAGGGCCATAAATTTAAAACAGAGGGCAGCAAAATTAGCCCAATGTCCAGAAAAAGCAACGTTATTACTATTATTNGTTCGCCTGTAAGAAATCTAACATTTTTGAAAGAAAGATACCCTTTGAAAAGAAAATGTATTTCTTGAAATCGGTCTCACTGTTTCCTTTGAATAACGAAGATTTACCAGATTGAACCGCTGCATGCAAACATCAAATCTGGTAAACTAAGGAGGTCTGTTATTGTTAAATTTTAATGAGAACGTGTTTTGCAACATCTCTGAAATAAGCTTAAATTAGAAATAAACAATGATATTGAAAACACACTGTTTCTTTAGACTTATTGCAATCGCCGTAGTTTGGCTCCTTGATGGACTGATAATCGCTACAACTATCTAATGCAGCGTAGTGTCCTCATCCAATTCAATAAACGTAGCGGAAACTGGGACTGAAGTAGTTAGTCTACTGTTTCCTCATCAAATAATCAAAATATAAATATATCGTCCTTTGGCACGAACGATACAGTGCTATTGTGACAACAATTTGTTCTGCTCTTCGCTTTAATTTCCTTTATTTTAACGTCTTCCATGCTTCTTCGCATTACTTTCTCTTATTTTTGAGTGTTTTATCCTCCTATTCGTGTTACCTTAGCTTGCGTACATTTTATGTACATTAATTTCCAGCAGATTTAACTTACTATACCTGTTGAGACAAAAAAAGGTACAAAGTTTCAAAGCCTGTAGTTTGCTACTTACTCATCAGATTTTTCAAAAATATTGCACAGATGGTTAATGCATCTTCCATTTGATATAATACAGCTATCAACACTACTACTGCAAATAGAATTATCGTAATGCATCCGAAGTTCCTTTCAAGCCAATAAATCAAACGGAAGATGAATTAACCATCCATGCAATCTTCTCTAGAGATTTGACGCCTGTGGAGTAGTTAACATATCAAGTTAGATAACAAAAGCTAATTGGTTAAAATAGGTTGCATTGTTCGCTAGTTATGAGAGATTTTGTATAATTGTTCAATTTCAAAAATCCTTCAAAACAGGCCAAAAATCCTTGATCAAATTTGCTAACAAATCAGTATCACGATACTGAAAACTACCTCAATAAAGGCTAAAAGAAATTGCACCGTGAAAAGAATAGTAGGGCTTGCTCTGTATCTACACAACTGATTGCCTAGGCAATTCGATTAAGTTTCATTTTTATCGCTGTGGAGCTTAAATGTTGGAAAATGTGATTCAGAAGATTAGGCCTGTTTTGAAGGGTTCTGAGATAAAACTGTTTTATAAAACCATTTGTAAACCGAGAATAATATGACCAATTACAACCAACAAAATTGTATTACCTAAGCTGACATGTTATTACACCTTCCTTTTGGTTTAACGTCTTGAAAGGAACTTCAAGTACTTTGCTGTTATTGTTCATTGGCAATTTTCAATATCTTAATTATTTTCAGAATTATAGCGTTTTTTGTGTTTCAGTTAGTTTTGAGGTAATGACGTCTTCAAATTGCTAAATCTTAAACCAGAAAAGCTAGAGATTTCTGCTTACCGCCTTTCTTAAATATCGTAGACCTTCATAAACTATGGTTTTCTTGCTTTTTTGGGCATTGGGCTAATTTGCAGCCAGACGTTTTAAATTTGAGGCCCGATTGTTGCTATTTGAGCCCGATGTGAAGTGGAGGGTGCAAATAGCAACCGGAGGGCCATAAATTTAAAACAGAGGGCAGCAAAATTAGCCCAATGTCCAGAAAAAGCAACGTTATTACTATTATTACTCATCCTTGGCAATATAAATATAGCATGAGTTATTCACCAAAGTCGAAATATTAAAAATTACAATTTCGTAATTCGATCGCAAATCTTTAATTGAATCTTCAATTCGAATCAAAAGTTTACTTTTTTGCTTTGGAAAAGTTTCCTTTCGAGCCAAGTCGCATTCGAATTAATTTGCACCGTTTTTG
>REGM01000005.1:3282239-3328779 GCA_004194415.1 Aurelia aurita
TAGCCTGCGTGCAGACTTTTTGGTTACTGGGGAGGAGGGGAAAGAAAGGAACTACAAAGTCTGCGCAACGCCGTGAATTTTCTTGTTTTCAAATTTTCAATGTGATTGCGCAAGCGAGATGCCCTTTGTTTTCTTTTGTTAGGATAGCCAATCAGTATCGAGTCCTCAAATCCCAGGACCCAATAGATTTAACGAAATACAGTCTGTATTGTCTGTTTTACAAAGCGAGAAAAAGTTCATTGTCATCAAAGTACTCCGTAGTGGAACAAAATGGCGGATCGCGAAGGGAAGCAGCCCGGAAGCAGATAAGATTATCGTGTAAACATGTTAAAGATTGGGATGAATCGAAGTTTCAGAGTGGCCTAAATCTTGTCCAACGCATTTTTAAGATCCATCGGATCCTTGATGAGCAGAAAATTGTGATGAAGAAATTTCTTCAAGGAAGCAACGTGTACTTCAGTGCACCGATTGGTTTTTTAGAAAGTCTCTCGTCTTTCAGAGTTTGCCTTTGATCCTTTGATTGCTGAATGTATGTTGGACAGACCACTTTTCACAAGCATTGTGCTGGTGATTTGCCCGTTACAAGCCATGATTGATCAAGTTAAATTCCTCCGTGATTCCATCGGCCTAAATGCAGCGTAACTTAATTCGCTTCTTCAACAAATCTACGCATCAGCGACAGATATATTTACACAACGGTGTCTCTGCAAGATTAATGAACTCCAAAGATTCGATTTCAGTCTTTGGACTAAAGGAGCCAGCACTTATATGGTTTGAAAATGGCATGATGTGAAAACATAATCTTTGAATTAGAAACCAATTTATTTAACATGTTGAGCCAACGTTTTATTTTGTCGTCTTATTGAAAAACAATCTTTTTTACTGTTGGTAAAGAATGGCTGATAAATAATGTGCGGTATTTCAGATGCATTGAAAAGAAAATATCTCTTAAGATAGGTTGAGTGATACAATGCTCTTATTTCTTTTTACGTGATTTTAAAAAGGCTTTGAGAATGACCAGAAAGAAATTGAGAATCTCTTTGTTTGAGGATCTATATGATAAGCAGCACCGAAAATTCATGGAAAGGGTTATAAGAAGTTGAGGAGAGATCAGTGCAGCCTTTTAAGGTCTACAATGAGATCAGGAGAGGACAGCAGTGAGCACACGAATGACGTACATCAATGAGTCTATCAGTACTGATATAAATTTGGATTATTGGAGAAACTTTTGGCATGAAGATCTCGAGTTTAATCCAATGCAGGGACGCGTTTTATTTTTCCAATTGTAGTAGCTGACTCATGACCAAATAAAGTACTGATATCAAGGCAGGCATGGTACGTAAAATTCAGCAAAGAAAGGTACGCAAGGCTTCTATAATTTCAATCAATAAAGACGAAGAGGAAATCACACCGAAATCTATAGTCGCCAACTACTTCCAATCAACAACTATCCATGGCATCACTTCGATTTATTCTGCTAGAAATATCCTCATGAGACTGTTTTGGTTGATCGTCTTCTTGAATGTGTTTGCACTCCTAGTATGGCAAGTTTACAAGATTACTGTGAGGCTAAATAAAAATGAAGTATTGACAATGGTGGAAAACACAGCTCACCAAAGCATGGAATTTCCAGCTGTTACATTATGCAGTACAAGACCTTTCCATAAGTCATTTTCGTTATATGAAATTAATCAAGCATGGTTTGGCTCAAATACATCAAAGTTAGTTCTTTTTGGACTTACAATCAATGAGTTCTTAATTCACGAGACATTTTGTAGTTTCGATCAACATAAATGTAATTTCAAAGACGACTTCTTTGTGACAACATCTTGGTCTCTTGGGAATTGTTTCACTTTGAAAGCAAACAGCTCTCGAGTGCAAAAACACCTTGGAAAGAAACAGGGATTTAGACTTGCGCTAAATATAAATCAAGAAAAGTTCACAAATTATGATTACGAAGCCTCCGGTGGACGGGAGATAGATGGGGGGGACATAGATAAATTTCCACCTGTAGGTGCAAGGGTGATGATTCATAACGGAAACGAGAATATCGACTTCTTTGCTGATACTGATGCAATTTTAGTCTCACCAGGAACAATGACGAGCATTCAGATTAAAAAGCAAGAAATTCAGAGATTACCATCTCCATTTCCTGACAATTGCGTCACCAAAGAAAACGCAGATGAAGTTATTGGGATGGCAATACCAAGTACAACAAGGTATTCTGTCGGCCTTTGTGAATTTATGTGCGAGATCAAGGAAAAGATGAAATTCTGTAAAGCGATCCGTCTCGATGAATTGCATATATTCAAGATGCTTTTTCCAAACAAGAAAGAAATTTACCGTAGAACTAAAACTTTTGAAGAGTTCATGTGCGTTTACAGTAAATTTGAAAAGCTTTCGAACATCACAAGCGATTGCAACTGTCCACAACCATGCAAAGAGCAGAAATACAAGCTAACCGTTTCGACCGCCCTTTGGCCTTCTAATGACGATGTAACACATATTTGCTCTTTGCCACCTCAAGCTGGAATTAAATTTGAAAGGAACTGCAGCAAAGAAGTTATCAAAGATAACATGTTGCGTCTTCAAATATATTTTAAAGACTTTTCAGTGGAAAGGATTAAACAAATTCCTGCGTATGGAAATGATCAATTTATCAGTGATCTTGGAGGAAGTATCGGACTCTGGATGGGAGCATCTGTGTATTCATTGTTTGAGCTTGGTTCACTGTGTATTAGCTTAGCATCACTGCTAATGCTCACAATAAGAAAAGTTACGCAAAGAAGACGTGAAAGAGTGGAGCCGTTCCAAACTGGGACAATGCATGTTGAAGCAGAAGAAGGACGCATAGAACATTTGGCAGCACAAACGTAGACTTCCTGCCTATCGTATGTATACCAATGTATTATTAATGTATCGGCAATGTAGCATATATTTACGCCAAATGTATATCCGTGAATATACGGTAAATCGTTCTTGCTTCTATCGATATGTATTAGTTTAGCATCACAGTTTAATATGAAAATACCACAAGTTGTACAGAGAAGAAATATATGTTTTGATAGCGTTTTCTTTTTTATCCGAAGCTGTGTTAACGCTTCATCATTTTCGCATCGTTTTCATAGTTACCCAAAGCAGTGTGAACGGGTAAAACGAATCAAAATGAAAACGGATAAAAACGAATACGGATCAATGTGAACATAGCCTCAGAGGCATTTCCGTCCTATACCATTTGTTTGTTCCTACCATGTATCTGTAGGCAATTTTCAGGAACAATGAAAGAGAAGCTACGTTATTTTCCTTGGCCTTCTTCTTGATGTGATCAAACCTTGTGCCGTAACCTTGTGCCTTTAGCCTTAGCATGTGCAAATCCTCAAAATTCCCACACTTTTGGGGAAGCAATGTCTAGTCTGCATGCAGGATATTTAGCCTAGAATTACAGAGAAGTGGAGACTTTTCTCATTTTATGACACAGGTTTGGCAAAGCGCAGACTCCAACCACCAACATTGAGATTGGTAGACCAATGTAGTACCAATAAACAATCGAATAAATTTTAAGCAACGACAAAAGAACATAGGTAGTTGTTGCCATTATTATACCATAAATGTCATGACACTAGAGAGATTTAAGTTCCGCTCTCTTAGCTTGTTTAAATGATACCTATAGCTTGCAGCATTTTGCAAAATAAGAATGTTGGTACTTTTATGTCCAAAACTTATTTTACTTTATACAGTTTTGGTTGCATTGTAGCCAAGGGCAGGCATGTCAAATTGNGTGTATTCATTGTTTGAGCTTGGTTCACTGTGTATTAGCTTAGCATCACTGCTAATGCTCACAATAAGAAAAGTTACACAAAGAAGACGTGAAAGAGTGGAGCCGTTCCAAACTGGGACAATGCATGTTGAAGCAGAAGAAGGACGCGTAGAAAATTTGGCTGCACAAACGTAGACTTCCTGCCTATCGTATGTATACCAATGTATTAGTAATATATCTGCAATGTAACATATACTTACGCCAAATGTATATCCGTGAATATACGGTAAATCGTCCTTGCTTTTTTCGTTATGTATTAGTTTAGCATCACAGTTTAATTTGAAATTACCACAAGTTGTACAGAGAAGAAATATATGTTTTGATAGCGCTTTCTTTTTTATCCGGAGCAGTGTTAACGCTTCATCATTTTCGCAGCGTTTTCATAATTACCCAAAGCAGTGTGAACGGGTAAAACGAATCAAAATTAAAACGGATAAAAACGAATACGGAGCAATGTGAACATAGCCTCAGAGGCATTTCCGTCCTATACCATTTGTTTGTTCCTACCATGTATCTGTAGGCAATTTTCAGGAACAATGAAAGAGAAGCTATGTTATTTTCCTTGGCCTTCTTCTTGATGTGATCAAACCTTGTGCCGTAACCTTGTGCCTTTAGCCTTAGCATGTGCAAATCCTCAAAATTCCCACACTTTTAGGGAGCAATGTCTAGTCTGCATGCAGGATATTTAGCCTAGAGCTACAGAGAACTTTGGTGACTTTTCTCATTTTATGACACAGGTTTGGCAAAGCGCAGACTCCAACCACCAACATTGAGATTGGTAGACAAGTGTGGTACCAATAAACAATCGAATACATTTTAAGCAACAACAAAAGAACATAGGTAGTTGTTGCCTTTATTATACCATAAATGTCATGACACTTGAGAGATTTAAGTTCCGCTCTCTTAGCTTGTTTAAATGATACCTATAGCTTGCAGAATTTTGCAAAATAAGAGTGTTGGTACTTTTATGTCCAAAACTTATTTTACTTTGTACAGTTTTGGTAGCATTGTAGCCAAGGGCAGGCATGTCACATTGTGGAAGATGGTACTACCTTAGTCGGAAAACAAGTAGTTCGATAAAATTGTTTACATTACCTTTATCCCAAAAATCAGTCTCTTTATGACAATTTTCCGATATCATTTTTGTTCATTGTGGCAGACAATTTCCATTAAATCCTCAATGACGATGTTTGTCCCAAAAACCCGTAGCATTAGTCAAAAGTTTCTTCCGACATACGACAGCAGATTGTAGTTATATCTGTTAAAGCAGAAAAGCACCAGGTAGAACTCTTTGCGGAAAATTTGATTTTGTGATCTTTTTACATAAATTTGCCGGACAAAGGTAGAACTATTAATGGGTAAACTTCAGAATTTTGGTCAGGTAGAACAGCAGCAAGATTTGGTTTGTTGAAATAGAACATCAGATTCNCTTTATCCCAAAAATCAGTCTCTTTATGACAATTTTCCGATATCATTTTTGTTCATTGTGGCAGACAATTTCCATTAAATCCTCAATGACGATGTTTGTCCCAAAAACCCGTAGCATTAGTCAAAAGTTTCTTCCGACATACGACAGCAGATTGTAGTTATATCTGTTAAAGCAGAAAAGCACCAGGTAGAACTCTTTGCGGAAAATTTGATTTTGTGATCTTTTTACATAAATTTGCCGGACAAAGGAAGAACTATTAATGGGTAAACTTCAGAATTTTGGTCAGGTGGAACAGCAGCAAGATTTGGTTTGTTGAAATAGAACATCAGATTCTTCAAGTTTCACCTTGTCCCAAAACAGGTTGTTTTGGGCAGCAACGTCGTACTCTGTGATAAGAAAACTGGTCTTTTTTCTCGATTCCTTTGGAAAAACATTGGGTCAAAAATTTTACAGTACTTGCCCGGCCCTGTATAGCTCTAATTGATATTCGATTGCTTCTCATTTGCTTTGGCAATTTGCTAGTTTGGTATTAACTGAACTAAATGTGAAGATTTTCCATGAGTAATAAATCAAAACATGTGATTCTATAGTGTTGATTAAACTTTCGTGTACAGGGTGTCTCAAAAAAGTTTTGTCCCGTTTGTTTGGTGGCTGTGGAGGAGCGGAGGCTTCAATTATCCCGTTTTTTACACAGCTGCATAGGATTGGCTTCAATTTAGAGTTCGAGACCTTGTTTGAATCAATCTGAGACAAGTGGTGCTGATTCATGGCACAGGAAAGGCAAAATAAGTTGTTGCTTCAAAAACAGCACTTTCTTTACTATCCAGCAGGTTCAAAATCATTTACATTTTGAAACAAAGGATTCTAATTTTGAAAATTTTCAAAAAATTGTCCGAAGACACACGAATCTACCAAAAAAGGAAGGACAAATCTGAACACCTCCATTGTGCATTTTATATGGATGCTCCGTCGATTGAGAAGCTGAATATTTATTGTTTGAATTAAACCAACAAAAAAATCCTTGGCATTTTCATTCAGCCTCTGAGTCAGATAAATAAAATTCCCCAGACGTACGTGTACGGGCTTGCGGTGATTTTCAAAGATTTGATTACTATTCTTACAGATTCATCTTGAAGATATATCTCCTATTAGTATGTTTGTGATATGTACTTTAATTGTTTGCCTTGTTACTGTTTAGTTTATTTACTTTAGTTTAGTTCTCTCATCTAGCTGCTTAAATATATAGCATTATTGTTATCTAGGCTATATTGTCCCGAAATGTTGAAGCTTGTTGTAGGAATTAGTTGAGAATTTTTGTCTATAAACTCTAAATCATTATTTATCACATATAATACCCGTTAACTGCAATGAAACTACATAAAAATCAATGTCACAAATACAAAATAAACATGCAACAGTCTGACATAAATGATTGATTTAAACTGGTCCTATCAAACATACCGAAAACATGCTTGCCGCGGTTCGCTGCGCAAATGTTATATCACACAGAGGCTTGCTCGGGCTGCCTTGGGGCGGCGCAAAGATGGCGAATAACTCACACCTATCTTTGTTTTCCTTTTCATTAAGTTCATTGGTTTGGATACCGCAATTTTGTGTGTATTATTATTGTTTTAACAAACCATACTTGATTGCTCTCATACGAGAGCGTGAGCAAAAGCGGGATCCTCTTGCGGATCTCTGCAAGCTTGTCCTTGGTCTGTCCTGAGCATTCCCACCACATTAACAATTGGTCCTGGTCTTGATCCTGGTCTTGGTCCTGGTTTCTTGGTCCTCGCCAGAGTCTTGGTCTCGGGTCCTGAGTCTTGGCATCCATAGTTAGTCCACCTTTTCTGGCCGGTCCATGAATTGGATGCGAGGTTAATCTTTGACAATTCAAAATCACAACAAACAATACATTATGTAAAACCTTGAAACATAGATTGTTTTATAACATCCTACATCCGAAGCTAATTGTGCACATACCTCGGGTCCCTCTTCGGTTGAGAATTTGAGGATAGGTGACCTATGCACAAATATACACAACCGCTATGACGGATTTCACCACAAATATCAACAGAAACTTGAGTATAAATTACATCACAACATTCCGACTTGTTGTTGAAAGATATAATACATATTTATGCTTAGGTCATCTTTGAGTACCCTGGGTACCAGACTCTCAAAACTCTTTGAGTTGCCTTGAAACAAACTTAATGTTTAATGTTTTCACGGCACAACATGCAAGACACAAAATACACGCAGGGGAGAGGAGAACACCCATTTTGCGAAGTATTACAAAACAAAAACGCAAAATTAGAAAACAAACAAACAAACAAAGAGCCAATACAACAAGAAAATAAAACCTCTCAAAACCTTGAAATATAGATTGATTTATAACATCTCACACCCGATGCTAATTTAACACGTGCATCAGGTCTCTCTTCATTTGAGAATTTGAAGATGGAAGACATAGGCACAGGTACACACAACTGCTATGCTGGAATAAACCACAAACATCAACAGAAACGCGAATTTTACTCTTCATACACTAGGCTTGCCTTGTGGGCGGCCGGGTGGATTGAGACAGGCCCAACTTTCATGAGGAAGGTACTACTCTCTCTTTCATTTTTATGCTTTACGTTTCATTGTCTTTTATGTAATTATCGGTTATTTTATTTTCTTACTCATCTGTACTGTCCAAAAATTGAATTTAGTATTCCTCTTTATACGTCTTCTCTTAATAGCCCAATTCTCGAATGAACAGCTCAGCTAGGAAGTTTGCAACCTCAGGTATCGGTNCATAGGCACAGGTACACACAACTGCTATGCTGGAATAAACCACAAACATCAACAGAAACGCGAATTTTACTCTTCATACACTAGGCTTGCCTTGTGGGCGGCCGGGTGGATTGAGACAGGCCCAACTTTCATGAGGAAGGTATTACTCTCTCTTTCATTTTTATGCTTTACGTTTCATTGTCTTTTATGTAATTATCGGTTATTTTATTTTCTTACTCATCTGTACTGTCCAAAAATTGAATTTAGTATTCCTCTTTATACGTCTTCTCTTAATAGCCCAATTCTCGAATGAACAGCTCAGCTAGGAAGTTTGCAACCTCAGGTATCGGTGCATTTTTGTGCGGCTTGTTTTGTTTTTATAAAACGATTTGACTTATCGAGCAAAGAAATCTCTTCGCTTGCGTTCTGTAATATAAACAAATGATTTTCGGTACAGAATTTAAAAATTGCCTTAAATAACAGACTCATCGTAATAAACCCACGCACGCAACATTAGACACTGTAATCTGTGGAAAGAAAACTGTAAACTCCTGTAAAATAATAAAATCCAAATTAACCTGCAACCAGGGAGAAAACTGTAAATCCTGCAAGAGAAACAACGAATTAACCTGAAACCCAGAAAGGAGAGAAGATAAGTTAATAGCTGCAATGAAGAGCAAACATTGAATAACCGAAAGCTCGCTTCGTCGCACACTCATCAGTTTAGTTCGTGCGAAGAATAAATTAACGATACAAACAAGCCTCTAATCTCTTATCTGTACTAGAATGTAAGTCAAAGGAAAAGGATGTTATAGTCATATTAAGCTTGGTTCACACTAGAGTAAAAATGCGCTAGAAATGGGATAAACGCATTTTCTAAATCAGTTTTCAATGCATTTTTAATGAGTTATTGTTTCCAAATGGAATCGAAATATTTTTTCCATCCTAATATCTTCAAAGGCGCTGAAAAAATCTCAAATTGAGACAAAAATAATGTCGACGCTTTTTGCTTTAGTGTGAACCAACTCTTATCTGACCTTAATGGTTCTCATAAAAATTTAACCTTCCAAACAACCCACGGTTATTTTGTTTGCTGACCTACTAAAATATGTTCTTCTTAAAGAGATTGTCAATATTTTTATTGCTATGACAAATCATCCAATATCAAGCAAACCTATTATTATTTTGTCAAGTCTCATTCAATTTGTTTTAAATAACACAGTGTGAGTATTTTCATTTACTCATCAATAATGCAGATCATACTTTTGGTATTCCAAATGCTGACAGCTAGACGCCTGGCAAACTGTTTCGCTGTACACAAACTCAATCAAATACACTAAGATGTAATGTTTTCGTAGAGTGAACAACAAGTAAGGTAGATACCGATTATTGCCGATATCAACACAGATGAATAGCATTGCACTGCAAAATAAAGAAAACTAATGCCTGGAACAGTTTTGCAGTATAATATAAACTCTATCAAATTTACTAGAAGTAACGTTTTCGTTGAGTGAGCAGCAAAGTAAGGTAGACACCAATTATTGCCGAAATCAAGACAGATGAATAACTTTGCATTGAAAAACAATGACAAGTAATGCCTGGAACAGAGTTTCGCAGTATATAAACTCTATCAAATACACTAAGAAGTAATGTTTTCGTAGAGTGAAGAACAAGTAAAGAAGGCACCAATTATTGCCGATATCAACACAGATGAATAGCATTGCATTGAAAAACAACGACAACTAATGCCTGGAACAGAGTTTCGCAGTATACAAACTCTGTCAAAAATACTAAGTTAGTAATGTTTTCGTCCACTGAGCATCAAGTAAGGTAGACACAAATTATTGCCGATATCAAGACAGATGAATAACTTTGCATTGAAAAACAACGACAACTAATGCCTGGACCAGAGTTTCACAGTATACAAACTCTATCAAACTTACTAGAAGTAATGTTTTCGTCCAGTGAGCATCAAGTAAGGTAGACGCAAATTTTTGCTGATCTCAAGAAAGAAGAGGAGCATGACATTGACGAGCTATGGCAACTAATGTCTGGATAACAGTTTATCCCAGTTTATCAGCACACATTCTTTGTACTTAGGCGTCATTTCTTCGTCATGTGAATAACACATAAGGTAGGCAAAAAATTATCACCGATTGAAAGCATGGCATTGAAAATTCAGCAACGAAGACAGCCAAAGACTTCTATCCTTTTAATGGACGAGAATGGAGAAGAAATCACATTAAAATCTATTGTATCCAACTATTTCCAATCAACAACTATCCATGGCATCTCTTCAATTAATTCTGGGAGAAATATCTTCATGAAACTTTTTTGGTTGATCATATTTTTGAATGTGTTTGCACTGCTTGTATGGCAAGTTTACAAGATTACTGTGAGGCTAAATAAAAATGAAGTATTGACCATGGTGGAAAACACAGCACACCAAAGCATGGAATTTCCAGCTGTTACGTTGTGCAGCANAAATTCAGCAACGAAGACAGCCAAAGACTTCTATCCTTTTAATGGACGAGAATGGAGAAGAAATCACATTAAAATCTATTGTATCCAACTATTTCCAATCAACAACTATCCATGGCATCTCTTCAATTAATTCTGGGAGAAATATCTTCATGAAACTTTTTTGGTTGATCATATTTTTGAATGTGTTTGCACTGCTTGTATGGCAAGTTTACAAGATTACTGTGAGGCTAAATAAAAATGAAGTATTGACCATGGTGGAAAATACAGCACACCAAAGCATGGAATTTCCAGCTGTTACGTTGTGCAGCACGAGACCATTTCGTAAGTCATTTTCGTTCAGTGAATTTAGTGATGCAAAGTTTGACTCAATGACATCAAATCTATCACGATACGGTCTCACAATCAACGAATTCTTACTCCACGAGACAATTTGTAGTTTCGATCAAGATAAGTGTAATTTTAAAGATGATTTCTTGGTGACAACATCTTGGTCACTTGGAAATTGCTTTCACCTTGAAAGCAAACGCTTCTCGTAAGCAAAAGCATCTTGGACAGAAACATGGATTTAGACTTGCCCTAAACATAAACCAAGAGAAATTCACAAATTATGATTCCACTGCCTCCGATGGGCGGGACATAGATAAATTTCCACCTGTAGGTGCAAGGGTGATGATTCATAACGGAAACGAGAATATTGAATTCTTTGCTGACACAGATGCAATTTTAGTCTCACCAGGAACCATGACGAGCATTCAGATTAAAAAGCAAGACGTTTACAGATTACCACCTCCGTTTCCTGACCATTGCGTCAAAGAAGAAAACGCAGATGAAGTTATTGGGATGGCAATACCAAGTACAACAAGGTATTCTGTCGGCCTTTGTGAATTTATGTGCGAAATCAAGGAAAAGAGGAATTTCTGTAAAGCGGTCCATGTCGATGATATAAATCAACTCAAGCTGATTTTTCCAAACAAAACATTTGATTACCGTACTCCTAAAACATTTGAAGAGGTCATGTGCGTTTACAGTGAATTTGAAAAACTTTCGAACATCACAAGAGATTGCAACTGTCCACAACCATGCAAAGAGCAGAAATACAAGCTCACCGTTTCGACTGCTGTTTGGCCTTCTAATGACGATGTACCTTATATTTGCTTTTTGATAAACAACGCTACAATTAATTTAGGACAGAGCTGTAGCAAGGAAGTTATCAAAGACAACATGTTGCGTCTTGAAGTTTACTTCAAAGATTTTACAGTGGAAAGCATTAAACAAAGTCCTGCGTATGGAAATGATCAATTTATTAGTGATCTGGGTGGAAGTGTTGGACTTTGGATAGGAGCATCTGTGTATTCATTGTTTGAGCTTGGTTCATTGGGTATTAGCTTAGGATCACTGCTGCTTTACAAATTGAGAAAATTTGTACAGATGAGAAATAGTAGAGTGAAGTCGTTTACAAACCAAGTTAATGTTAACACTGAAGCTGGACGCTGCGAGCCTATGACGGTATAAACGTAGACTATGTCCTTTCATGCGAGCATTTCGAGCATTTTGTATTGCGAGCCTTCAGGATAAATTCCACCAGATATCCTTGCAGTCAAGCTCCAGCACAAGAAACTGCAGGAACCTCCAAATTCCAAGATATAGCTTTGAATATGTGCAAAAAGGATTCCATTATTCAGCTCTTACTGCATGGAATAGTATCCCTGTCAATATTAGGGAACTGCCAACTGCAACCCTCCTGCAGTTGAAAAGAACTTTAAAATCCATCTCAAGATCTGAATTAAAATAAAAAAATGGTTTGCTGAAAAAAGCATCACTCAACCAATTTGTCAAAAAGTCTAAAATGGGCACATTTTTCAAAAATGGGCACGTCACTTTTTTCAACAGTTTGATAAATAGAGATTTTGGACCAATAGCCTAAGGATATGGAAAAATGTATCTTGCTTTGTACCTATCTTGCATGTATTGAAAGCAACGTAGCTAACAACGTAAATATCAATTCTTGTGGGATCCCTTTTGGTTGGGGGCACTTAGTTCTTGAACTTAAACTTAAGTGCCCTAAGCTGCGTTATGCCATTCTTTTTTAACATCAAATACAATTGGCTAATTAAAGACTAGCTAGTTCCCTTCTGCGCGGGACTTTTATCTCTGCTGATTCTCGTTACAGCTGAATTAGGACGCTTAGAGCCTATGATAGTATATTTAAGTAGACTCTCTGTCTTTGGATAGGAGCATCTATTTATGCTCATCCTCAGAATAAGTTAATAAAGAGAAGACATGAAAGAGTATATTCGTTATAAAGTGATCCAAATCATGTTGAAGCCAAAGATGGCTTCGGCAGCATGCACGTGGACATTCTGCCCATAAGCGTACGGAAGATAACATTTGGGGGGCTGTCCGATAAAAAATCCATTGCTTACGAAAATTTTCATGACGTAAAGGGAATCTAAGCATATAAAAGTGGCTCAAGCCACTTGCGGTTAAATTTTAGTCAATCAGATATCAGTATATATATATAATCGATTTATTTTAAGTTGGCAACTTACATAGCTACTAAATAACAAAGCTAACTTAAGCCAACAGTACTTCCTGTTTACGCAGATCAGTTACCCAAATATATATATATTTTTTTTACATTCATAAAAGCTTACAATTTACACATTTACTACACTACATACAAATTACTTTACAATACTACTGAAACGATACCGAGGGGAGCAAAAACTATGTCAACCCCCAGGCCATTAACATTGATGCAAACTACAATACATAAAAACATAAAAACTAGAAAAGAAAAAACTAATAATGCCTACAAAATACATCTACAGACAATGTCAAAGTACTTGGTGGCTGAGTGGTGTATACAACTAGGTTTTTAAAATAACTCAATCAAACCGACCAGTTTTGTGGATGAACTGCAAAGTCAAATCGAGTATATTTCTATTGAGGTCATTAGGAAGGTCTTCATCACCATATAATAAAAGCTGCATAAGAACCTCGTTTGAAAGATTGTTATATCCAAATGGTCGTACTAAATCGAAAACTCCAGCGAGAAGATCTCGTCGTTGAGCATCAAAAGAAGGGCAGAGCAACAAAAAGTGTTCCGTATCCTCAATGCCATCATTCGTAGGGCACATTGGGTTTACAGTATCCCTAAAATTGTGTTTAAACTTGTGAAAGTTTAACTTGCTGAGACCAACTCTAAGTTGAGTAAGACAGGATAACCCTTTTGGATCGTGAATTCCAAAGACAGATTTCGCAGGGGGGCGGATTTTTGATAAAAGCTTTTTCTTAAAAACAGCAACCGATGGTGCAAGTCTCACTTCGGGTTCGAGTTTATTCCATTCTGATAAGCAGTGAGGGTAGAAGCTAGACTGAAATTTTTCTGTTCTTGCCTTTATTCGCCCAATCACATCCCGATTGCGGAAAGAGTACTGCGACTGATGAAGTGGGGGGATTGGTTCCGATGTATATTCAGGGCTTATATTATTTTTAAACTTGTAGAACAAAGTAAGGCGTCTACTCCACCTTCGGAGACTTAGTGACTCCCAGCCAAGCTCTGCGTACAGCTTATCTCGGGATGTTCCCTTCCATGTTCCTGTTACAGCTAAAGCAGCAGAATACTGAACAGACTCTAACTTTTCCATAAAATTTGATAAAATGATGTTTTGACTGAATTCACATACTTTGGAAGGAATATGGTAAATAACATCACCGTAGTCCAGGTGGGGTCGCACATAGAGCTTATATAGCTCGTTTAGGGTATGCCTGGGCAGATATTTGGAGAGATATTTCAGCAAGCCAATACCCTTTCTTGTTTTAGAAATAGCTGATTTGATATGAGCTGAAAAAGAAAGCTTGGAGTCCAGGATAATTCCTAAATGTTTATGTTCATTGACTTTCTTCACAGGTATGTTGTTAAAAAGGATCACTGGATGATCAATTTCAATTCTCTTCCTTGAAAATGTTAATTCAACAGCTTGTTTTTGCGGATCAGGATTAAATGACATCCTCCAGTCGTGAGCCCACTGTCTTATCAACCCAAGGTCATGATTCATATCATTGGCAGCTGTATTGGAATCTTCCACCACTGTGAACAACGATGTATCATCAGCAAATAACTTAACATTGCACCTTACCCCTGCAGCTAGATCATTTATGTAGACAAGGAAAAACAAGGGTCCTAAAATAGAACCCTGTGGTACTCCTGCTGAAATATCTCCCCAATTAGAACTCTGGCCATTCAGAACAGTTCGCTGTTTACGATCCTTAAGAAAACTTTGGATAAGAGAAAGAAGCTGTCCTGAGACACCACATTGTTTTAGTTTATAAATAAGTCCATCATGCCATACCCTGTCGAATGCTTTAGAAATGTCAAGATACACAGAACGAACATCAAGAGGAGGATTACAGTCAAAGGCTTTAAAGATGGTATGCGTTATTGAGAGTAACTGGTTGACCGTCGAGTCTCCTGGACGAAAACCTGACTGGTTGGGGTCTAGTGCATTACACGAAACAAGATGCTTGTATAGAGAATCATAAATGAGTTTTTCGAGTATTTTCCCAAAAATTGGTAGAAGAGAAATAGGACGATAGTTCCCTTTCACATTTTTCTCGTTCTTCTTATGGACTGGGACTACATTTGCATATTTCCATATTTCGGGAAATAGCCCATGCCTTAGACAGTTAGTGAATATTATNAATTGCAAACTTGTTAAAGAAATTTAGTTATATTTAAGGAACGTGAAAATATTTAGTGGATGAGATGATGTGACAAAAAAGAGCCGTTTCTGTGCGATGTTGAAGCTGTATTTTCATAAATTTTCTTAGAAATCCTTTCGTCGATCGCAATCCTTTCTCCACTCAACTATGAATTTTCTATGAGAGGTGCATTTTCCGGCAATATAAAGGGCGTGGTCCGAAAAAAATTTTCCTGGTCGCATAGTTCGGCTCGCTTCGCTCGCATTCAATATCATCCCAATTCGTTGTTCCTGCCGACGGACCTGTATCCTTCATAATTAACCTCCACTATCGAGGTTTTGCTGTACTGGGTTTGCAAATGATATTTTGATAAAAACAACGTTTAATTTTGGGAACGTTAGCAAAGTTATGCATTCTTTCAATTTCAAGCCCAAGGGCCCCTGGATGGCTAATTACTATTAATAATTAATATTTCTCTTAATTAATGTCTCTCAGTTTTCATAATGTTTAATTTTCATTCGATATATGAGCCAAACACTTGCACTTCACAAAGAGACAGGGCTTTTAAATGATGCATTCAATTTGCTAAAGCAAGGTCATTTAATTTTCTCTTATTATTAGTAATTAATATTTCTCTCAATTAATGTCTCTCAGTTTTCATAATGTTTGATTTTCATTCGATATATGAGCCAAACACTTGCACTTCACAAAGAGACAGGACTTTTAAATGATGCATTCAATTTGCCAAAATAAGTTCGTATAAATGTCTCTTATTATTAATAATTAACATTTCTCATACTTGATGTCTCTCAGTTGTCATAATTTTAAATTTTCACTCGATATATGAGCCAAACACTTGCACTTCACAAAGAGACAGCGCTTCAGGAGAAGGATATAATGCTATATTCATGAATTTTCCTTCAACTTCACTGTCGCACTTGATTCTTGCAGAAGTTGTTGTTGCAACTATCGTCTTACATAATGCATTTACTATTTCATCATCACCAACTCTAATCTCCAATTTCGTATCTTTTCCTTGATAAATTGCATTATTTGTGACAATTGCAATTTCTTTCACTCGTAATTTCTTCTTAAAGGTCAGTCTCCACCAATGGGGTTGCCATATTGTCTCACTTCGTGTTTCTGTGCATGTTTCAAGCAAGCCATCAACTGCTTTAGTACTGTCATGCCCATTCTCAGTGGACGATTGTGATGATGTTCCTTCCTTCACAAAATTCGGCAACTCTAAGAAGGGACATGGAAAATCCTGATATGACTTAAAAACAAAGCGATGTCTTTTGCACAATGCTCACACTAAAGCCTCGTTCACACTAGGTCGTTGAAGTCGCAGGAGTTGTTCAGGTCGCTGGATCAAACGTCCGAAAAGACCCAAAAACTGAATGTGAACGGCGAAAATAAGCTCCCCAATGATCCTGACGACACCAACGACTAATATTTTGCCGTTCACATTCAGTGTTTTGGATCTTTTGGATAGTTCATCCCAACGACCTCAACGACTCCAGCGACTTCAACGACCCAATGTGAACCAGAATTAACTTTTTCTTATTGAAATCAAAACTCAACATGTTGGATAGTCACAGAAATCAATGCTGTGTTCGAGTGTTTGATTTTTAGTAAGAAAATGAATAATTTTGAAATAGATCGAATACCGGGTGCTTCAAAGCTTCAAAAATTTGAAATTTGATATACAGAGAATAATTGATAAATTGGAATAAATCAATGTTTTGTTTATAGCCGAAAGACTGAAATATTCTTTATGCATTTTGTCCTTCTATTTTTCTGAGCATTGTTAACATTGGCAAAATCGAATTAAAAAATTCCTTTACTTGGAAATGCGCGAAAAAAGGGCCCAAATCGCTTAATAAGATTACAAGGAATGTCCTCACTTAGAGCAATATGCAAATGCATTTCATTTCCGTCAAGGGTTAAAAAGTAACCTTTAAGAAAGTAATAGATCATGTATCTGTTGAGGATACCGGGGACTGTCCATTTCGTCTAAGCCTTTCGTCATGCCTGTGAAGTTCAAGCAAATCAATAGCCTGGGAACCTATTGCCATGCGCGAGAATCTCTTTGTTTCTTTGCTAATCCATTTTTGGATTGACGTTGGATTCTCCGCATAGGCGAAGAACTTTTTGATGCACCCTGTTTTGGAAATGATATTTGTAGCTTTGGCATTAAAGTGGCTGAGCAAGATTTTAGCACAAAAAATAGAAATAATTTAGCCAATATCACAAATTCATGAGAAATTCTTCTCTAATTGGCGCATGGCATAGAATTTCTTCAGCCTGCAGTTGCCTTTCGTGTGTTTAGGCAAAACAGATCTTAAACTTGTTGCTCAGAATTCAGCTGTATCTCTCCAATCGTCAATGGCATAAGAAATCTGATTGCACTAATTCTATGGAGTTCAAACCTATAGACGATATCTTCACTTTGAATGCATCTGTTCCGAATTTCCTGAATTCAGGGGAGAAAGTCATGGTTTCTCGGCAGTTTAGCTTGTACAGCAACTCTTCAATCATTTGTAAAACTGTATGAAACCAACGTTAGTTTCAACAAATTAGTATATTATTCTTATGTATCTTGACGGTTAGCCTTTACATGTGATTTGTTAACCCTATTCGTACTGGGCGATTTTTTGGTTAGTTTGTACTAGGGGGGGTGTTTTTCGCCCCCCCTCTTTTTTTCCAAAACTACAAGAAGTATAACAATGAGTCTTACCCCTATTGTTATTTGGACAATTAGCTTTTCAAATATAACAATGCTAATTAATTAGTCACGTGATTCGTTGCTAGGCAACCAAAAAACAAGGGAAATTTGACAAATTTATAGCTTCTTGACAAGAAAAATTCTATTTAATTAATTACTCAACCGATTTTCTTCAACATTGTTGCAAATAGTAGAAAACATATCATAGATTATTCAAAATACATACTTTGTAGCAATTTTCAGTATCTATTTTTAGCATAATTAGCTTTAAATTACTCCTTTGTTTCATGTGCTGATTATCTTCGCAGTTTTTGTCCCTTTTTCTAGTAAACATGGACTCAAATTGACTTAAATAATGACGATAAACCAAATTAGATGCAATTTATTTATATTTTACACTTCTTAATTAGAACAATGACGTCATAAAGGTGAATGACGTCATAGATATTAAGTTTTGCTGATGTCAGCAAATTTGAAAAATTATATATCAAATGAAAGTACTCATCAAAAGCAATCGAATTGTGCATGTTTGAGATCAATCGGACAAGCGAGGCAAAAACTATGGACGTTCTAATCTTTTTTTGTTGACCACTCTCCAAATATGGTGTTACTGTGGTCACGTGATCAAAGTCAGAACAATGATATGTAGAAATTTTAATTACCAACTTAATTTTACTAAACGTCACCAAGCCTGGTTGTCATATCTTGTGTGGTTTTAGCGCAGTGTAGCAAAGTGTGTTAGGGGGGGGGGCGAAAAACGCCCCCCGGTACGAATAGGGTTAAGGTCAATAGATAATTAAAATACCAGAAAACAAACGTTTCGTTACTGTGGTAGTATATTGAGGGTACCTCACGTGCTTTAGGGAAATAATCAAGATATAACAAATCTCTTTCTCAGTGCTGGCAATGCCCATGGACTGCCAAAAAAAAATATTGAGCGCCCCTGATCTTATTGGGCGTCCCAGGCGGTATATGAATATCCCTTGTACAAAGGACAGCATAGGGCTCAAATATTAAAAAAGATGGGTGTAAAATTCTTTTACATTTTTCTTGGAATTAAATGGCTTGAAAGGAACTTAGGGTACTTTCCCGTAAATCTGCCGTGGAAATTTTTTGATATCTTCATTATTTTCAAAATTGCAGCCCTATGCTACAAAGGACATGTTTTATAAATAGGTGCCAACCAAGGATGCTAATTTAAATCTAAACGGTTTTGCTGTTCGATGTTGGTCGGTGTTTGTTTTTATTAATTGACAGTTTTTTGTTGGCTGCAGGAGAAATGTGCATGATCACACATCCTGTGGTATCGTCCTGTAAATCGTCTCGTATCATGTTGTAATCGTACACGTGTTTTTTTTTATAAGAAACTAAGAATTTGAGCCAGTAAGGAAAGTTTCTTAAAATAATCAGATTTTGAGTAGTCAGAGTTTCTTACGAGTTTCTTAAAGGTTCTGCAACAATCTTCATGTTTACTACCTGTGCTCTTCTGAACATTTCAAAACTAAGTTTTTGAAGCCTTTCCTATTTTTAGACATTACTCAAGTACCTTCCGAGTAATATGATACAGGAAACTGAAAATGAAATAAAAAAATATGCTAAGGATTTCCTTTATAATAAGAAATAATTTCTTAAGTTTTATTTTATTTTATTTTATTTTTTTTTTAATTTCACTAAAAATTTACAATACAAATTTACTTGCTACACTACTTACAAAAAAAATTAATGATACTACAAGGACTATGCCACTGGGTGCAAAAAACTATGACTACTCCGTGGCATCACACATAACTAAAACGACCTACATATGAATAATCAAAGAAAACAACAAGACAGAAAACAAAAAACCAAGCAAAAAACACTACACTCTGTCTCAAAATAGATATCAGGTGAAAATGTCCGTGATTATCACAAAACAAGTTTTGTTTTCCCAGTATGGAGCTTCTTAATTTTTGGCGATCTGAGAGTCGAGTTTTTTACATTTCTTATAAAAAGATACGCATATTGCTAATTCACTTTGTGTGTTAACGATAGTTTATTGTAAAATTTTAAACTGTATTAAAATTACTTCCTTGCTATTTTGTTTTGCAGTTTCGTGATTAATGATTTATATATATTCTTTTTCTCTCCACGTTATGAAATAAAGTAAAATACTCACTCATCAAATCATTGTTTGCTTTGATCTTAATCTTCCTCCAAACCAATTTATCTTCTGCTTCATTTTTCAATTCTTCTTGCAATTCTTGATCGCTTTCTATGATCTTGTAACTATCTAGTTTTGTATTTTTCACCACATATGAACAATCATCTTTCAAGCTGCATTCATGGAACTTCTTCACAACCATAACATCTTTCTGTTTGTTTGCATCTCCGGCAAATAGCTCGTAAAAAGTGCCACCATCTTGTCCTTTTACTTGCATCAGGAGATTGAGCATTGCAAGAAACAGTGCAAAAGAGATCAAAACTCTAGCAGGGTTAGAACAGATTTTGACTGCAGTCATCTTCATATCTCAGCTGCGAAACTTAAAAAATGACAGTATAACAATCTCACTCCCCAAGTAGAAAATAGCAAGTGTTTTATATAGTCCATGCAAACTATATCAGGGGGTCCCGATATATCAAATACGGAACCTTGTAAGACATGCTATCAGTTCTTTTTAAAGTAATTGATTATTGACGGGGGTACCTCGAAACTCGTTGAGCAAGACATTTTTCTTTTAGTAGGAGGAATCCATATGATATTTTCATTCTATTCTCACTTGTTTCTTGCAACATACTACTCAGAAGGTACTTGATGAATGTCTAGAAAATTACAGGGATTTGTGAAACTTTGTTTTTGAAAACTTCACGACGGCATAGGATGTAAACTTCAAGAATTCGAGGAAACTCCTAGGAAAAACTTTAAAGACAAATCTATGGGTTTCTAAGGCCTGTTTTATATGTCGTGCCACNTATATCAGGGGGTCCCGATATATCAAATACGGAACCTTGTAAGACATGCTATCAGTTCTTTTTAAAGTAATTGATTATTGACGGGGGTACCTCGAAACTCGTTGAGCAAGACATTTTTCTTTTAGTAGGAGGAATCCATATGATATTTTCATTCTATTCTCACTTGTTTCTTGCAACATACTACTCAGAAGGTACTTGATGAATGTCTAGAAAATTACAGGGATTTGTGAAACTTTGTTTTTGAAAACTTCACGACGGCATAGGATGTAAACTTCAAGAATTCGAGGAAACTCCTAGGAAAAACTTTAAAGACAAATCTATGGGTTTCTAAGGCCTGTTTTATATGTCGTGCCACGCCGTGCCGAACCAGTGGAATTTGAGTTCGACCTTAGTTCGACTTGGAGCGTCTCTGTTTTATAAGAAGGAAATTGTGTCGCGTCGTGCCGTGCCGGACCATAATGACGCATGCGCACAATTAGTAGTTTTGAAATTTTTTTTTCAATTTCAGACATTTCTTTGGTTAAATGAGAAATTTTATGGAAGGATAAACATCTTCATCTTCTCTCCAAAAAATGTTGATAATAGTGCGATAGTTCTTGTTGTAGTATGCCTGTGCGAGTATGGTGCGGCACGGCGCGACTGAAATTGGTTTTATAAGTCGCACCGGCTCGACCCAGACGAGAGGCCTTTGGCGTATGGTTCGACTCAGTCGAACCAAGTGTCGAGTTGGTTTTATAAGAGTCGCGCCGCGCCGAACCAGACAAAATTAGTCTGAATTCACTCGGTTCGGCACGGCACGGCGCGACTTATAAAACGGGCCTAAAATTGATGATAAAATGAAAGATTTTTCTGTTATGAATGGTGTATAATATTTTCCTCTATTTTTCGTCTATTCCCTGTAAAAGTACGTACTCAAAGAAATGGCGAATTGCGTAGTTACGTCATTTTGCACGAAAGTTGATGCTTTCAATGTAGATGAGGCTGCTGCATTGTTTTCTTGTGTTGCCTCTGGATCATGTCTAGCCTCCATATCGTGTAACTCGTGGAAAATAGCGGGACATTTGGCCTAACTTATTAAAAGTGTCTAAAAAATTGACAGCTGTCGCAACCGTAATAATGTGGGGAAAATAGACTTTTACTCAGCCAGCAGTTGGTTGCTAACTTCATAAAACCTGGATTTATTCTTTAACTCGGACTTGCCCAAAGTCTCTTCCGTACCTGAAACTCAGAGACGCAGGAACAAGGGGGGGGCACATACCCCCCAACATTCTGCAAAAAATGAGAAATCGCCCTTTTTTTGAGGAAATGCCCCTTTAGCTTAATGAAAAAAGTGCCCTTGAAATGCCGTGCCCCTCTAAGTTTACAATGCTTCCTACGGCCCTGCTGAAACCTAAAAAACCTAAATAACAAAATAATGATTTTTAGGTGGCAGTTTGTTTAGGTATAAACGGGAGCAGTGGCGGAGCCAGCCTCTAAAAATTGGGGGGGGGTCCCAATGTAGCTTCACCGTTGTTTGGGACCACGCCCCTTTTTCTATAAGAGAACGCCCTTCTATAGACACCTTTTAAGGTCAACGCTATTTTCTTTATAAGAAACTTGCATCAGCACCTGGTTCTTAAAGTTTTTTATTTTCATATGAAAATTTCCCCTTTTAATGTAAG
Organism: Aurelia aurita; assembly: GCA_004194415.1. NCBI lineage: Eukaryota > Metazoa > Cnidaria > Scyphozoa > Semaeostomeae > Ulmaridae > Aurelia > Aurelia aurita. The sequence goes on from REGM01000005.1 coordinate 3,304,790, forward strand.
GTTCTTAATTAATGTGTTTCTTATTTCTTGGGTACTAGCATTAGGATGTGGTTAAAACACTCTGCCATGGATGGATACGTTTCTTGACTTATAACACAACTTTTAGCATGAAGCACACTAGAAAGGCGTTCTTTTATTTAACAAAGTGCTTTTTCTTGCCTGAGGATATAAGTCAACAAACGTATCTATAGCAGAGTGTATAAACGTCATCATAATTCTAGCACCAAAAGATAGGAAAACATGGATAAACATTTGGTGTTAAATGGTGGAAATATTCATATGAAATTAAAAAAAATCTATTACTAAGTGAGCAGGCAATCAAAACTGCTCAAAACATAGAGTTTTAGTGAATATTAATCAAGTATAGACGTTGATTGACCTCTTTTAGTAACAAGCTTTCAATTCAGATTTGAAATGGTATTCGAACTAGAATTTCTTAAATCTTCAGCCATCCAAGTTTTTGTTTCTTGTAAACTGTGTTGTAAACGAGTTTCCTCTTATAAAAGAGAAAACGTGCACCCTTTTCAAATCATTTGTTCGTAAGAAGTACGCAAGAAAGTATTTTTTTGCCTGACATGCAATCCAAATACGACATCATTTGGTGTTCGGATAATAAGTCCACCCATAGATGGTCCAACTACAAGTAGATGTACATAGAAAAGAATCTCAAAGTTGCATTTTCCTCTACATTCAATAATCAATTGCTACACTAAAGCAAATCATTAGCAAAAATCTGAATGTCATTCACAACGTGTTCACAACATTAGTTTCCTTGGCCTAATGCAAATCTATCTACAAGAAAGGATAATGGAATAGTCTTGGATAGGTCTTGCTCACTACTGATTTCTACCAGGTTCTCGGAACGATCTTCGCCCCTGCTTGCCCGTAAATAGTTATTGATGATTTTCACCATCGATTAATGATCATCATCCATTGATGATTGATTTTCATGCATCAAGAAGTGTTTGGCCATCTGAAAGGCGATTTGGTAACGCTCGGCGACGCTTGTTTCTTGCGTTGAAGTCGTCATTTATACCCCATTGAATAGCTTTGCATTTTGCTTCTTCAACGAATTTCGAAAATTTTTCTTCGCTCCGGAAAGATGATAGTTGGGAAATGAGGGTTTGAACAGAGTCAATTGCTGTCGCCATGTCCATCTCTTCTCTTTGCAAATAATCCGATGAATATCTTGAAAGCTCAAAGCATTCTTTTAGAATTATCACCTTCAACAAGAACTCAAATAATGTGACTCTAACCAAAAGGCCAGCACATGCATCATCGGTAGATTCTAGCTCCTTCAAGGTAGTGATAAGGGCAGGAAGTGTGTTCATTGTTGCAGTAAGGTTGTCTATACTTGCAGTCCATCGAGTGTCTGACAAAGAGCGCAGTGCTGTTCTCCCATCCTTGATATTAAATTCCTTCAACTTTTCTTCGAACACATTATTGCGCAGTGGGGATCCCTCTATGACCTTGTAGATTGATCCAATTGTATCGAATAAATCTTTTACATTTGGTAGTGATTCGGCTGCCTTTCCAAGGACCAGATTTAGGCGATGGGCAAAGCAATGAAAGTAGATGGATTTTGAAGCACCAGCTTCAACAAGCTTTTGCTGCATTCCGTTATCCTTTCCAGACATGTTGCTGGCGCCATCAAACCCTTTTCCGATCATGTCAATCAAAGGAATTTGCATTCTGCCAAGTTCCTCAACCAACACATCAGAAAGCGATTTTCCCTTGAGACTCGTAACATGCTTCATGCCAACAAGTCGCTCGTAAATGACGTCATTGAACACATATCTCAGTACGATGGACACATAAGAGTGTTTGTGGCTAGTTATTTCATCGCACTCCACCGAATAGAATTTGCTCTCTTTAACCTGAATTTTTATTGTTTCCAAAACATGCTCCGATATGATTTCAATCATTTCATTTTGCACGTTATGGGCCAACCAAGTGACATTTCCAGAATGCTTGTTAAGCCATGATTTCAAAGGAGGGTGGTACTGTGCAAGGAACTTCACTTCCTCCAGAAAATTTCCCCGGTTTATTGCTTCCGCCTTTCATCGTGACCACGAAATGCTACGTTTTGCATTGTCAAGTGGCGAATGACATCAAAGATCACTTCAACAATTTTTCAATTTTCTTCTTTTTCCTTTTCTCTTTTGGACAAATTCGCTGCTTCGTTAGCTGAGATGATGGCACTGCTGTTTGTCTGCTGAATGCTCTTTCTACGCTCAATTGATGCATTCTTGAATTCGAATGCTTCGTCAGTGAGCCATCTTTGCCAATTGCTTTCTTCCAATTTCTGAAGCCGTCTTTTGTGAAAGTCTTTTCTGAGCATCCAACTAAAAACATAAAAACCAAAGTCAGTATTGCAATAGACTTTTTTTTCACGTTTTGACTGAGTTGACGAAATAGACTTGGGGCAAGTCTAGTATTGCAACGAATTAATCAAAGCCTTTACTCAACAACCAATTTTGAAAGACAAAATCAACCCTCCCTGAAAATGATATCTTTTGCTCTTCGTGAATCCGAAATAAATGCGAAAAAATAAGGACGGAACACTTTTATATTAAAAATATTTTAAGGTACTCACCAAGTGTTCCAAATATTCTGCAGTAATAGCAAAAGGCTGCATCTCTTTCCACAGAGTATTCCAACCAATCATATGAAGCATACCATCTGTCTTGAAACCTTAACTCTTTCGTTCCAAAAGGTGATTTTGGAAGCTCTACAATGTTGACCACCAGCTCACTACAAGGATCTCGAGCAAAGTTAGCTGCCATCATAAAGATGATCGTATTTATCGTATTTCAGTGAAAGCACAGACTATTCTGGAGCTGTCCGCAAATGATCGTGAAAAATCAAGTTTAATTTCCATCATTTCATTTTGAGCTCCTTAGTGACTTGCGCCACGTTATTGCTAATAGGCATTTGAACAATGTAATAGAAAGACTTCGTGAGGCCACAGCCTGTAGCCTCGTGTTAATTAAAGGCTGCTCCAAGTAGCCTCGTGTTGATCTAGAGTGCTTTAACCCTATCCAGACTAGGCTTTTTGAAACTCTGGGGAGACTAGTGGGGGGCACATTGTGCCCCCCCTCTTTATTCTCAAAACTATAAGTGCTAGAGACTTGAAACTTGGCACAAGTAAAAAACAAGATATGGCAAACAAGATGACGTCATTTGTTTTTGTTTATGTCACGTGGGCAAGTACTGACGTCAGCAAATGTTGCTAAATAAGGTGTAAAAAATGGTAAAACCACCCGGACGTTGACGTGTTGTATCTCAAAATCAATTAAATATATTGTTATGAGATTTGAAACATACAAAGATTATATCTTTAATATTCTTATTTTAAAATTTTTGCTTCGTACCATTAATATTTTTGCTGATGTCAGCATTTATTTATTTTGCTCGCAAAAAAAGAACTTTTTGCCTAAAATCGGTTTCAAACTGGTCTAAAAAATCGCAAAAAATGCTAGATGTACATAAAAAGACCTGCTACATCCTATGATATTGTTAATTTAAAAAAAAATGAAGCTTAACATGGTTTTTAAGAAGTACGCATGCGCAACAACGAATTATTGATGACGTCATCAAAAATCAACACACTATATATCAAATGAAAGCCCTTCTCAAGAGGAGATCAGAGGTGTTTGTTTCGTTATTATAGAACAAGTGGTTCAAAAGTTATGGTTGAAAAAGTATTTATTTTGACGAGCACTCAATTAAAAATTATGTGTTGACCCCCTGAACATGTGTCAAAATTTTTGAAATTGACATGGAAGGTTGTATCCTAAATAGAAACTAAAAGTCACAGAAAAAATTTGGTTATCGTAGAAGAACTCAAGGAGCTGTGTGGAAAAAATCACTAGGGGGGGCACTTTGTGCACCCCCTAGTCTGGATAGGGTTAATATTGCTATTGGGCTTCTTTGCAATTGTTTCAGACCCAATAAAATGCCATATTGCACCTCTTTCCTTTACCAGGTGGAGGCTAATCGGTACTTGTTTGTCCACAATCGCTTTTAATTTGTTAATTGTTTATTTATTTAAATAGTCAAGGCTGTACCTCAAGGCAGCTATAATTGGATTATTAGCCAATCGAGATATAGCCTCACTGCATAAGGCCCTTAACTTACGCTTATCTAATTGAATTGAATTGCTGTTGTTGTTGTCGCTGCAGTGAGGGCCTTATTTCCCTAGAGCTGTAAAAGTGGTCAAAATTCTCAATCGGCAATGATTTTTTCCGTCCCAATCAGAATGCAGGATTTGAGTAACCGCACTCTCATAGACCTTTTTACTTGCTAGAAAAGAGGTTTGGATCGAGCGTCCAAATCTGGTAAATTTAGTGAAGGAAAACGAAATCGCGACCCCCGTTCTCAGTATAAACACTGCTAGCTGTGGCATGAAGTTGCTTCGGGTCTCGGAACACTTTTCAGAGAGTTAATCATCGATAACTTTACTCAAAGTGAGTTAGGAATGGTTCAGTTTATATACAGGCAAGTTTTGTTCACCTTTTGGCCTTGTTTCTCGTTGTTTTAATTTATTGTTAGCTGATTTTGCTGTGCAATCAAATCAAATTCAAATTCAATCAAAACACACTGATCTTTCAGCAAATCTTTTCCACCGTTTTAGTATTTTGAGGCCTTCGCTGGATATGTTCTGCTCAAATTCTTTCGATAGGTGTATGCAGGTGTATGTGTTTCCTCCTCAACAGTTTGTAATTTTATGAATCATAATATCGAAACAACTTTTCTTTTCATTTGAAAATGACGGTTGAAAACAGCAAACTTCGATTCGCGAACTCGCAAAATGAAACCCTTGTATGCTCTCATTGCTCAGTTACGTTACGCAAAATCAGCTAAAATGAACGAAAACAACGAGAAATAAAAGGCCAGAAGGCAAATAAGACCTACCTGTGTACAAACTGAAACATTCGTAACTCCATTTGAGTAAAGTTATCGTTGATTTATTCTCTGAAAGTGTTTCGAGATCCGAAGGAACTTCATGCCACAGCTAGCAGTGTTTCTACTGAGAACGGGGGTCATGCTTTTTTTTCATTCACAAAATTTACCAGATTTGGACGCTCGATCCAAACCTCTTTTCTGGCAAGTAAAAAGGTCTATTGGCTAGTCCTTCTTTGAATTCGACTTCCCGCCAAAAGCCAACAAAGACCGTCGAGTGCCGCGTTCGATTGATCTGCTGAAACGGCTGAAGCAAACAAAAATCTCGAAAGATGCGAGCGTCTTTACAAGATCTTTTGCATCTCCAAACGAACAGAAAATGGCTTAGAGGAAGAAAGTTTTTGCAATCATGGCTAGAAGAAACATTCATCTAAGTACTGGTAGCTCATTTTATGGTGCAGCAGTTCAGGAAAACTGCTTTTTGTGGCGTTTTGGGCTCGGTGGTTTTGAGAAAAAAATAGCAGGTGATTTAGCCTCTTACTGATTCAGCATGGCCCAAATCCGTTTCTGGAAGCGTAGGGAAATGAGTCGTAGTTGTAGCGTTATCAGTTCAGTCAAAGAGCGAAACTACGACATGTATTGAGTCTAATCGGGATACTGCTTGGTCTTTTGTCCTTCTCCTTCTGCTCATTTTATGGGGATAAAAAATGAGAATTGTTCTGACAATGAAAGGCCAAGAAAGGCACGTGCTTATTGAAACATGGTATATGCAAAACTCATTTGCAAAAACAAAACCAGATGAAAATAGGATTTCACAACTACACATTTTGGCAAGTCACTTACCCCCCCCCCACCTCATTTTCTTTGCAGCTTTCGAAAAATCTCGAGGACCACCTTTTTGAAAAGTGGGGGATAAGTGGGGGGGGTTCGGACCTCCTCATTCCCCCCAGTGGCTCCGCCACTGAACGGGAGTGACTTGGGAAAGTCGACCTTTAACACTATCTCACCTGGGAGTTTTGAAGCTGTCAATACCTGGGGGGGGGGTTGAGTTGATTCCACCCTCCAACTTTTTCTTCGCTGTTGTAATAGCTATGACCTTTTAACTTGGTAATTAGATGGAATTTGATGCAAACAATCATATTCACATAATCAAATCCAATGAAAGCTATTGTTCTTGTTGCAATGGCAATGCAAAGATATTAAATTATGATTATCATGGTTATAACTATGATGAATATATCAACTAAACAAGGGACTAAATAATAATTTTTCATGTCAAATTGAATGGAAGATGGTTAGATAAATGTATACGCATAAATATTGACCGCATTTGAGATTGCAACAATTTCATTTTACGTAGACAATTTTTGTTGACCACTCATTAAAACAATGGCTCCCATGGTTACGGTGCTATATTTAGAATCTTGAAATTTTCATCATTTTATAAAGTATAGATCTAAGGTTAAAGTTATACAATCTTGGGATGCTGCATTGCATATTTTAGCGTTAACAAACAAAAACTTAGTAGGGCGGGTTGGAATCCACCCCCTTATGAGATGGGATTAAAGTGCCTATGAAGCGAAATTTTTTATTTTCCCGTTTGATAGAATTTTTCATTCTCAGTCCAATGGTGCAATCGGTTTTTTCATCCGCCTTATAATTTTGGAGATATGAAGCTTCCAAAGTGCAACATTTTTCTCAAAAAGTGTTACAACTCGAACGCGGTCAGACCGTTGCGTACCAGACCTCTGTGACGTTATAGGTTTGTCAACTCTCAAAGGCCTTATCGAAAGAACAAAGGTTGCTGCAGTGATTGTAGTGGACGCACTGCAATTCGATTTAAAGTAGGCTTAAACATGCTCTTGGTTACGTTTTTTGCGACGGAAGATGGAAGGCAGTATTCATCAGCAATCATGACTTGGACTTATCGTGCAAAACTTGTTGTCTGTAGTGATGGATACCTGCTTGGCTTGTTTTAGCCAGTGGCCAGGCGCCTAAAACACACAGCATCGAAGCGAAGCAGAGAACTCTGGAATCAAAGGCAAATTAAAGCAACTGTAATTGATGGTGAGCATTGCAATGAGTGGATGCATTTGTTGGTTAGGAACTCCAGTCTTTCCTTTCAGGTAATCATTTTTGCAGCCAAGCTTCTTATACTTATAATGACGTTGTTTACTTTCGATAAGAGAGTCGGCCTAAATTCTCTCGCTTGAACCTCAAAACAAGGGGAAAATAAGTCGTTAGAAAACTCTTTTTCCTCGACCTCGGATTTCTCTTGATCTTTCAATCAATTGGGAATGAAGGGGAAGTTTTATTGCTGATTGAACACACATCAAAGCACCCATGGCCATGGTTATTTATATGGCATCCATGGGTCGATGCTACGGCATTTATTCAACCGACCATAGTTTTCTAAATCAATGGGAATAGCATTTTTATATCAGTTGTGACATGGAATATTATAGAGGGGTAATGGGTTTATGTACTTTTGGGGGTAAAACCCTATTAAAAATTCCTCGAAAAATCAGACTAACAATTAATGTATTTTTCTTTTAGGACATGATCAGGAGTATGGATAGGAGAACATCTTACAGTCGATTGGGGGAAAGTTTTGGGAAATGCACAGAAACTACCAGCAAACAAGACAACTGACTGTTGCAAATGTGAAGATCACGTACTTGAGAACTTGAAGAATTATACTTGTCTAGCACCACATACCAGGACGAGGGGCATACCATTCCATAAAAATCATCTACGCTTTTATAAAAAATCACTAAAAACTTTATGGTCTTAAAAATTTTGTACACTTTTCGAACCTCATACCAGCAGAAAATTAAGTATTGTCTAACGTTTGACCTTCGTTTTTCCAAATAGTTGAAACCCCTTCTACATTTTGAAATTGGTGATGAAAAGTAAGACCCCGTTTACACTGTACCAGCACAACGTTGGGAACCTTAAAAAAGTGCAACAGATCAGCTGCCCATTTACACTGTTCCTGCTTATCCGTAACACTTTTGTTCCTTCGATCTCTAGGATAATTTTTTTTCTGGAGCAATGTAAACGCTCTGCAACCGTGACAACTTTGCAGTGGATCAAAACTGTACCAGTACAGTGTAAATGTGGTCTAAAAGACTGGAATAACTTTGAAACCACTGTGATAAATGATGCTCTACTAAATTTAGTATAGACAAGGAATGACAACAAGTGGGATCCAAGTAACGATCAATGAAATTTTGCATTTAATGATACCATTACAAAAAAGCATAAATTTCCAGAAAGTTCTATATGTGTTGCGCATCCACTAGGAAATTCCTTCCAGCCAGCCTTCGCTGTATGTGTCGTATTTTGATATGCAAACATCCACTACAATTCGAATAGCTGGGGTAGCTTTGAGTTTTCTAGGAAATAGAAATGAAAATAATGTTTGTAGTTAAGTTACATATAGTTCGTTTCTGTTGCTTTATAATGCTTCTGAGGCGTTCATAATCTATTGACATTTTTTCGATGGGAACATTTATTCATTAGAATAAAATTCTTTTGATCCTTCCAAATAAACAAACCTACTAAATTTGTTGCTGTTCTAGCTCCTATGAATATCAAAATTTTGCAAACTGTTTGTTTCTCTTGTGTAATGTTACCTGCCTCCTGTGGATAATCAAACTTCTAAACTAACATCCCTTCTCATGGGAAAAATTATATGATTGCAAGGTCCAAATCAAGCACCTAAAGGTGATAATTGTCTGAGTTAGAGTGTTATCCTTCACTACACTTTGGAGCAGGAAGCATCCTCAGAAGAATTGAAATACTAACACCTTGTTAGGCCCATAGCCATTGCGTCGAAGTTGACAGAAATGAAGACCCCTGACTCGCGTAACGTGATGGAATTTACTAGGCGATTCTACACAAGATGGATTACAGTATCATCCACTATTCTACATATTAGCTATGAAAGTATGCACTAAAATAAACATACCATTTGCTAAGATGTTTCAAGCAAGTCACTTCGACATTGCGGTCATCATAGGCCTAATATGTCGTGATGGCCAGCCAGTTCAATCGATGAATCTTCAGCTGATAAGGCCAACAACTCACAGTAAAAGACTCAAAAACCAACCATGGAGAGTCGAAGGCTCTTCTTCCACAAAGTATCACTGCATTGATGTGCTGGATGTCGAAAAATTGCCTCTGAAAACCTTAGCAAACTCCTTGCGTATAGCGATGTGCAACAGGTATTACTACGGGAAGTATTTGTCTCGCGATGCTCTTTGTAAGACTGACAAACCTATGACGTCAAACCTATGTGAATAACAAAGGAAAGCGCAACGCTCGGCCCATACCTCCGAACCACTTTTTGAAACGAGAATCGGACTTTTGAGAGCTTATAACGTCGCTCACAGCAATTTCTCGAAGATTTCATCGAGATATTCGTGATCAGTGACCTCGAATTTATTAAAATAGAAGAGAAACAAGTTCGCTTCATATGCACTTTAAGAACCTTTGAATAATAAGAAGCTTTCTGTATTGGGTCAAAATCATATATCCTTATAAGAAAATGCGTGTACTCCTGAAAAACTACGTCTGCCTCCCAGGTGAGATATTTAACGAACACTCCAGAATTTTGCGATTGAAATCAAGGGCGCCTACCTCGTATGAATTGGGTTTATTCGCAGTCCTGTTTTCGTGACATAGTACACACAGTAATTGCTGTATTGTAGTCGTTTTATCCGAACCGCAAGACGTAAGATGACGTAAGATAATTTTGCGGTTTCAGATTCAGGTATTGATGTAATGGCGATTTCAACTATTATAAGAGACGACCACAAGGAACCAGACAGCGCGCTTTTTTATTGGTCAGCACTGATAAACGTTAGAGGATTAACAGGACAGCAATTTCTCCGTGTACTATGTCACGAAAAAAGGACTGCGAATAAACCCAATTCATTCAAAGTAAGTGCCCTTGTTGAAATGTTGCAAAATTCTTCTTCTGCCTTGTCTCATTGAGCAGCTGTGTTTGTATTATAGACATTATCGAGTAGCTTAGACAATAAATAGTCACTTATAGCAATGTTAATATTTATCTGCAGTGTAAACATAATTTAAAATAATTGAATTGAAATGCAATGAAATTTATCTTTCGTCCATCTTTCTGCAGACTGTTCAATTATCTACAATTTCTTATCAAGTAAATTGCTAATTAAATTTAAAAGTAAAAATCTTGCAGTTTCTGTTCTTCTATTTATTACGACGAAGGAACATTTATAAGCATATTATAAGGAACATTTATAAAGAAGATTTACAGTCAGTGGTAAAAAAGCTTGATTGAAATCTTTAGATTAGCGGAGTGGATAATAAAGTTCTTCTGAAACCTATAAGATATTCAAAATGACCAGTCTTAAAAGCTGCGACAGCAAATGATTGCAGTTAATATATCTTTCGATTGCCAAGAATATGGGTAATACCATACTTTTTACAGAGTTTCGATAGGCTGATTGGTTGCAGATTAATTAATAAGTTTCTGGAGAAGAAGATTTCTGAAAACGGGCTTTCCGTGCTCATCAGAGCTGAAAGCAGAGTTACCTTAACTCGAGAAGGAGGTCTCGTCTGGATCATTGAATAAACTGTAAAAGCATGTAATAGGAACAAATACATGGTTGGCAGCAGGCCCGTCGGAAGCGTCGAATAATTTGCTGAAGTTTGTTCCTTTTTAATGAAAAAGACTGTTAAAAAGCCATGGAAATGAAGACTTTAACTTATTTACACTAGAGGAAGTTATCAGAGTTATCAAGCTATCACGTTTCTATAAAAAAACAGTCTATTCATACAGACGACATGTCACGTGACTTGATCAATTCGCGCTTGCTCGAAAATCAGACTTTGGGTAAATGAAGCCATTACAAAGTATAGCGTCGCACTGGGATTTCGAGACTGTCTCGTTTATTTATCGCAATAAATTAATTCAAAAAGCCTGGAGGCTGCTCAAATTATTCAAAGACTTTAGCAGATAGATAGGCGAATGTCTAAAAAGAAGGTTGACTTTGAAGAAGCGACGAGCAACTCACAGCCGACAGAGTTTGTGATGCTAACTACGAAATTATCGACGGAAAGGCAAGTTTTTCACAGCTTTCTTGGCCTAAATTTTTGTTTTGGTTTTAACAACAGCATGTTCGTGTGTTTATGTCATAGGTTTAGGTCTGACTGACAATTGCTACCTATCCTTTCCCTACTCACTATCGCAAGGTAGAATAGAGGAGCAATTTTATACAACTTTTTGCAAATTTCCTATAGATTCTTATAGAAATTTTCTGAACATTTACCCCAAAACAAGATCACAGCAGCGTCGTGTTTTCAACGCTGCTGTGACGTCATGCAGTCTGTATCAATTTCTAAGTGATTTTGAGGTCCTATTTTCAAAATTTACCGGGAAAACCTTCCCTTAGTCGCGATCCTTTGCTCCTTTAGATGGCAGATTCTTAATAATAGAGGCGTGTTCCAACGATCTAAAGGGTATGGTCACAAAAAAATTTTCTAGGGACAAGCCCCCGGACCCCCGTTTTTGCTCCCTCCGCTCGCATCTGGTTTCAGCCCCCCAATATGAATTTCGTTCCGACAGGCCTGGTTAGCATGATACAAGACGGAATTTGGCTTGCGCTGCTGTACCTGGCTTCGAAAGTCTCTACCACTTTTGTGGAGGTGGGATCATTATTCGATGTAATGACTATTTCGAAAACAGTCTGGAAAATTAAGAGTTCAAAGTCAGGATATTTTGAAACTATTTCCTGATACAGGTATGCATATTTTAACAGGCTCATAATTTCGACTTTTAATCCCTCTCTTTTCTCGAATTGACGATCTAAATTTCACTGAAAAGAAATATTTCTTTGCTGCTGAAACGAACATGGGATATAGTTGTAAATATAAAGGGAAATAGCTAAGTCATTTGTGTGACAGGAGGTTATGTTGACTAACATGCTGATCTACCCTCAACACACCCCTGTCGAAGTGCCACTTCAGATGTTCAACGGGGTCCTTGTGATGAAAGAAAATAGTCAAGATTCGCGAGGGGTCTCCAATGTTGTACTGAGGACAGATTGATTTTAATGGAGATTTGCAGCTGCTTGAAAAAATTTCTCAAATTTCTCCCGGGGTTTGCACAATTTGCAGCAGAGGTTTCCCTTGTAATGCGTCTTGTCTCGGGGAGATTCACAGCTAGTCTGGGGACAGATTTTGCTTCATGAACACTATTTAGACCGGGTTGAAATTTGAACATTTTCAACAAGGGAGGGGGGGTGCCTTTTTCACCCACCCCCTCTTTTTTCCAAAACTAAGAGGGATATAGCAATCAAACTTATCCAAATTGTTTCTTGGACAATAAGCTTTAACAATATAACAATTAAATTTAATTAGTCACGTGGATCGTTACTAGGCAACCAAAGGAATAGGAAAATTAGCAAAACGGAGCTACTGGCTTAAAAAGCAAAATTCGTCCAGATTGATATGCGATAACAGGAAGAATTTTTAGCCAAAAGCAGCAATTAAGAGTAGAGCACGATATTGACAGCGAAATTTCTTAACTTAGATTGCTACTCTTGCTAACTAAGAGCAATTAGCAATTTAACAGAGCCTACAAATGAAATCTTTCAATAGGGCACAGGGAAACCCCCAAATCATCCAATTTCACGCTTATTAGCCAATGACATCGCCGTTTNATTAATCTGGACGAATTTTGCTTTTAAGCCACTATCTCCGTTTTGCTAATTTTCTTATTCCTTTGGTTGCCTAGTAGCGATCCACGTGACTAATTAAATTTAATTGTTATATTTGTAAAGCTTATTGTTCAAGAAACAATTTGGATAAGTTTCATTGCTATATCCCTGTCAGTTTTTGAAAAACGAGGGGGTGGGCGAAAAACGCGCCTCTCCCTGCTCGAAAATGATCAAATTTCAACCCGGTCTAAATAGTGTTCATGAAGCAAAATCTGTCCCCAGACTAGCTGTGAATCACCCCGAGACAAGACGCATTACAAGGGAAACCTCTGCTGCAAATTGTGCAAACCCCGGGAGAAATTTGAGAAATTGTTTCAAGCAGTTGCAATTCTCCATTAAAATTAATCTGTCCTCAGTACAACATTGGAGACCCCTCGCGAATCTTTGACTATTTTCTTTCGAAGTGGCACTTCGACGGGGGTGTGTTGAGGGTAGATCAGCATGTTAGTCAACATACTACCTCCTGTCACACAAATGACTTAGCTATTTCCCTTTATAATTACATTTGTATCCCATATTCGTTTCAGCAGCAAAGAAATATTTCTTTTCAGTGAAACTTAGATCGTCAATTTGAGAAAAGAGAGGGATTAAAAGTCGAAATTATGAGCCTGTTAAAATATACATACCTGTTTCAGGAAATACTTTCAAAATATCTTGACTTTGAACTCTTAATTTTCCAGACAGTTTTCGAAATAGTCATTACATTGAATACTGATCCTACCTATACAAACGTGGTAGAGAGTGTCGAAGCCAGGACAGCAGCGCAAGCCAAATGTCGTCTTGTATCCTGCCAGCCATGTAATTGTTCCTATTATATGCTTCTACAGCTCATTCAAAGATCAAGACGAGACATCCTTCTCGAGTTAAGGTAGCTCTGCTTTCCGCTCTGATGAGCACGGAAAGCCCGTTTTCAGAAATCTTCTTCTCCAGAAACTTATTAATTATTCTGCAACCAATCAGCCAATCGAACTCTGTAAAAAGCATGGTATTACCCATATTCTTGGCAATCGAAAGATATATTAACCGCAATCATTTGCTTTCGCAGCTTTTAAGACTGGTCATTTTGAATATCTTATAGGTTTCAGAAGAACTTTATCATCCACTCCGCTAATCTAAAGATTTAAATCAAAATTTTTTACCACCGACTGTAAATGTTCTTTATAAATGTTCCTTATAATATGCTTATAAATGTTCCTTCGTCCTAATAAATAGAAGAACAGAAACTGCAAGATTGTTAATTTTAAATTTAATTAGCAATTTATTTGGTAAGAAATTGTAGATAATTGAACAGTCTGCAGAAAGATGGACGAAAGATAAATTTCATTGCATTTCAATTCAATTATTTCAAATTATGTTTATACTGCAGGTGCAGGGGATAAATATTAACATTGCTATAAGTGACTATTTATTGTCTAAGCTACTCGATAATGTCTATAATACAAACACAGCTGCTCAATGAGACAAGGCAGAAGAAGAATTTTGCAACATTTCAACAAGGGCACTTACCTTGAATGACTTGGGTTTATTCGCAGTCCTGTTTTCGCGACATAGTACACGGAGCAATTGATGTCCTGTTAATCCTCTAACGTTAAGCTCTGACCAATAAACAAGTGCGCTATCTGGTCCCACGTGGTCGTCTCTTATAATAGTTGACATCGCATTACATCAACACCTGAATCTGAAACCACAAAATTATCTTACGTCATCTTACGTCTTGCGGTTCGGATAAAACAACTACAATACAGCATTGCTGTGTGTACTATGTCACGAAAACAGGACTGCTAATAACCCAATTCTTACGAGGTAGGCACCCTTGATTTCAATCGCAAAATGATCGAGTGTTCGTTAAATATCTCACCTGGGAGGCAGACATGATTTTTCAGGAGGACACGTATTTTCTTATAAGGATATATGATTTTGACCCAATACAGAAAGCTTCTATATTCAACGGTTCTCAACCCTATATCACGAGGGTGGGGAGGGGGGGGGGGTGGATTCCAACACCCCACTACCAAGTTTTTGTTTGCTAACGTTAAAATATGTAATGCAGCATCCCAAGATTGCATAACTCTAACCTTAAATCTAATCTATCTGTATCAAATGATGAAAATTTCAAGATTCTAAATATAGCACTGTAACTATAGAAACCATTGTTTTACTGAGTGGCCAACAAAAATTGTATACTTAAAATGAAAATTGTTGCAGATATCAATCTCAAATACGGTCCATATTATGCGTATACATGTATCTAATCATCTTCCATTCAATTTGACATTAAAAATTGTTATTTAATCCCTTATTTAGTTTTTATAATCATGATAGCCATAATCATAGCAATCATAACTTAATATCTTTTTATTGCCATAGCAACAAGAACAATAGAGTTAATCGGATTTGTTATGTGATTTTGATTGCTTGCATCAAATTCTAACTAATTACCAAGTTAACAGGTCATAGCTATTTTAACAGCGAAGAAAAAGAGGGAGGGTGAAATCAAGGCCCCCCAGGTATTGACCGCTTCAAAACTCCCATGTGAGATAGGCTTAAAGGTGGACTTGCCCAAATCTCTCCCGTTTATAACTAAAAAACTGTCACCTTAAAAAGACATTATTTTGCTATTTAGTTTGGGGGGTACGTGCCCCCAGTACCCCCCGGTTCCTGCGTCTCTGGGTTTCAGGTAAGGAAGAGACTTTGGGCAAGTTTAGTTAAAGGATAAATCCAGGTTTTATAAAGTTAGCAACCAACTGCTGCCTGAGTAAAAGTCTAATTTCTCCACATTATTACGGTTGAGGCAGCTGTCAATTTTTTAGACACTTAGGCCAAATGTCCCACTATTTGCCACGAGTTACACGATATGGAGGCTAGACATGATCTAGAGGCAAGAAAAGAAAACAATGGAGCAGCCTCATCTACATTGAAAGCATCAACTTTCGTGCAAAATGACGTCACTACGCACTTCGCCATTTCTTTGAGTACGTACTTTCACAGGGAATAGACGTAAAATAGAGGAAAATATTATACACCATTCATAACAGAAAAATCTTTCATTTTATCATCAATCACAGAATCCCATAGATTTGTCTTTTAAGTTTTTACTAGCAGTTTCCTCGAATTCTTGAAGTTTACATCCTATGCCGTCGTGAAGTTTTCAAAAACAAAGTTTCACAAATCCCTGTAATTTTCTAGACAATCTTCAANCCCCCCCCAAGTATTGACCGCTTCAAAACTCCCATGTGAGATAGGCTTAAAGGTGGACTTGCCCAAATTTCTCCCGTTTATAACTAAAAAACTGTCACCTTAAAAAGACATTATTTTGCTATTTAGTTTGTTTAGTTTCAGCAGGGCCGTAGGAAGCATTGTAAACTTGGAGGGGCACGGCATTTCAAGGGCATTTTTTCATTAAGCTAAAGGGGCATTTCCTCAAAAAAAAAGGGCGATTTCTCGTTTTTTGCAAAATCTTGGGGGTACGTGCCCCCAGTACCCCCCGGTTCCTGCGTCTCTGGGTTTCAGGTACGGAAGAGACTTTGGGCAAGTTTAGTTAAAGGATAAATCCAGGTTTTATAAAGTTAGCAACCAACTGCTGCCTGAGTAAAAGTCTAATTTCTCCACATTATTACGGTTGAGGCAGCTGTCAATTTTTTAGACACTTAGGCCAAATGTCCCGCTATTTTCCACGAGTTACACGATATGGAGGCTAGACATGATCTAGAGGCAAGAAAAGAAAACAATGGAGCAGCCTCATCTACATTGAAAGCATCAACTTTCGTGCAAAATGACGTCACTACGCACTTCGCCATTTCTTTGAGTACGTACTTTCACAGGGAATAGACGTAAAATAGAGGAAAATATTATACACCATTCATAACAGAAAAATCTCTCATTTTATCATCAATCACAGAATCCCATAGATTTGTCTTTTAAGTTTTTCCTAGGAGTTTCCTCGAATTCTTGAAGTTTACATCCTATGCCGTCGTGAAGTTTTCAAAAACAAAGTTTCACAAATCCCTGTAATTTTCTAGACATTCTTCAAGTACCTTCTGAGTAGTATGTTGCAAGAAACAAGTGAGAATGAAATGAAAATATCATATGGATTTCTCCTACAAAAAGAAAAATGTCTTGCTAAACGAGTTTCGAGGTACCCCGTCAATAATCAATTACTTTAAGAACTGATAGCATGTCTTAAAAGTTCCGTATTTGATATATCGGGACCCCCTGATATAGTTTGCATGGACTATATAAAACACTTGCTATTTTCTACTTGGTGAGTGAGATTGTTATACTGTCATTTTTTAAGTGTCGCAGCTGAGATATATGAAGATGACTGCAGTCAAAATCTGTTCTAACCCTGCTAGAGTTTTGATCTCTTTTGCACTGTTTCTTGCAATGCTCAATCTCCTAGTAAAAGTAAAAGTAAAATTAAATCTGCAAGTAAAAGGACAAGATGGCGGCACTTTTTACGAGCTATTTACCGGAGTTGCAAACAAACAGAAAGATGTTATGGTTGTGAAGAAGTTCCATCAATGCAGCTTGAAAGATGATTGTTCATATGTGGTGAAAAATACAAAACTAGATAGTTACAAGATCATAGAAAGCGATCAAGAATTGCAAGAAGAATTGAAAAATGAAGCAGAAGATAAATTGGTTTGGAGGAAGATTAAGATCAAAGCAAACAATGATTTGATGAGTGAGTATTTTACTTTATTTCATAACGTGGAGAGAAAAAGAATATATATCAATCATTAATCACGAAATTGCAAAACAAAATAGCAAGGAAGTAATTTTAATACAGTTTAAAATTTTACAATAAACTATCGTTAACACACAAAGTGAATTAGCAATGCGCGTATCTTTTTATAAGAAATTGCTTGTAAAAAACTCAACTCTCAGATCGCCAAAAATTAAGAAACTCCAGTACTTGGAAAATATAACTCAAGAGATTATTTCTTTTGATAAAGGAAATTCTTGGCATAGTTTTATTTTATTTTCACTTGTTTCCTGTATCATATTACTCGAAAGGTACTTGAGTAATGTCTAAAAATAGGAAAGGCTTCAAAAACTTAGTTTTGAAATGTTCACGAGGGCGCAGGTAGTAAACATGAAGATTGTTGTAGTACCTTTAAGAAACTCGTAAGAAACTCTGACTACTCAAAATCTGATAATTTTAAGATAACTTTCAGAACTGGCTCAAATTCTTAGTTTCTTATCAAAAGAAATTTGTTTGTACGATTACAACATGATATGAGACGATTTACAGGACGATTCCACATGAGGTGTGATCATGCACATCTCTCTTGCAGCCAACAAAAACATATCAACACCGACCAACAATGAAAGAGGGGTACTTCGGGGTTTGCGGTGTTGCGGTAATGGGGGTCAAAANAAAGGAAATCCTTAGCATAGTTTTATTTTATTTTCACTTGTTTCCTGTATCATATTACTCGAAAGGTACTTGAGTAATGTCTAAAAATAGGAAAGGCTTCAAAAACTTAGTTTTGAAATGTTCACGAGGGCGCAGGTAGTAAACATGAAGATTGTTGTAGTACCTTTAAGAAACTCGTAAGAAACTCTGACTACTCAAAATCTGATAATTTTAAGACAACTTTCAGAACTGGCTCAAATTCTTAGTTTCTTATCAAAAGAAATTTGTTTGTACGATTACAACATGATATGAGACGATTTACAGGACGATACCACATGAGGTGTGATCATGCACATCTCTCTTGCAGCCAACAAAAAAATATCAACACCGACCAACAATGAAAAGCAAAAACCGTTTAGATTTCAATTAGTATCCTTGGTTGGAACCTATTTATAAAACATGTCCTTCGTACAAGGGATATTCATATACCGCCTGGGACGCCCTATAAGATCAGAGGCGCTCACTATTTGTTTTGCTAGTCGAGGGGCATGGCCAGCACTGAGAAAGGGATTTTTTATCTTGATTATTGTCCTAAAACACGTGAGGTACACTCAATTGGCTACCACAGTAACGAGACGTTTTGCTTCTGGTATTTTGATTATCTATTGACTTAACCAAATCGCTTGTAAAGGCTAACCGTCAAGATACGTAAATACTAATTTGTCGAAAATAAAGTTGGTTTCATACAATTTTAAAAGTGATTGAAGTAGCTGCGCAAGCTAAACTTCCGAGAAACTATGACTTTCTTCCCTGAATTCAGGAAATTCGGAGCAGATGCATTCAAAATGAAGATATTATCTATAAGTTTGAACTTCATAGAATTAGTATAATGCAATCAGATTTTTCATATGCCATCGACGATTGGAGAAACACAGCTGAATTCTGAGCAACAAGTTTAAGATCTGTTTAGCCTAAACACACGAAAGGCAACTGCAGGCTGAATGAAGAAATTATATGCCATGCGCCAATTAGAGAGAAATTTCTCATGAAATTGTGATATTGGCTAAATTATTTCAATTTCTTGTGCTAAAATCTTGCTCAGCCCCTGTGATGCCAATGCTGCAAATATCATTTCCAAAACAGGGTGCACCAAAAAGTTCTTCGCCTATGCGGAGAATCCAACCACAATCCAAACAAGGATCAGCAAAGAAACGAAGAGATTCTCGCGCATGGCAAAAGGTTCCCCGGCTATTGATTAGCTTTGAACTTCACAAGCATAACACAAGGCTAGACAAAATGGGCAGTCCTCGGTATCCTCAACAAATACATGATCTATTACTTTCTTAAAGGTCACTTTTTAACCCTCGACGGAAATGAAAGCAATTGCATATTGCTACAAGTGAGGACATTCCTTGTAATCTTATTAAGCGATTTGGGCCTTTTCTTTGCGCATTTCTAAGTCAAGGAACTTTTAAATTCAATTTTACCCATCTTAACAATGCTCAGAAAAATAGAATAAAAAAACTCACAAAGAATACTGCAGTCTTTCGGCTGTAAACAAAACATTGATTTATTTCAAATTATTAAATATTCTCTGTATATCAAATTTTCAAATGCTGGAAGTTTTGGAGCACCCGGTATTTGATCTATTTCAAAATTATTCATTTTCTTATTAAAAATAAAAAAATCTGATACAGTATTGGTTTCTGTGACTATCCAACGTGTTGAGCTTTGCTTTCTATAAGACCCAAGAGACTGAATGTGAGCGGCAAAATCTCAGTCGTTGGTGTCGTCCAGGTCATTGGGGAGGTTATTTTCGCTGTTCACATTCAGTTTTTGGGTCTTTTGGGACGTTTGCTCGAGTGACCTCAACGACTCCAGCGACTTCAAAGATCTAGTGTGAACCAGGCTTTAGTGTGGGCATCGTGGCAGAATGCATCAATGTGAGTTTAAGTCATATCAGGATTTTCCATTTCCCTTCTTAGAGTTGCCGAATTTTGTGAAGGAAGGAAGATCATCACAATCGTCCACTAAGAATGGGCATGACAGTACTAAAGCAGTTGATGGCTTGCTTGAAACATGCACAGAAACACGAAGTGAGACAAAATGGCAACCCCATTGGTGGANACGAGGCTTTAGTGTGAGCATTGTGCAAAAGACATCGCTTTGTTTTTAAGTCATATCAGGATTTTCCATGTCCCTTCTTAGAGTTGCCGAATTTTGTGAAGGAAGGAACATCATCACAATCGTCCACTGAGAATGGGCATGACAGTACTAAAGCAGTTGATGGCTTGCTTGAAACATGCACAGAAACACGAAGTGAGACAATATGGCAACCCCATTGGTGGAGACTGACCTTTAAGAAGAAATTACGAGTGAAAGAAATTGCAATTGTCACAAATAATGCAATTTATCAAGGAAAAGATACGAAATTGGAGATTAGAGTTGGTGATGATAAAATAGTAAATGCATTATGTAAGGCGAATGTTGCAACAACAGCTTCTGCAAGTATCAAGTGCGACAGTGAAGTTGAAGGAAAATTCATGTATATAGAATTATATCCTTCTCCTGAAGCGCTGTCTCTTTGTGAAGTGCAAGTGTTCGGATCATATATCGAGTGAAAATTAAACATTATGAAAACTGACAGACATTAAGTATGAGAAATATTAATAATTAATAATAAGAGACATTTATACGAACTTATTTTAGCAAATTGAATACATCATTTAATTAATGCAATGTTTATTCCCCTGAAGTTCTTCATTCGCTTTGTGAATTGCAAGTGTTTGGCTCATATATCGAGAGAAAATTAAACATTATGAAAACTAAGAGACATTAAGTAAGAGAAATATTAATAATTAATAATAAGAGACATTTATATGACCTTCTTTTAGCAAATTGAATATATCATTTAATTAATGAAATCTTCATGCCCCTGAAGTCCTTTCTCTTTGTGAAGGGCAAGTGTTTGGTTCATATATCGAGTGAAAATTAAACATTATGAAAACTGAGAGACATTAAGGGGCCGTTTACATGAGAAAGTCAAATCGGTTTGAAATTTCACCCCGATCTCAGTTGAACTCGGTGTCTGATCAAAGCCCTTATGGTGTTTACATGGAAAATGTGATTTTAACTCAAACCGGGGTGAAACTCAACTCGGCATTTCAAATCGGTTTGAAATTTCCCCCGCTTTGAAAATACAATGTAAACGCAAATTCTTCTCAAACCGGTTTGAGATTAAGTGGTCTCTGGTTCAAAGTTCACATTAGCATTGTTTTTCTTGGCTCCAAACATGATGATGATGAACATTCTTGCATCGTTCGATGAGCAACACAGGTTTCAGAACGGGGCGAAACTTCATGTGAACGCAAAAGGAAATAAGCTATCGGGCCAATATTCAGATCGGGGTGAATTTTCAAACCGGTTTGAGTTTATCATGTAAACGCACCCTAAGTATGAGAAATATTAATAATTAATAATAACAAACATTTATATGAACTTATTTTAGCAAATTGAATATATCATTTAATTAACAAAATCTTCATTCCCCTGAAGTCCTTTCTCTTTGTGAAGGGCAAGTGTTTGGTTCATATATCGAGTGAAAATTAACATTATGAAAACTGAGAGACATTAAGGGGCCGTTTACATGAGAAAGTCAAATCGGTTTGAAATTTCACCCCGATCTCAGTTGAACTCGGTGTCTGATCAAAGCCCTTATGGTGTTTACATGGAAAATGTGATTTTAACTCAAACCGGGGTGAAACTCAACTCGGCATTTCAAATCGGTTTGAAATTTCCCCCGCTTTGAAAATACAATGTAAACGCAAATTCTTCTCAAACCGGTTTGAGATTAAGTGGTCTCTGGTTCAAAGTTCACATTAGCATTGTTTTTCTTGGCTCCAAACATGATGATGATGAACATTCTTGCATCGTTCGATGAGCAACACAGGTTTCAGAACGGGGCGAAACTTCATGTGAACGCAAAAGGAAATAAGCTATCGGGCCAATATTCAGATCGGGGTGAATTTTCAAACCGGTTTGAGTTTATCATGTAAACGCACCCTAAGTATGAGAAATATTAATAATTAATAATAACAAACATTTATATGAACTTATTTTAGCAAATTGAATATATCATTTAATTAACAAAATCTTCATTCCCCTGAAGTCCTTTCTCTTTGTGAAGGGCAAGTGTTTGGTTCATATATCGAGTGAAAATTAAACGTTATGAAAACTAAGAGACATTAAAGTCAAATGACGGAGATATAAGGCGACTTAAATCAGGGGTCTGGGCAATCCAAATATAGCCTATTGTATTCCATTGTATTTGATGACCTAGAGAGATTATCAAATGTACTGGACAATGAAGGCACTCAAACATCTTTTGTTCTATTTTTAAACTAGGCGCTATATATCCGTAATTTGTCTTTAAGTACGAGAAATATTAATAATTAATAATAAGAGACATTTATATGAAATTGTTTTGGAAAACTGAATACATCATTTTATTCAAATATTCATTCCCCTGAAGTCCTTTCTCTTTGTGAATTGCAAGTGTTTCGCTCACATATCTAGTGAAAATTAAACATTATGTAAACTGAGAGACATTAAGTAAGAGAAATATTAATAATTAATAATAAGAGACATTTATATGAACTTATTTTGGCAAATTGAATATATCATTTTATTGAAATAGTCATTGCCCTGAAGTGTTGTCTCTTTGTGAATTGCAAGTGTTTGGCTCATATATCGAGTAAAAATTAAACATTATGAAAACTGAGAGACATCAAGTATTCATTCTTCTGAAGTGTTGCATCTTTGTATAGTGCCAGTCTATTGCGTTTACATCGAGGGAAAATTGGATATAAAAACTGAGAGACATCAATTCTGAGAAAAATTAACTCTTCCATACTGAGAGATGTTTAAAGGCTCTTGTTCTACCAGCAGCCTTTACGCGTAGACGAGGCAGCCATTTTCGTAGACCACAAAAATGTTTATTTCATAAAACTGAGCACGCAAAGGACCATGGTTGGATAAATACCTTTAAATTAAGTCATTTTGCAAAAATTCGCCAATAATTAGATAAAATATTGACAGCAACTCCCAATCCTGCAGACTGTAAATTAAAGAAAACATGTTAGGAAACTGCTCCAAAGCTACGATTAGAATTTTGAAAATATGTTCAATGTCATATTTCAATTCATACAGCACAAAGCAATCATATTTCAATTCATGCAGCACAAAGCAAACGATGTATTTTCAATAAAAGCTATCCACCATTTGTGAATTATCTTGTCTGTGATTACCATTGCAATTTGATTTGTCATCATTTTTCACATAAGCATACGGGAATAAAAAATCTAGGGGGGCTGCCTCATGATAAGTCTATTGTTTACGAAATTTTTTGCCCGACTTACGGCGGATTATTGACCGAAATAGGCAGATTTTTCTAGATTTTTCGAATATTGGGGGGGGGAGCTGCCGCCCCCTAGCCCCCCGGCTCGTACGCTTATGATTTTCAACAACAGGAAGGATCGCTAAATCGAATCTCGTTTTCGATTTGTTAAAAGGTCTATCTTTGCAATTATTCTCAATATTATGTTACAATAAGAACCCTTTACACTATAATGGTACGACCAAAGGAATAGGACACCGTTTGTGTAAACTTGCGAAATAAAATCACACCTAAATCAGTGGTTGTGTCAGAGTTGTCCAGA
This sequence comes from Aurelia aurita, assembly GCA_004194415.1. Lineage (NCBI taxonomy): Eukaryota > Metazoa > Cnidaria > Scyphozoa > Semaeostomeae > Ulmaridae > Aurelia > Aurelia aurita. The sequence continues at coordinate 3,328,534 of REGM01000005.1, forward strand.
ACATTTTTTAAGGATCTTTGAGTGCTGAGGCATTTATAAAAAAGGCTCACACTCACATACCACAAGGAATGGTACGGGGGTTCGTAAACGTTCGTCTTACCAAAATTTTGGAATACCCGGTATATTTACCTTTTGAAAGGGCCCACAGTGCCCTAGACATTTGGGGCAAATGTAATATTATCCTCGTTAGTGGTGGAGGAGGTCGTAGGGCCTGGTGGGGCAATTTCCCAACCACTCATTATGTTA
>REGM01000005.1:3337645-3352053 GCA_004194415.1 Aurelia aurita
GCAAAGTTTTTCTGTGTGGTTTAAATTATAATCCTAGCTTTTTGACCTATTAAGTCGGTCGTGTGTTACAAAACAAACATGAAACCACATTTTATGTATCGATTCCTTTGTTTAAATGGATTGATTGCTTTTTAAGCGGTAATTGCTTGACCCGGATTACAGTGTGGCTTATGTGACCTTGATGCTTACATTTGAAGTGCCATCAGTAAAATTCCCTTTCTTCAGGACTTACAAATCCACTAGGTACAGGTACGAAAAAGCTATTGTGTACCCTAGGAACCAATCGAATAGCTCCACATTTGCACACTACCAAAGCAGGCTTCTGGCAAGCAAAGCGTGTCTCAGAATCTTGGTATGTCCTCTGGTCCGCCTTTTATAGCCAAATACAACTTTGCGAGGGCAGAGAAGTTATTTGCAAATTTATGACAGCGTGTATTATCAAGGGAAGGAGGACTTTAAAGAATCTGAGACAAAATTTGGTAGCTTAGAGTCTGCACTTCCTGTTGATATAAGTTAGATTTTGTTATGTTAAACGCAAGGGTACAAAATAGCTTTTGAAGGAGGTATACTCTCTTAAGCAATAAAGTTGACAGGAAAATATCATTTTACAATCTTCGCCAATTATTTTGATATGGTTAGAATCCCTACATTCTTACGCATCGAATGATGTATAGTTTAACTAGATTCCGCTAATAGTTTGGCTTTTGGGGAGAGAAAACCCAATCTTGTGCTACAAACGTTTACCGTAACCTTAAGAAATTTTTACTGGTGGGGGATCTATTGAAAGGACACTTAGCCCCAAAGGCATTTTACAAAGTCATTAGAGACAGCTATTTATGTTGGTAACATGCGAGACACTCTGTTTCTGTTGCCATTGCTTTCCTGTAAAGTAAACGTCATAAGCCCCTGTAATATACCATTTGCGCAGCGAACCGCGGCTAGCATGTTTTCGGTATGTTTGATAAGACTGGTTTTAATCAATCATTTATGTCAGACTGTTGTATGTTTATTTGTATTTATGAAATTGAATGTGATAACTATGGATATAGAGTTTATAGACGCAAATTGTCAACCAATTCCTGAACCAAATGATTTTTACATTTCGGAGCAACTAAATCGGCATGTTTTTTTTGGTTCAGGTGCCCCAGCAAACCAGCGTCCTGGTCCACTATTGCATCTGTTGTTATTTAGTTTGTTAATTGATTGGTTATATATGTCATTATTTCCAATTTCTAATTTGCTTATTCCTAGCAACCTTGGCCAAGGTCACCTTGTATCACATGTGTGACTAAAAGATAAAATGAATCATACCTCTTATTCCTTCTTCAAGTCTGTGTGTATGAGTATGTCCCCAATGTTCTTATTTCTTTGCAGTGCCAGAAAAGGTTGATTAGGCCAAATTTGGTCCAAGGTTTTTTTTCCATGGATTGCTTTCCAGTGTTTTTGTAGTATGTTGTTGATTTGTGAGGTAGTTTTGTCAAAAGGTATTATGAAGGGGAGGATTCTCCCCTATTTTTTCCGTTTTGAGTTCCCAAAGAGGGCATCTGTTTGTGAAAATTGTTTTACCTTTTGGAATTGTTGGTTTATTTCCTGGATAGAGTAACCTCTTTTGATGAGGTTAATTTTAGTTGCTCTAATTTGGTTTCCAGTGTTTCGTTGTTAGTTATTATGCGTCGATATCTGAGCGCTTGGCTGTATATCAAGCTTTGTTTGCAAGTTTCTGGGTGGAATGATTGTTTGTGTAGCAAGGAGCAAATGTATGTGGGCTTGACATACAGACTGCTCTAAAGTTTTTGTACCTTGTTTATGAATACTGTTGTGTCTAGGAAATTCACTAGGCCTATCCAAAAAAACGTTTAACTCTTCGAGCTTGCACCCTGCTGGGGTTGGCCCACAGCCTCCACCCTTCGTATTCAAACACCCATTACCATCTACCACCTCCATCTCAGTCCCCCCTGCCTCCTTCTCCACTCCGATCTCCACATGGGTCAACTGCTATAACCCTTTCAGACAGGCACCCTGCACTACCTCATCTTTCTCCTTTTTTTCACCTATCTCTTCCGCCCCTGTGGCTCTCGCTGCCCCTTCATCTGTTTCTGCTCCTATCTATACTTCTCTCCCAGGCCCATCCGCTACTCAAGCTCCTCTCTTCACACTGTCCACTATTCTCTTCTCCTCACCTAATACTATCCCCTCTTCGCACGTCCAATCCTTCTCCATTACACCTCAGCACTTGCCTCTACCTGAATCCTATGTTCCCCTCATTTTTCTAGACACATGGCGTCTAAACAATTCCACAATCACAAAACTAACTTCTTCACTCGCTCTGCTGAATCTGGCCTTTTCCCTGGCTATACTCTACCTGAATTTTCTGGGGACTTCTACAAAAACTTCGCCCACTCCCATAATATTAACTTCCACCAGGCTGTGTCCGCCCTCAGGAGGGAGGTATGCTCAATTATGGCTGAGCATCATAATAACCAGGCTGTGGAGGAGCAAGCCAGGATTGACCAGATCAATGCTGACATTAGCGAGCTATACCCGCCAGCTATTGTCAGTAACGCCAAGTGTAAAGCAGCGACACAAAATTCCAGGCCAGCTGCCAGCAATGATCGAGACCACCGAGGGGGCCGAGGTCGTTGGGGAAGCAGGGGTCGAAGCCGAGGCCGAGCACGCCACGAAAATAATAGGAGCATATGCTAGGGCCAACTCTAAATTTATTTTAATCTATTTTATTTCACGTCCTAAAACATTTACCTACTTACCTTTAGACATTTCATTTTATCATCTTAGCATTTTACTGTATCTATTTTATCCTTTTACATAATTTTATATACTGAAGTTTTCACTCACATCCCTTGTGTTTGTTTATTACACTCAGTTCTTGGTTCTTTGCATCCCTCACACATTCAGGTGGGCCCACTTCCATCAGATCCACTTCCAAGAAAGCAAAGTTAAGGAAAATATTAGGAGTCAATAGGAGATAGAGCAAGAAACCGATTGGCAAAAATGCCACAAAAAAGATGCTAAAAAAAGCCATCCTTACATATAAACAATTTACAACATAGTTAATCTGAGTAAAACAAAAGTCTCCCCCGCAGAGAAGAGTCTTTTACTCAAAGGCCTGTCATTTATACCAACACCAAAATTCACTCCAAAAAGTGACATCATACATGGCCTAAATGAATTCATACGGAAGATGAAGCTGAAATTTCACTTCCATCGTCATCCTACAAAGGATGATGATGTACCATTTAAAACAAAGTCTGCCTGGGTGCCGTCCGAGGACACGTACCTACCATTACAAGAATTTTTCGATACTATAACTGAAGACATAAGCAACTTTTATGATGAGAATGTCGTAACTGAACCACCAAACTTAACAGGCCCGGAAAGAAAAGTTATTCCAGAACTTGCTTCTAAAAAAGAAATTACAATTAGGCGAGCTGATAAAGGAGGGGCAATGGTGGGGTGAATAGTACTATGGTCCAACACCTCCTATTTACAAGAGGCAAAATACCAGCTAGAAAATCCGCTCCACTACGCAAAAGTAGAAAAGGATAACAAGGACAGATTTTGTAACACAATAGCAACAGTTGCTTTGGATTGACACCGCAATTCAAAGCGATTAGCGATTGCAGACAAAAGAAATTCTCTCAACCAGTAATTCAAAACAAAGCAAGCCGCAATAGTTGCTGTGAAACCCAGGCAGCTAGCTTGCTCGTTGTGCATTCCAGAAATGGTTTTTAAGAGAAGGCATGGGCATATATCGAAAGAAGAAGGATATATCTAAACATCTGCCTCAAGGCATTCTTTTTATTTGGCTCTGAAGATGATCTGTAAGTGTTTTAATTACACCGACAAAAATACGAGAATTGAATCGCCTACCAATCGGGTTCTGAACCAAGCAAATAAAATGCCGGCGCGGAGGCAGATGTTTAGATATAGCCTTCTTCTTTCGATATTTACTCCTGACTTCTCTTAAAAACCACCTTCCGCGTGCACAAGGCGACATTTTGCGTGACTGGTTTCAGGGCAACTTTTGCGGCTTTGTTTGTTTTGAATTATTGGTTGAGAGAATTTCTTTTGTCTGCAATCGCTAATTGCTTTGAATTACGGTGTCAATCCAAAGCAACTGATGCTATTGTGTTACAAAATCTGTCCTTGCTGAAAAGGATGGAACTAGTGAGCAGCCCAAATTACAACTTTTCTAGCAGATCTGTTGATGAAAATCTTATTACCTTAAAGTGCCATGAATTCTTAGAGCCAGCAGGTGCCCCACGCACCCCTATTTTCTACCTCCTACCAAAAATTCATTAGCCAACGGTAAACAGTCTCACACCTGGCAGACCTATTGTTTCAGGCTGTGGGAAACCTACTGAGAAATTGTCACAATTTCTGGACTACTATCTCAAGCCAATAGTGAAAACACTACCCTCCTTTATCAAGGACAGTAATCACTTTTTACAAATCATATTCCAAAAAAAAAAAAAATAAACAAGTGATTAAAAAAGCAGTTTTTATGGCAACTCCAGATGTAAAATTCTTATACACCAACATCCCTCAAAATGAGGGCATACAATACTGCTTGGAAGCCATGAAAGACTTTTATGGCACAAGGTTACCCATACCGGCTCAACATCTCAAACAAATGTTTACATTTTTTATTTTTTTTATATTCAATTAAGAATTTGCAATACAAGATACTATTAACACTACTTAGAACCTACTATACGATACTACAAGGACAATACCATAGAGAGCAAAAGGCTATGGCTACTCCATGGCCATTACATAGAAACTAATAGTTTGTTTCAAATTAGATTTCACATGAAAACGTCTGCGAATGAAAACAATTTAGGTGGTATTGCACGAGCAATTTTACGTTATCGCAAATCTCACGTGATATCTAATTTGAGACAGACATTTAAAACTACATAAAATTATATAAAACTTCAAAAATAACAACAACAAATGAAAGATACGAGAAGGGACTTGGTGACGTGATGGTTGTGTGGCGAAATGCCGTGTTCGAAATGATCTTAATCAAACCGACTAGTGCTTTGGATGTAGAGCAGTGTTAACTCGATTATCTTTCTATTTAACTCATTAGTAAGTTCTTTATCGCCGTACAGTAAAAGTTGTGTTAGATCGTCGTTCGAAAGGTTGGTTTGAATTCATCCTACAAAGAAATTATTTCAATTTCAATGGACAATTTTTTTCTCCAGCAACATGGTACATCCATGGGTACACCCTTAAAACCTAATTTTGCAAATATTTTTATGTCCAGAATTGAAAACAAAGTGCTGGCCACAGCTCCAGCAGGCCTTAAATCACTCCTGTGGATCAGGCTTATAGATGATATCTTTTTGATTTGGCAACATGGAGAACAGTCCCTAACCACCTTTCTAGAACATATAAACTCAATACATGACACCATCAAATTTGTAGAAGAGCACTCCATGGAAGAAATACACTTCCTTGACACTACCTTATATTTCAATAAAAAAGGTACACTTGAGAGCACTTTGTTCATTAAGCCAAAAGGGGTGTTACCATCTACAGCCAAGCTCTTCGGTATAGCAGGCTAATTACTGCTGATAGGAAACTTGGCAAGCACCTCAAAGAGCTAGAATCAAACCTGATTTGACGGGGCTATGATACCACAGAGATTAAATCACAATTTAATAGATTACTAGGTGCCACCCAGGCAGACCTCTTGTAGGAGGGTGCCCGCACCCCGGCCATTGGCCGGGGCCGGGGCATGGCCAGGGCATTTCCAGAACTTTTCTATTTATTTTGCCAGCCCCGGCCATGCCCCGGCCATCACATAAGTGAATTTATGATCTAATCATGATCTTTTTAGTTTTAAACTGCCAGGGTTGCTTAACTTGGCCTATTCGAGAGATACAGAGCTTACGTATTCTTTGAGGCAGAAATTATGGCGGATTCGGGTCAATGCCCCCTCCCAATTTGATAAAAGTCGCAAAATTTAGGAAACACACGAGAAACTTGAAACTCAAGTACTGGAAAGATATAAACTTTTTTCTTTCACCTGAAGCATGCCTAACGCTTGCTTTTTCTCATACCTTAATATGCAGTACTACTTTTAACCACTTTAACTCAGTCAATTACCCATCAAACAGTGTTGACATTCCCTAATAAATTTGAAGTCTTACACTCATTTTATTGTATGTGAAAATTTTTCTTGTATTTCTCCGAGCTAAAAGAGTTCTACTAGCGGTCGTCAATAAATTGTAATAAATTGTGAAATTTCCATTTATTATATTCTATTCTATTTTCTCTGGGGTTTGCTAATTTGTAGCCGAAAATTTCTCTCCGTGGTTTGCTAATTTGCAATCTCATCTGGGGAATAATGTTGTTTCATTTTTTTCACTAGGGAAATCACTGAGGTAGAATGTACCAGGGGCTTTAAACAGGGGTGTCTTAGGGGCCGTTTACATGAGAAAGTCAAATCGGTTTGAAATTTCACCCCGATCTCAGTTGAACTCGGTGTCTAGTCAAAGCCCTTATAGTGTTTACATGGAAAATGTGATTTTAACTCAAACCGGGGTGAAACTCAAGTCGGCATTTCAAATCGGTTTGAAATTTTACTCCACTTTGAAAACACCATGTAAACGCAATTTATTCTCAAACCGGTTTGAGATTAAGTGGTCTCGGGTTCAAAGTTCACATTGGTAGACCGGGGCGAAACTCCATGCGAACGCAAAAGGAAATAAGCTATCGGGCCAATATTCAGATCGGGGTGAAATTTCAAACCGGTTTGAGTTTATTAGTTTGCTTACAGTCTAGAGGGTCTACATTTTGTGGCACGCCGGTAGGAAGCAGGGGGCAGAGGGGGCTCAAGCCCCTCAATAATATTGAAAACAATGGTGTTACATCACAAGTATAAATTAGATGCAATTAGATTAGATTTCTCTATTGTTTTGAGGACAAAACCCCCCTTTCAATCTGCAGCTGCTTCCTACGGCCATCTTTCGTGGGGAAACCACTTTAGGTCAGGATAGTTTGATTATTTTGCCAAAACTGTTGCAATTACTGAATTGCTGTATATGATTAGGATTCTGGGGCCTCAAACCAATAAATTGGTAGGGAAGCACGGTCATACAAACAATTCTTTTTAGTTACACTGGGAGCAGATCCATTCACTTTCGCTAGTAGTAACATCGCCGACACAGCATTTGTGGTACAATTTAACAACGCATGCACTATTTACACACTCGATGACTGCATCAAAATCCAAGCCTTTTCCGCAAGAGCAGTATTTGTGATTTCGTTGATCTTCTGATGCCTCTTGGGTAGCAACACAGTCCTGACAATACCAATCTCCAACGGGAAAGGAAAATAGTCCTACACAATCTAGGTGGTACCACTCAACTTTACACATTTCCTCGCAACTGCATCCAATTAGAGCCTTTCTCCCTTCTCCCTCTGGTCTTCCACAAGTGCACCAACTATTTTCACCCAGGCATCTTGGACAAAACCAATCTCCTTTTGGAACTGTCTTTTCAGATAGTCCAACACAAGATAGATAAAAACCATCTGATGCGACACATCCCAGGGCACTCTATCGTAACATCATGAGAAGCTAGCTTCCTGCAAAAGCAATAGCCATCGTCATCATCTCCCAGCTCATCTTCACAGAAGAGTGAATCGTCTTCATTGATTTTAATTTTCTCGCTCAGCTCCACATAGGAAGTTGAGGATTCCTTCCATCTGCGTACTGGAGTAATATATCTGTCTAGCAGCTTTCCTAAGTTGTAGTATTTTGGTCTCAGCAAGAGAAGCCCAAACTGGCCTAACAACTACAACAAAAACAATAAAAAAGTCATACCATTTATTGTCCCATATGACTCTGGCACAGCTAAAATTGGGTCCATCATTAGAAATCGCTGCCATTTAATAGAGGATAACCAAGTTCTTCAACAGGTTTGGAAAGATAGCAGGCCGGTCCTGGCTCTCCAAAGAAGGATCAACCTGAAGGACATACTGGTGAGGTGAAAACAAAGTAATCATTAGTCTTATGATCTAACTGTCAGTTGAGATGTTCAGGCGCGACAAATTTTTGTCGCGCTTGTCTAGCCAATCAGAGAGCAGCATTTGTAGTCCAAATAAAGTCAAGGGCCAAATATGGGCGAAAAGCACTAAAATAACGCGCTCTGATTGGTCAATCAAGTTGTCATGACAACATTGCCGACAGACGTTGACTCTCACAGCTTCGGGCAGATTTACCTCATCTAATTTGCCTCTTAACGGGAAGATTGTTGCAGAAAATTTCAGGTATTTAAACTTTTTTCATCAATGAAACATTCTTCTAAGTACTACTAACTAGTATTCTCATTTTCAAGTGCCGGAACCTCGAATTTTGAAGCGTTTTAGAATTGGCATTTTCGATGAAATAGCTTAGGCCATGAGGTGATCATCTCAACTGACAGTTAGATCATGAGTCGTAGTTGGAGCGTATATCAGTTTAGACAAGTAGCGAAACTACGACATGTAATAAGTCTAAGTAATCATCATAAGACACCACACAACAACTACCACAACAACCACAACCACAACCACCACAACATACAACATAGCTTTCCCGCCATATCCAGGAAATAACAGCACAATGCCGTCACAGCCGACACTAAACCTAATGGAATTTATTCACATTACATCACTTCTAATGGAATCTGAACTGAACATGCTGTACTCAGATTGAAATTTCAAGGCGTTGATTCGAATTATGGAACTTTTCGTTAATCGTACGTCAATGAACTTATAAGGCAACCGTGGTCCCGGACGCGGGACTGCGAAGAGCTCCCACGGGAAAGGGACATACTAGAATTAAAGCTTCGAAATGTCTCACGTGGGTTTCTAGCTGAGGAGTTGCTATGACAAAGAATAAACTGTTACACTATCTCAGAAGAATGGGACTTACACATCATCCCATTGCCCTACATACCTACACACGAGCACACGAGCAGCCAAGTGGATTGGAACTGGTCAAACATTCAAGAGGAAGGTACTACTCTTTCTATCAATGCAATCTGTTGTCTATCACGATATTATCGTTATATTTTATTTTCATACTCCACCTGTCCTGTCCAAAAAATCACTCACAGAAATGAATTCTTGAAACAAAGCTAAGTATCTAATACCAAGTTAACTTCTCAACGCAAACTGTAAAACGAGATGAAGAATCTGAAAACAAAACTGATACAAAAGGCTGGTATAAAAATGCTAGTTATATTACGTCTTTTATCAAACCTGTCTTCAATCTACATCTATCATATTCTGAAAAAGTTTTTGACAGCAAGGAGTACCTCACTGATGGGGAAAAGGGCAGTACTGGTGGGGACATTAAAGGGGCTGGTGGGGATGATGCCCGGTTAAGTCAGTTCGGTGCTCCAAGGGTTCAAGTAGACCTTTGATACAAAGTTTAGGTTCCCAAACAATTGAACGGTTGATTGATAGACAATAAAACTAACGGTTTTAAATTCCTTAACGACCTCCCTCCTAAATATCTTAGCTTTCTTTTCATCAAAAACGCTGATTGCACCGCGCTTAACCTACGAAATACAAAACCTGATTCAAGGCTGCCTTTGAAGAGTTCTGCCAACGGACAAAAGTTCTTTTTGTTTAGAGGAGCAAAAATCTGGAATATATTTTCAACTGAGGTTAAACAGGCATCTTCATTTTTTTCATTTCATTTTTTTTTATTTATTTAAACAGGGTAAAGTTATCAAATATATACATTGTTTTCCAAACTGCCCTGTGGAAAGAAAAAGATAAAAACCTAACTTACAATTCAAAAACACACAATGAAATTAGTTCAATACAAAGTAAAAGTAGTTCAAAATAGTAGCAAGGATCTACATGGGTTCCTTTATGTTCTAGAGTCTTCAAGACAGGATTTAAATTGTTTGAAGGTTTTGGATAATTTTGATTTTGCGTCCAGGCCATTCCACAATTTCGCCCCTCTAAAAGAAAAGCATTTTTGGCCACATGTTGTTCGTAGAAACGGGACACATAGATCGGTTTCGGTTTTCCGAAGTTCCCGAGTACTGGTTCCTGACAACCTGTCGAACAGGCATGCAATATACGAGGGAGCTTCATCATTTGTACATTTGTATACCATTTTCAATGTTTCCGATACAATCAAATCATTCACTGTCGGCCAGCCCAGTTGCTTTATAATTGGAAGAGCAGAAGCGTTGTAGGGGTTATTCGATAAATGCTGTTAAGTGCCATAGTTAGTCAAGACCGATCTGGAGAGATTTTAGATATTTTGTCCTGATTTGTATATTGATTTTAGCTTAGGGACCGTTCATCATTTACAGAGGGGGTTGGTACGGAAGAGAAATGTTTTCTGGTCCAAAAAATCTTCTTACCCAACTCAAAAGGTGATGGAAAAACATCTATCAACACCTTTTAATGTCAGGAAATTTCTTTTACCCAACACGTTTCTCTTCGGTACCAACCCCTCTGTATATAATGAACGGTCCCTTACGTGCTGTAATATATTAAGTGGATTTATCTATTTATTGTAATTAGATATTTCTGTTCTTCGTATATTAGCATTATTGTATTTTATTTTAGGCGAAAGGCCTCTTGAAAATCAGCATTTGCTGAAGGGATACAATCCTTAAATAATAAACATATGAAAGCAAATCAAATGAAATCAAACGTTTCATAATCATAATCATAATAATTTATTTACAGTTGGTTATTTTACAATAGTAATATACTTACTAATTCATAACAACTATTTACAATGGATCTTTAACAGAAATATTAGAATATACAAATTCTGTCTATTTACAGATCCGGCAGTTACATTTGTGACCAGTCCAGGGCTTGATCGCTGTCTAGAAAGCTGCAACTTTTGAAAGTGCTTTTACCTTATCACATAGGATGTTAACCCTATTCGTACTGGGCGATTTTTTGGTTGTTTGTACTAGGGGGGCGTTTTTGGCCCCCCCTCTTTTATTCCAAAACTACAAGAGGTATAACAATGAGTCTTGCCCCTATTGTTCTTTGGACCATTAGCTTTTCAAATATAACAATGGTAATTAATTAGTCACGTGATTCGTTGCTAGGCAACCAAAAACAAGGGGAATTTGACAAATTTATAGCTTCTTGACAAGAAAAATTCTATTTAATTAATTACTCTACCGAATTTCTCCAAAATTGTTGCAAATAGTAGGAAACATATCATAGATTCAGAATACATACTTTTTAGCAATTTTCAGTATCTAATTTGAGCATAATTAGCTTTAAATTATTCTTATCTTTCATGTGCTGATAATCTTCACAGTTTTTGTCCCATTTTTCTAGTAAATATGGACTCAAATTGACTTAAATTATGAAGATGAACCAAGTTAGATGCAATTTATTTGTATTTTACCCTTCTTAATTAGAACAATGACGTCATAAAGATGAATGACGTCAAAGATATCAAATTTTGCTGATGTCAGCAAAATTGAACAATTATATATCAAATAAATGTACTCATCAAAAGCAATCGAATGGTGAATGTTTGAAATCGATCGGACAAGCGAGGCAAAAACTATGGACATTCTAAGCTTTTTTTGTTGACCACTTTCCAAATATGTTGTTACTGTGATTACGTGATCAAAGTCAGAACAATGATATGCAGAAATTTTAATTGCCAACTTAATTTTACTAAAATTCACCAAACCTGGCTGTCATATCTTGCGTGGTTTTAGTGCAGTGTAGCAAACTATGGTAGGGAGCAAAAAACCCCCTCCCCCCTCAGTACGAATAGGGTTAACAAGGAAGGCTTCCTTTAAAGGATAATATGACTCTTAACTAAATTTTTTCTGTTAGTGTTTTTGGCAATCGACACAAATTTTTTGTTATTTGGTCGTATTTCACAACTTTTTCTTCATGGAATTCCCAAATATGTGAGGGATTCAAGTTATTCATTGTTTTGTATTCTTCAATCATCACATACTACTGGTCTTTAATCAATACCGTTCTCAATAAGGCGAAGATTCCTATAATACCACCCCTGTTAGAGGATGGGTTGTTCATAACTGATTTTACTGAAAAGGCTCAGCTATTTAATGACTATTTCATACTCCAATGCACGTCAATAGACACAGGCAGTGAAATTCCACTTGAGTCCCCAGGAAATCCTATCTCAATAAATGATTTTGTCATCTCCGACGAAAAGATATTGGAAATCATAAGATCACTTAATCCTAACAAAGCACATGGCTGGGATGAAATTTCTATAAGAATGATAAAACTAAGCGATGCTTCATTAGTTATTCCTCTTAAGATCATATTCACAAACTGTCTGAGACGTGGTGTATTTCCCGAAACATGGAAGTGTGCAAATGTAGTCCCGGTTCATAAGAAAAACGAAAAAAATGTAAAGAGTAACTACCGTCCTATTTCTCTTCTACCAATTTTTGGGAAGATGCTTGAAAAACTCATGTATGATTCCTTATACTCACATCTTGTTTCATGCGACTCACTTAATCCCAATCAATCTGGTTTTCGTCCGGGTGACTCAACAGTCAACCAATTAATTTCAATAACGCATACAATCTTCCAAGCATTTGACTGTAACCCGCCACTTGATGTTCGCTCTGTGTATCTTGATATTTCTAAAGCTTTTGACAGGGTATGGCATGATGGTCTTATTTATAAATTAAAACGATGTGGGGTTTCAGGACAACTTCTTTGTCTTATCCAAAGTTTTCTAAAGGATCGGAAGCAGCGAACCGTTTTAAATGGTCAATGTTCTAATTGGGGAGATATTTTAGCAGGAGTGCCTCAGGGCTCTATATTAGGACCATTGTTTTTCCTCGTGTACATCAACGATCTCACCTCTGACTTGAAATGTAACGTTAAGCTTTTTGCCGATGATACATCCTTGTTTACGGTTGTCCATGAACCTAATGCAGCTGCCGAGGATATGAACCATGACCTGGAGTTGATAAGTCAGTGGGCCCATGATTGGAGGATGTCATTTAATCCCGATCCCCAAAAACAAGCTGTCGAATTACTACTTTCAAAGAAAAGACATGAAATAGATCACCCCGTTATCCTCTTTAATGACATACCCGTGAAAAGAGTGAATGAACATAAACATCTAGGAATTGTCCTGGACTCGAAGCTTTCTTTCTCCGCTCATATTAAATCTGCTATCTCTAAAACGAGAAAGGGCATTGGTCTGCTAAAATGTCTCTCCAAATATCTGCCCAGGCATACCCTTAATGAATTATATAAGCTTTATGTGCGACCCCACCTGGACTACGGGGATGTTATCTATCATATTCCATCTAAAGTATGTGAATTCAGTCAGAACATCATTTTACCAAATCTAATGGAAAAACTAGAGTCTGTTCAGTATTCTGCTGCTCTTGCTGTAACAGGAACATGGAGGGGAACATCGCGTGAAAAGCTTTACGCAGACCTTGGCTGGGAGTCACTAAGTTCCCGAAGGTGGAGTAGACGCCTGACTTTGTTCTATAAGATTATGAATAATCTCACCCCCTTGTACACAAAGGAGCCAATCCCACCACTTAATGTGTTGAACTACTCTCTTCGCAATCAGGATGCTATTGGGCGAATAAGGGCAAGAACAGAAAAATTCCAATCTAGCTTCTATCCAAATTGCATCTCTGAATGGAATAAACTTGATCCTGAAATCAGGTTTGCACCGTCTGTTGCTGTTTTTAAGACGAAACTTCTATCAATAATTCGCCCCCCTGCAAAACCTGTCTTTGGCATTCATGATCCGATAGGCCTATCACATCTTTCCCAAATAAGGGTCGGTCTCAGCAAACTAAACTTTCACAAATTCAAGCACAATTTTAGGGACACCGTAAACCCAATGTGCCCAACACACGACGGCATTGAGGATACGGAGCACTTTTTGTTGCTTTGCCCTTCATTTGACACTCAACGACGAGATCTTCTCGCTGGAGTTTCGGATTTAATACGACCACTTGTTGAAATCACCAATCTTTCAAACGATTTTCTAATTCATCTCTTATTATATGGTGATAAAGACCTCTCTAATGACCAAAATAAAAATATACTCGAACTGACTATACGATATATCCACAATACTGGTCGGTTTGACTAAGATCATTTCAAACTTCAGTCACATCCCATGCAACCACCACCAAGTCCCTTAAAGTGAATTTCTCTTTGTTTGTACAGTATTTATCGTTTTTCTTTTAGATCGTATGTAGCATTTATGTAAAATTGTATGTAGTTTAACTTTCTTTTTAAAGCCATGGGGTAGTCACAGTCTTTTGCTCCTCATGGTATAGTTCTGGTAGTATTGTAAAGTAGATTGTAGGTAGAGTAATCCGTAATATGTATTGTAAACTTTTTAATGGAATATAAAAAAAAAA
>REGM01000005.1:3352720-3364897 GCA_004194415.1 Aurelia aurita
TATACCGGGTGACTCAAAAAAGTGTCCCCCTGTTTGAAAAATCACTGCAGAAAAAGTACTCGCACTATAATCACCAAAATTGATTTTTCTGATAGCTCAAAGAATGTAGTATTTTTTGTGTTATTTTGGTAATTCTCAAAAAATCAGTCTCTTGGCAAAGTCGAATGTTTCAGAAAATTGTTTTTGCAGAACAGTCGGAAAATGGCCTAAAACGCATGATCAAATCTTGCAGTTTTCTAAATCACTAAGTTGATTTCATTGTAATTTTTGGATGAAAAGAAACTATAGCACAGATGTCGGATGTAACGACAGAAAAGCAGCCTCAAAATTTAGATGAACTGCAGCGTGCAGTAACCAGAGCTTGCCACGCGATCCCAGCTGAGATGATCCGGAATAGCTTTGATGCAATGATCTCACGATGCAGAAGGTGTATTGGCGCAGATGGAAACGCTTTTGATAATTAGTAACTCATTTATTGTTCTAAATTGCTTCTTGAATTGAAAGGATTATCAAAACAAGTGAAACTAACAAGTTGCATTTCTCTTGTTTCGAACTTCTTTTGATCATACGTTTTAGGCCATTTTCCGACTGTTCCGCAAAACTAATTTTATGAAACTTTCTATTTTGCCAAGAGACTGGTTTTTTTTAAATTACCAAAAAAACACAACAAATACTACAATCTTTAAGCTATCAGAAAGATCAATTTTGACGATTATAGCGCGAGTAATTTTTCTGCAGTGATTTTTCAAACAGGGGGACACTTTTTGAGTCACCCGGTATATACCCTCTAAAATTTCTGTTGAACCCCCTGGAATTTCTTTTAAGCAAAAAAATGACAACCAATATAACAGGTAATATATCTGAAAGGTCTTGGAGCATACACAAGTTGTACATATCATCTGACCTGATCCCTTAAATCAAATTTTTTCGTTGTCTATTTCCTCTAATTTGTCTATTTCCCAAATTTTTCCTGAAATAAGCTCACAAAGAATTCTCTAAGAATAAGAAAACACTTTTTATCTCTACAAATGCTATTTTCCTAGACGTAATCATTTTTGCGCCACTTCAGTTAAGATTTTTGGTTGGAGTGGCGTCAACCCGGCATGGCAGAGCGGTGAAGACTGCGCTAGTCAAACTTGTGGAAATAATTTAGTCCAAAGTGGTTAAATTTGTTTGTTTTGCATGGAACATGTGAATTTGTGGACTGCAACCGTTTTGGTTCATCATAGCAAATGTTGAATTGGTGAGTGCCTTGCTACATACATTTTTTAGTGACACTATTGGTCGGGGTTTCTATTCGAGTTAAGCATAAGGAAGTTAGCCCATTTGAGTGCGAATGCTTCAGAAAACAACATGGCGCACAGTTGCAAAGAGTATACTCTTCTTTGAGAGCGAATCAAAACTTGTTGCCTACCTTGCAACAGACTGAAGTAGCCAAGCTAGGAAATATCTTTCTGGCAGGAAATATCTTTCTGCTGAACCTAAAGCATTGGTCTTTATCATGATTTTAAGTTGTTATTGAAACATTGATTTTTATTGATCTAAGTGAATATCAAAATCCGAGACAGTAGAATTTTAGTCAGTTAAGGCTGATTTCCAGTTAGTGGAATTTTCCGAGCGGGTGGAGACTTTCAAACAATCAAAAGTCATTCAACCTTTAATTTCTATTCAATTGCGAAGCGCCATTTTCTGTCGTAAACAAAAGAATTTCCGCCCGCTCGGAAAATTCCACTGACTGGAAACTGGACTTTAGGGGCCGATTATATCAGATTTGTTTCAGCCCGTTTATAGCTTTAACTGGCCTGAAATTTGAATCGATTATATGGTGTCTTCAACCAATGCTGAAATCCAACTTTTACAGGGGAATTCATCTCAAAATTAAATGTGCATGCTCCAGTAATTTCAGCCAGGTTTAAAATTATGATTTGCAATTATATGGAATTTGTCAGCCTATTTGATCGAGATAAAAATCCTAGGCCGTATGTTAACATCGTGCTGATTCTTGTATCATGTAATCGCAACTCTGTTTTTGCAACACTTTGACCGCAATACTGGGCTGACTTTTCTGCCCAGCTAAATATACAAACGGGTTGAAAACACTCATATAATCAGCCCCTTATCCCGAAGACTAAAACCGATATCGTTTTTTGTATCCGATTCGGGTCAGAGACGTTTGGCCACAGTGAACACAGAAAATCAAGAAATATTTAGGATTTGTCCAAAATCCACTTCCACTTGCACTGATTTTACGTGAGTTCACAGTTCGTCACGTGATGCTAGATAAAGCAGTGTGATAGTTTACATACATACATACAAACATACATACGTTTATGATTTGTTAACGCAGGTCATAAGCTAGGCTGCTTCAAACACTTATGTGAACGTGCAAATTAAAGATAAAAGAGAATAAAAACTTAAGCCTATTTACAGTCAGATAAACTAATCTAAAAATGTTTAAAATATTCGTCCCTTTGTTTAAATAAGGAGTTAGTGAAAGATATTTGTTCTAGATATCTGCTATTCTTTGATTATCTCTTTCTAAAATTGTCATAACAGCAACCTTCTTTAGACCTACAGGAAGGTTGTTAAAGATGGCGGCGGCGCAAAGCATGCTGGCAAAAAGCTCCCTGACGACCACCTAACGACATAAAAATCTTCGTCTGCCGTTTCGACTTCGACTAACTAGCTTTGGTAATGTTCGAAATCAATGTAAACAAATAGGACAATGGACCTTTTTACTTTACAGAAAAGAGGTTTGGATCGAGCGTCAAAATCTGGTAAAGTTTGAGAAGGAAAACAATATCACGACCCCCGTTCTATATAGAAACACTGCTAGCTGTGGCATGAAGTTGCTTCGGATCTCAGAACACTTTTGAGACAGTTAATCATCACGGCGTGAACGGATGTAAAATACGGACAAGTATTCTGCCGTATATTTTTTAGATACGAACAGATACGGGCATGGATAGTTGAGGATACGGAATTCCGTTTTTTGCCGGATATGGACTAATAACAAATACGGGATCCAGTATCGAGCCCGTATTGACAAAAGGTATACAAACAAATGCCATTCCGTATACGTTTAGTACAAATACGGGAATGCATTCTTCCGTATATATTGTCAGTAAAAATTTCGAGACGGCGAAATCATATGCAAATACGGACCAGTATTTTGCTGTATTTTTCTCATATGCAAACAAATACGGGCAGAGATAGCTGAAGAAAAACGCCCTTCGAGTTTCAAAATGTCTGCATGAAGAAATGAATTGAATTAAAATCACTTCCTTTTTTCTTTTCTGAAGAAACGGCAGTACCTTTTCGGCTAATATTGGTGTCTGATTCAATAGATCATTGGAACATGAAACTGAAAAGTCTTGTCTTTATTGAAACACTTACTCTAGGAGCTCAACGAGAACTTTCTTCAATTATGTAACTTGACAAGGATATGAGAGAACAGAAGAACAGTCACCATGTAAAACACTTTGGTCATTCCTTTTCATGTACAAAAATGAACACTAGCGAATTTACAAGAAATTAGTCATGTTTACTATTTCATTACTTAATAAAATACCCGTTACAAATATAGATATTCCAGAAAAAGGATTTATATACAAAATTTGGTTATTAAAACTGAAACACTTCAATTCGATACAAAACTTGGAGACCATGAATGACTCAGATGAGTTCTTGGTATTTCTAAACTTCGTGGTAAATCAATTTAACTTTATAAGAACAAATAGTTCTCGTCCATGTACATAATTTTGTTAATGCATTACCAAACAGATCAGTACATTAATGGCATTTAGTAAGTTTTGTAATTTTTTGGGTACCACTATCTATCTGAGCTGTTCTTAGCATTCCTAGCTTGGCGGTCATTGGTACACAGCTAAAGACGGTTTTCCACTTGCAAGAATTCTACGTGTATCGACACGAATCGTACCACGCAGCATACGCAGTCAAGAAAAGAGATTTATGATTATCATCTGCGCATGTTCCATGGTACAATTCGCGTATTGATACGCGTAGAATCATTATAAGTGGACATCCAGCTTAACGCACGATAGAATTTCAACACTGCTGATAAACAAGAAGTACTTCAGAACCATACAGTAGAAACAAGAAACTAAGTTGTAAACCTAAAGAACACTCACTTTTACACCCTAATGAGTCGTTAGTCGCTACGTTATTACAAATAAAAGTCTATATATAAAAACACATGCTGCGAAGCTGTTAGTGTATTGGGAGCCTGTGCAGCTAAAAAAATTTACATTCAAGATGAAATGGAATTATTCGAAAAAGACTATTCGCCAAATATCATACCAGCATTATTGGTTATAATACAGTTCTGGGAACAAATTAGATAGAAGTCAAAAGGAATGATTCACTTGTAGGACAAAACTACTTTTTTAAAGCAACAGTTATTAAAGTGGATTTAATAAATTCATAAGGTTCGAGGGCTTTGAATTGGTCTTTAGCCATGCTTTGGTTAAATACCTCATTTATCATTGCAGGTCTCTTGTTTAGCATCAAGATATAACAGTTGGCAATTAGTGTAGGTTTTTGCAATATATTGGCAATCATTTTATTGAATACATGTTTGCATGATAACAACAGGGTGACAATCGGTTTGACTGCACCAAAAGTAGTTTCTATGCAGGGGGAATCTGTATAGAAACCCCAAACAAATGAACCGTCAAAATCCGGTACACAGAATAAAGCAATCGACCGACATTAGTGATTCAAACGTTATTTGGCAGCTAAGTAACTAGGCTAGGTCGCTACTGTTTTTTGCTATTTTTATCGAGTTCGTAAACCGGCGAAACTAAGGATTTAGTGAAACCAAGCAGTTTTAAAACCTGTCAAAATTCATCAAAAACAGGGGGTCGATTTTGATCAGCTGCAGTGCAGCAACACAATGCAACACAGATTGGATGCATCCAACCACTGCCCTTGTGGTATTAGAATTTTCCTTACCTCAACAATATAAAAAATTGTTTCCGTTATTGAGAATTATTTGCATGCAACTTATCAAATCGATCGCATGTTTTTATGAATTTCGACGGGTTTTAGATCTGCCTGCGGTACCCGGTAGATATCACACAAAATCTACAACGATAAATTGTTGCATCCAGCTTTAGCTCTCTTTGAGGGGCTTCCTTCCTGTCTTCGTAAAGCCGGTCTACTTGCTTGCGATGACCTTCTGGCATCCAATCGAGAGATCAGCTCCTGTGTTCTGTGAAGTCGCCATGGCACAGTCTTAACCACTAGACCACCTTCTCCATCAGACACTTGATCGGACATGTCATCTGGTGTCACTTCTTTCCACGCTGCTTTTTCTTGGTCATTTTTTAAATATCTGGTTCGAGTTTTATAAGCCTAAAAAAAGATAGTATAAAATAGATAAAATGGACAAAATGTAAGCAGAATTAATTTTCACATAGCCGCGTAATAATGCTGCATATGATTTTAAGGAACTAGTTATATAGCATTTCGTCATTCCTACTGAAGCGAGTTTCAGCTAAAATTCATAACTATTTTCCCTAAAAGCAATTTTGAGCTAAAATTAGTGATCTAGACCGTCGAGCACTATTTGGTTTGACATACATAGATCTATTGAAAGCCTAGTATCTATACTTTTTGAAAACCCGGTGTGGAATCAGAAGTCAGCACTACATAAACTTATACCTGAAGAAATTGTTACGTAGTTCAACATACCTGGTGTCGTCTGTTTATTCGCCTTCTTTGCTGTTTCTTACACCCTGCAATATCTTCCTCCTCTTGCTGCTCTTGAAATTTTCTTTTTTGGCTTTCAAAATACCGTTGACAAGCTCCTAAATAGAGAAATTTTACAATAAAAAAAGTGATAAATCATAAAGAACAACAAAATTGCAATAGCAGAATCTTATTTTATATGAGGGATCAAAATAATTAACAATCCAACATTAGCACGAGATTATAATCTTTGTGCCGGCTGTTTGCACAGCCTTTTCATCCATTCCAACAGTCAGTTAGATTTTTTAATTTTCCTGCAATCTCATCATCCCAGCCATTTCCTTTCAGATGTAAAGTATTTACTCTTGCTAAGTTTATAACCGCGTAAGAAACAGCATCGGCCTAGTTTAGTAAGTATAGAACACTTGCAGAAGTTAGTTATCTGATATTATTTCTGACTCTCCATAAAGTAGTTTGCTCTTTGGCTAGTTACAACAAAAAGACACATGATTTTATTCTTCCGGCTGATTATCAAAGCTATCCAACACATCAACAGAATAAAGCAAGCCTTTCGAAAGCTTTCCTTTCAAGATTTCAACTTACGGAAGCTATAATGATCACAAAGTTAAACAATTTAGTGCACAGAACCCTTTGAATACTCACGTCTAACCAGATGCTGTTGATATTGAGAATCCTGATCTTCGATGCATTGTATTACTTTTGTAGTAACGACATTGTTTTCAGGTGAGTTGAAGCTGAAAAAGACACAAGACTTTATAATCAATTTGCAACAACGAATTCGCATCCAACACAGGGTCTCAAAATCATAAAGTAGGCAAAGACTTTTACTTTCTAAATGATTTTTTTGGCGGAAAAGGTATGATATATTTCTGAATGTCATTAAAATTCGCAGTTAAAAACATAGAAAATAAATTTGTTTAGCTGCCTGCAAGGCTAAGAGAAAGAGCCAACGAAGTGCTGGTAGTTTTGTCTTGTTTTATCTTGCCTTATCATAATTTTGATCTCCAGGATTCAAACCATGTTAAATTTAAGTTCCAATAAGAACAAACTTTGAATGACTTGATACCAACATTTTACATTCCGCTTCTTGATACGAGGCAAGTACTCTTATGAGAAACTGGAAATACAAACTATTAGCTTTATGGAATTATCTCGAAGGGAATAAGCAATTGTCTATAAATAGGACAAAGAAAATACTCAGACACAGCATTGTGTCTTTTGCTATGCATTGTTCATGGTGCGTGGCCAACTTTGACTTCAATGAGATATTTTCTCAGTTCTTTTGCTTTTGGAAATGCAAGATGTTAATAACCTTACATAAAACATTTAAGGAATGGATCAATTGTTAAATTTTAAGACGAAATTGAACAAACTGACAGTACGTGTCGTCTAATGTAACTTATGATCAAGCCCTCGCTTAGGAAGACCTGGCTCAGAATTTTATGAGGAAGATAGGATGATCTGGTTCTTAATTTGGATAATATTATCACACCGTCAATTTCTGCAAACGCATACCATGTTGCTAGGNCTGATCTTCGATGCATTGTATTACTTTTGTAGTAACGACATTGTTTTCAGGTGAGTTGAAGCTGAAAAAGACACAAGACTTTATAATCAATTTGCAACAACGAATTCGCATCCAACACAGGGTCTCAAAATCATAAAGTAGGCAAAGACTTTTACTTTCTAAATGATTTTTTTGGCGGAAAAGGTATGATATATTTCTGAATGTCATTAAAATTCGCAGTTAAAAACATAGAAAATAAATTTGTTTAGCTGCCTGCAAGGCTAAGAGAAAGAGCCAACGAAGTGCTGGTAGTTTTGTCTTGTTTTATCTTGCCTTATCATAATTTTGATCTCCAGGATTCAAACCATGTTAAATTTAAGTTCCAATAAGAACAAACTTTGAATGACTTGATACCAACATTTTACATTCCGCTTCTTGATACGAGGCAAGTACTCTTATGAGAAACTGGAAATACAAACTATTAGCTTTATGGAATTATCTCGAAGGGAATAAGCAATTGTCTATAAATAGGACAAAGAAAATACTCAGACACAGCATTGTGTCTTTTGCTATGCATTGTTCATGGTGCGTGGCCAACTTTGACTTCAATGAGATATTTTCTCAGTTCTTTTGCTTTTGGAAATGCAAGATGTTAATAACCTTACATAAAACATTTAAGGAATGGATCAATTGTTAAATTTTAAGACGAAATTGAACAAACTGACAGTACGTGTCGTCTAATGTAACTTATGATCAAGCCCTCGCTTAGGAAGACCTGGCTCAGAATTTTATGAGGAAGATAGGATGATCTGGTTCTTAATTTGGATAATATTATCATACCGTCAATTTCTGCAAACGCATACCATGTTGCTAGGATAAAATACTTCAGGCTAGTTTTTGGCATTCATAAAATGTACTGAATCAATTTTAAGCTTTGCATACCGTTCATTGAAAACCCATTCCATTTCATCTTCATTGGCATTGTATGCATCTCTAACCATTTGCTTAATAGAAAATAAAAACAAACTTCACATTCAATACAATAAAGCATTAAGAACCAATTCAAAAGGGTACGGCTTACGATGCATGGATTGTTATTGTTATTATTGCAAAGATGTTTCTAGCAGCTAAAACAGTTTAATGCAAAGACAAGCACCAGAATTTTAAATACCTGCAAGGCAGCTTGTTATAAATTTGAGAACAGCAAAGTGATGGTATCAAGTCAAGATAAAAATGATGTGCCTCAGTCGCCGTCTGTTTCCGCAAATTTCAAGGATAATTTCAACAACTAGGCGAAATTCTAATGCAGAATTTCCAAATACAAATTGATTTGAATTGCGAATTAAATTGCTGCAAGAACATCCTCATAAACCAAGAAAGTTGACTTGCATCTGCAGGAGAAACTTTGCATCAGTTTCATAAATTCTTCAGGGAAAGTATAAAAAAAGAAACTCCTTGCTGTTGCTAAAATTAGCAACGCACAGCATCAGAGCTGCTTATTAGAAACTTACAGATAGTTCTGCTGGCAACTTTCTTCTGCTGAAAGGGACAACAGCTTTTGCAGCCTGCTGTTTCAATTCCTCTATTTGTGTCTGCATTCCATTCATCTGGCATACTAGACTCCCCACTGCCTCATTTATGCTGGTCTTGAAGCTTTCCATCGAGTCACGAAGATTTGTAAATTCTCTACATAAGGTGAAAAATTACACATGATTACATCAAACGAGCATTTCTAGCACAGTAACTAGATTTAAAAATTAATAATTCATTGCATGCATGTATCATAAATACAGAAGTAAGGTCATACTGTCACTCCAAATATTATGATGGAAAGACCTATTTCACTACTCCTATATTCCTATTTTGAGCACCCCCTGCATCTGCATTGTATTTCTCCAATCAATACTCATAACAAATGAAGCCCTTTTCCCTGAACTCTATTCCCATGGTATTCAACCATTTCTCTTTAATTAAAAGCAATTTCCCTTCAAATCATCAAAAACCTATCTGCAATGTAGCAGATTACAAATACCTCCGTCATTCCATTTCCTTTGATCAATCTAAACGACGCATGTTTAAAACAACGGGTGTAGCGATGTTTGGAAAAAGCATAGGAGAGTTTTTAAAGCTGCATGATTTTTGGTGAGTTCTTGGGGCTTTTCTTCAATACAAATGTTTTTTATAGAAAGCGTATGGGATATTTATGCTGTTATATGCCCATCGCTTACAGGTGCTAGGACGGCTCCGCAGAGAATAGAAATACTAGAGGGTGCTCAGAAAGGGCAACAGCTGACAATCCAACTGCTTGCTGATCACAACTTCCTGGAGCACAAACTGATAGCGGAATCTCATCGATTTCTTCTTAAATTTACCTGGAGAGGTGGAGAAGGTTTCGTGCCTTATTCTAATTTCTAGTTTAAGAAAATAGTTTTAACCGAGTAAAATAAAAGCACTGCTATAAAAGACGAAGGAGAATTCAAAGGTACTTACAATTCCATTGCAGGTAGGCAAAGTTTAAAACGTCATAATTCTTATATTTATCAAGGCAAATCAAGGAAAATAAGCAAAAGACAACTCAATAGTGTCAGCAAACCATTCGTGCGGGTTTAATGGTAGGCCCCAACTACTTTATAGCTAAGCAGCTAAGCATTTGATATAAAATGTAAGTCTAGGGACTCAGCGTAATTTTCGACAGTCTGGTTTGTGAAAATGAAATATAATCTTATACGTCTCCAACTTTTTATTATGCTTTCTCTAGTTTCTGTTCTAAACCTTGTTATAACGCAGGTACTCCTTCAATCAAGCTGTAACATTCTAAATCTAACTGCTCTATAATATCCTTAGTTTCTCCTAGATAGTTTTTCCAGTTCACGGTGCGCCTCTTCAAGGCTCATTCTTTGAGAAACATCAACTGTTTTGAGTTTCCGTCCAAGGTTAAAGAGTAGCTTTACACCTATGTTGTGTCCAATAGACTTTACCAAATAGCCAACAGAGTAAGTATCTGTCATCACGGATTGCTTTGTTCCGGGTACATTCCGCAGTTCATGAGCCAAGTGTCTGTGATGTATGTTGTATTTCTCTTGGTCCTCGACACTCAAAGAATACATTCTTGGGCAACCTATGGTTGTAGCTTTACCAAAGTCAACCAGAACAGGGCGTCTAGACGATGGCTCAATAATGACATTGTCGCCCTTGATATCATTGTGGAGCAACATTATCTGGTGTAGGTAGCCAATGCCCTCCACAATCTGCAGACATGTCTTTGCCGAATCTTCTGCAACTAAAGTTTTTGCCCCCATCATGTGATGTAGTGTTTGCACACTACCATCATCACTTCCAATCAATTGCATCAAAATTACGTTTGGCCTGATGAACCCGAAACAGTATGGAAACAATGGTTGTCCAGATACTACATGCAATATTCTTCTCTCAGCCTGGATGTCAAGCACTGATGAAGTCTCCCTAGCAATGATTTTCGCAGCAATCGAAACAGAACTGAGTGCAGAGATTTGAGCAGTTTTGACACATCCAAATACACCTCTGCCAATTTCTTTTCCATAGGTAACAGCAGATGCATCAAATTCTGGTGGGTCATGTGGTAACATTTGCAGCACTGCTCTTTTGCATTTTTCAGAAAGGTTTTCCCTCATGGCGATCGCCCTAATTGGCTGCCTCCAATTTGAGGTTCCACACTGTAAATTTGCAGCAAACTGCTTGAGCTTCGTATTGTGGGCTGTTAAGAGCTTGTTTTTGTGCATGATGGCTTCTATCTCTGATTCTTTATCAATGTCTACGGATTGTTTACTCTTTTCCTTTTTCTTTTCCTTTCTCTTCTTTTTCATGCTCAGGTTTTTATTTTTTTTACCAGCATTACTTCTTTTGTGAGAATACGGCTTGCTGAATTGAAATGAGAAAAATCTTGGATGAAATTGAACCATCAATTCTTTGCAAATTGCACATATTAGACCAGCACAGCCTGAGTCAAAGCTAATGGAGCACTTAAGAAAACTTAGGAATCCATAACTCTGAAAAGAAACTTGATTTGGAAACAGCTACTGCGATAAAAGATAGGAGTCTTGTCCTTGTTCTACATGTATAAAAGTTCTACAGACTGAAAACCTAAAATTGCTGATAGGATATTCTTTAAACACAGGAAACTTGTTGTGGCCCGTGTCAGATCTAACTATCAAGAAAATGGTTCCAGTACTCCATTCTTTATTCTACCGAGTAACTTCATTGGCAAAATGGTGCTGAATGCAGTGTATTTATTGGGAATAGAGTGTGAGTAGCCAGTCACACAAACCCTTGCAACTGTCAAGTGATCATGACAGTTCTATTGATATATTATCAGCTTTATGACAGATTTTCCAACCATGTCTAAGTTTTACATTTTAAGTGTCTCTACTAAAAGAGCACATGTTTCTGCACTATTACAGGCTGGTGAAAACGCAAATTACAGTAATCTTTGGGAATAAAGAATCAAATAATTACTTTCTCTCCACTTAATTACAAAGTAAAATCATTGGTAAAAAACATAATTCTTTCTACTAGATTTGAGATAAATTTCCCAATACCAATATATTTTCAATCATACATTTTGGGCATTTCAGTTGACAGAGACCGTGTTCTTCTTCATAAGATTCATGTCGAAGCTTCAGCTTTAGCACAATCGCGCCTAGCTGTCTAGCTCGCTTTAGCACCATCGCGCCTAGCAAGTCTAGAATAGCCTAACATAAAACATTATGAACAAGAACTTCCTATACTTATTATTTTCTGGCACTGTTAAACTTCTGGAAAAATTGATGTTGGTTTTAAGTCCATGAAAAATGGGTATGCTGTTTCGTCACTGGTCTTCTATATCAAATACAATATTACTGAACTTACTAGACTTGAGATAAATTTCCCCATACCAATATATTTTCAATCATATATTTTGG
>REGM01000005.1:3378449-3393243 GCA_004194415.1 Aurelia aurita
ATGAAATTGCTGACGTCAGCAAATATTGACTGTGGTCATCAAAAATTGTCAAATTTTGCATGTTTCAACAAAATTAGCCAGAAAATTATTGTTTCTTATCTGAAATGCAAAATTTCGTCCTGATTTTGAAGAAGGATGCCTTTGAACCTTAACGCCAAAAATATAGCGGAATTTGATAATTTTTTGGCAATTTTTGGTGACAGCCAATTTGAGCTTTTTCGCGAAAATTTAGAAGAATCGCATAATTAGCCAAATTTTGCCCATTTTGCAATACATCCTAAATTTTGGCACTAAAATGACAATTTGGAGTGTTGTTACACCCAGCAATCAAAGAATTAATTTCTCTTTGATCATTTGGGCAGGAACAGTGAACATGTATGCGAAGGAGAAATGCAAGCAAACACTTTGGTGAAAATAATCAATGTCAAACAGTAGGATAAACCATATTGCGCAAGTAAACATTATATTATGTGAATAAATTCAATTAGAAACATACTTCCTTTCAATCAAAGACAATTTATCGAAAAAGAACCACACAGCTCTTCGAAAAAATAAAGATTACATAACAATCATAATTTTTCAAATTTCAAATTTTCAGACATCCCCTGCAAAAATTTGGTCCCAACCCCCTCCTAATTAAGTTTTTATTAAAAAAAATTTTTCACTAGGTGTCTAAGACGTTTTTAGGAAAAGTCACAAAGTTTAAAGAAGAAAGAAATATTTACTCAATTTGGAGTTATTAATAAAAAACCAACAGGGGGGGCAAATTTGCCCCCCCCCAACCAAAATAGGGTTAACTTCTCCAAGAGTCATTTGAAGGATCGAGACATAGAACTGCAAGAAATGAACAACTTATGTTTTAGAGAATTCGAAGACGACCTGTCATGCTGTCGTAATGAAGTTAAATTTTCAAAAGTCGACAGAATGGAGATATCAAACCAAACAACCAGAGCAAATTTCAATGAAGAAATTGCTGCTTATGGAGATGTAAGAGAGGAGTTTACAAGAGAGAATGTCCCGCTGACTGAAGATGACAAAGTTCTTCATCTTGAAATTGTCTTGGAAGGTTTAGAAGACGCAGAAGAAGACCTTGCTGCACCACCGCCCAACTTTGATATTGAGGCGCTGCTCACAGAAATGATAGACCAATCAATTATGTGTAATTCTCTTGCTTCGCAAAATAAGAATAGGGTCATCGAAATTGCCCTTACCCAAATGCAGAAAACAGAACTTTTCATCAAAATTCTTTGGAGAAAGATCTTCTGTTGGCTAAAGAAACACATCAAGGATCAAATGAGTGACACAACAATGACGAGGAAATTCTTAAAGGATGTTACCACAAAGGTATGGTTTATTACACGTGATGAGGATGTGCGCTCGTTGCTAATCATTACTCTTTCAAGTGATCGTAACAAGAATTCGCTTCAAGAAGCAGATATTTGCTTTTGCAGTGA
Organism: Aurelia aurita; assembly: GCA_004194415.1. Classification (NCBI taxonomy): domain Eukaryota; kingdom Metazoa; phylum Cnidaria; class Scyphozoa; order Semaeostomeae; family Ulmaridae; genus Aurelia; species Aurelia aurita. Next base: position 3,379,904 of record REGM01000005.1, read on the forward strand.
TCTTGCAATAAGAATATATCATCAGAGACAGAAGACGCAGGAAGCCGCCATACAGGACTTAAAAGTTTCAGATATGGATAATGCAGGACTTTCGAAAATTCGCTTCTTAGGTGGATATGTTGTGCATCAATTACTTAATCATTCAAAAAGATATGTGAATGATAACGTTTATTCACAACAGCCAAATGTTGCAGTTGTTAAATATCATGACACGCTAGATTGCACAGAAAGAAGACAGTACGTGTCCCGGGGTTTATTGCACATATCAGATGAGTTTTATGAATTCATGCTGAAATTGGAGCAAGCGAGGGTGAAGCATCTAAAAATCACCAAATACAAAGATGCTGGAGAAAAGTTTCTTTTCCAAATAAAGCACAAAATGATGGAAGATCAAGAATTCAAACTACACAAAGAGTTCTTTAAACTGTTTCAGGTGAACAATGATAGTCATGATGCAGAGGCGGAAAGGGTAAATATTATTTCTTATGTAATCGTTTAACCCAACGATAGACCTTTTAGCTGCTCTACAGAAGATTGTAGACCAAATGATATTTTTACCCATTTTTATTCGATGAAAGGTTCAATTGAGAAATTTTAGAGTTCCTATCATTGCTGTGTGCATTCGAACATTTCTTAGATTTCTGCAAAATGTCAAAAAAGCGTTCAATGCAGACTCTTTTGTATAACAGTTGAAAGGTCTATTAAACAGCAAACATAAGTAATTAAGTTTTAGTTTCTCCATCACCTCAACACTTTTGTATTATGGCTAAAACGTCATGCGTCAAGGAATGTGACATCCCCCTTATTTCCTCGTGTAAGGGAGTGGTCATTAAGTATGTGATATGCCGGGGCGGATGGTATCAACAGGATCTTTATAAAATTTCAAACCCCTCCTAACTTTTTCCTAAAATGTTTCATACCCCTGCGTAATTCTTGAAAATTGTTTCATACTCCATCTTGCCTCTAATGAAACTCGCGTTGTTACTCCAAGTCAGAACATGGATAATCTGAAACGACAGGGAGATACTTAACAGCCTCGATATCATTTTTCACAGTTTTTTAAAACTGTGATTTTGATTTCATACCCCCTCAAAAATATCAATATTCATTTCGTACCCCATGTTGAAGTACCAAACAAATCTCCTACCCCTCCTAATTACCCTCCGCCCCGGCATAGCACATATTTAATGACCACTCCCTAATTTTGTACCTTTGCATACGAATTCAGTAAATTGAAGAAAGTTGTGCTGGAAATTCCTCAAGGCAAAATTGCATGTATTCTTTTCAAAACTCCTTTCTGGGAAATTTAGATACCTTAGACAGGCAGGGATATAGCTCATGCTAGATTTCTCATTTTTTATAGATACTAATAGGAGAGCTATTCAACAGCGGATTGGATCTTTACATCAGAGTTGGCACTAAAGAAGTACTAAAGGACTTCAAACGTTGCTACCTCTTGAAGAAAACAATGGCCCATCGACACATGGTTCTCATGCGGACTGAAAAGAATGAAAGGAAAAAGGCAAAACTTGAAATGGAGGAAATGGGGAAGGATCTTTCACCAAACAAGGTGGTTTCACATGCTAAATTAAAAGGAATGGTCTTCAAGTTTGGTGATGCCTTTCTTTGGACTGTGTATAAGGTACCAGAAATACGACAACTCTGTGCTGCATCTGATGTGCCCATACCTACAAATGTGAAGAGGAAGATCGATATAGCCAAGCTACTATTGCCCGTTTTGAACGGTACTAACGAATTCAAGCATTCTTATTACCTGGACGGCTGGTGTAATCTGCAGGTGCAGGTTGCATAATGCAGGCTGCAGGTTGCATAATGCAGGCTGCAGGTTGCATAATGCAGGTTGCAGGTTATGATTTATGGTAAAGGGCTGTATGGCTGTATCAAGGGGCCGTCTCCTTGATGATGCTAACATTTTCCGTCTCAGGGGGTTCTCATGTGGGTCTAGTCTTAGATCTTCTGGTGCATTCCTATGATGTCAGATAAGAACAATTGCTCCTTTAGAAAAGATATTGGTATGTGTGTAAGAACCATTGCTCCTTACAAAATATATTGCTGTAAGATCATCACATCAATTAGTATGTATTAGAGTATTAGATCCCTTAGTTGCAAATGAATTAAGTGCCTCCAACACAGATTTTTATCACCATAAGTGCATAGTTGTCAGCCAATGATCCTACCATTGAGTTACATCAATGAAAATTGCCAAAAATAAGGTGCTCAATGGTAAGATCACTCAATGGCTATCTTTAAAACACGGAATGGGACGCTGGAATGGAACACTGGAATAGAACGCTGGAATAGAACGCTGGAATTGAAAGCTGGAATGGAACATTGGAAGGAACACTGGAATAGAACGCGAAAACACGTAGCACACAGTATTGGTTGAGAAAGCGCAAAGAATTACATATTAACAAATGCCATTAAACTCCTTGATTGTAGTACCGTCATATGGAACTGTAAAATTTTCTTGGATTTCCCTCAGTAACGGTCAAGAGAAAATTAACTAGCTCATGGAAAAATATATTGCATTTATTACCATGCCCGTAATTTTTAATAAGAAACCAAGAATTTGGGTCAGTACTAAAAGTGTCTTAAAATCATCAGATTTTGAGCACTCACAGTTTCTTACAAGTTTTTTTTACGAGTTCCATAATAATCTTCATGATCACTTCCTGCACCCTTGTGAACATCTTAAAACACAGTTTTTTTTAGCCTTTCCAATGTTTAGACATTACTCAAGTACCTTCCGAGTAATATGATCATGGGCGTTAAGAAACCCAGTAGTCGTTCCTACAGCAGTTTTTCCTCCCTGTGTCACTATGCTTGTGCCCTGTTGCCCGATTTCCTTGTATCCCTGTGTGCCAGGTTTTCCTTGTTTCCCTGTGTCCTGACTATTTGAGTGAAACAACCTTCACGGGCATAGGGACACGGGGAAGAAAAACTGTTAAGTTTCATAACGCTGATGATATGATTCAGGAAACAAGTGAAAGTAAAGTAAAAATATGCGGAGGAATTCCTCTACTAAAATAGATAGTTTCTAGAATAATTGTATCCCAGTACTGGTGTTTCTTCAGTTTTTAGCGATCTGACTGTTGAGTTTCTTGTAAGCAGTTTCTTATAAACCAAAATATTTGTATCAGATAAAAAAGTAGTTTTAACTTCCTCAAATAATACATTCAAAACAACTTGATCACCACATTTTCGAGAAGACATTTCTAGGGCAGTAGGTGGCAGAGGGCTTTTGGTCAGCTTTTGAAATGTTTTGAACTAGCTATGAAAACTTATGTTTTGCAATTGAATTTTTATTCAAGTAGGTGTGCAAATGTCCTACAATGTGTTAAAATCAAAGTTTGTTTACTCATCCTTATCTAGGTATCAAATGCAGAAGCACGTTATTGTTCTAACTTTGTAAAAAAGTTGATTGTTTCAGGTTAACAGATACGTTTTCAAGGTTTGTAAGAATTTCTGATAAAGGTGGAAAGTCAAAGTGTTAAGTAAACCACTATGATAAAGCATTGTCTAAAAAGTTTGAATTCTTGTTTACATTTTCCATTGTAATCTTATATTACCCGTTTTACAAGTAAATGCAGTTCAAAACAGTGCTAGCTACAACGGTGCTAACTTTAAATTACAGCCTCATTTCTGTTGATTCTCCACGCCCGGTGTCAGATTATGTTCAATTTCCCATTTGAGTTTGGTAGACAGATCCAGATGGCGCCTCCCCCTGCAAAACCCTTCCAAGGCATGTGGTCTAGCATTGAGCAATGACTAATTGCAATGATCTGATTTACTGATCAATGATCAATTATCTAATTTACTGAATAATAGTAAAATGTATTCTCGCGCTTTTATCAGCAAATTTCATCTTGCAAATTGCAGAACATTTCCAAATCCATAATATAAAATTCCGCCTTAAGTGTATCACCCACACGATGAATCTTTTGCACAAGGGAACCAAATTGTAAGGAACTCTCCTCGCTAACAACTGTATGTATCTTGCACAACTACCCAGTTAGTCAAGTCTGTTTAATTTGATCGATAACAATGCTGTGCACGCCCACTGCATTCTTAAATTGGCTTTCGTCAACGATTTGAACAGCAGAAAATCCTTTTGTACTTTTTATTTTTTAGAAAACTCTTTTGAATTTGAACATTTGATTTGAATGGTGATAAAAATCTGCGTTGGAGGCACTTAATTAATTTGCAACTAAAGCCTGGTTTCCATATGATATGATGGCAAGGAGTCGCAAGGAGTCGCAGCGAGTCGCAGTGAGTCGCAGTGAGTCGCAGTGAGTCGCAGTGAGTCGCAGTGAGTCGCAGTGAGTCGCAGTGAGTCGCAGTGAGTCGCAGTGAGTCGCAAGGAGTTGCAATTTTTGTTACCCTCAATAGTGGTTTTCATATGATCGCAAGGAGTCGCAGAGAGTCGCAGTGAGTCACAGTGAGTCGCAAGGAGTTGCAATTTTTATGACCCTGAAGAGTGAAATGTTGACGATGGAAGTGAGATTAATCCCAAAAATAATACAGCCATTATCGCAAGGAGTTGCAAAAATTGTGAACAGTGGTTTCCATTAATCGCAACGGATCGCAGCAAATCGCAATGAGTCGCAGAGATAGAAAATTTTCGATCTCTGCGACTGCTTGCGACAGCCAACGCAAGGAGTCGCAAGGAGTCGCAAACAAATTTTTAGTCGGTTTCCATATGATCGCAGAGAGTCGCAACCAAACTTGATCACTTTTATTCCGACTCACTGCGACTCTTTGCGACTCCTTGCGATTATATGGAAGCCAGGCTGAAGGTATCTAATACATACTAATTGACGTGCTGATCTTACAGCAATATATTTTGTAAGGAGCAATAGTTCTTACACACATACCAATATCTTTTCTAAAGGAACAATTGTTCTCATCTTACATACATAGGAACCCACCAGAAGATCTAAGACTAGACCCGATGAGAACCCCCTGAGACGGAAAATGTTAGCATCATCAAGGAGACGGCCCCTTGGTACAGCCATACAGCCCTTGACCATAAATATTAACCTGCAACCTGCATTATGCAACCTGCAGCCTGCATTATGTAACCTGCAACCTGCAGATTACACCAGCCGTTACCTGGATGATTTACAAATCGAAAATCACAACGAACAGCATGAAAACGGACGAATATGCATTCGAATCAGAAGAGTGAGTACTTAGGTAAGGCATTTACGGTCTGTATAAGATTAATTTGATTCTTTAAGCCTAGGATGGCACCAGCGAGAGGCTGGGGGGCTAAAGCTACATTCTCTGCCAGCATAAGTTAGCGCCCCGGTTGGACAGGAAAGTTAAATATCAATCTACATATAATCTACGATCTATGTTAATCTACAGTTACTGCCGGTATAATTCAGTATGCAAAGAGTCAGATTGTTTTCAACTTCTTGAATGGATGCGGGTTTGGTAACTCCGCATTTGGCATATCTGATGACCCTCCTGTGTTTCCTTTTTTACTGACAGAGGACTGGGTTATATTAACTGTGTTTATTGTACTCATGTAAAGACCATAGTTAGGGTGATCATTGTGTGCATTAAAGCCACAAATTTCGCAGAATACATTCTCAAGGACATCTTGATTGATTATTATCGGCTTGATGACACAAGAAGGGAAATTTCGTTTCTTTATTATGACCATTTGCTCAAGTCCATATATCATTGATCTGAGATCAAGCCACAGTTGATGCGAGAAGAAGCTTTTCCCATCTTCACAAGAGCTCTTCCATTCTCTTAAATATTCCAAAAATTATTTCGCTTTGCAGATCCTCTCGTCATCAGCTCCAAGAATATGCCTTGTGCAATTGAATAAAGAAATCAAGCGCTCTGTGTGCTTCAGCAAATTTATTGTTTCGTTCAACTGGTCGGGATTCCCATTAACAGAAGCAAGATGTTTTTGGTATTCCTGTCGAAGAAAAGAGACTCTTTCTGGTAGAGGTTATTCACTGTTAGTTTAGTTAATTTGTTTGTTTGTAAGGGAGCTGTTCTTTCAAAACCAGAGGTGAACATTTATAAAGGTCGTGAAGAGTTGGGCGTCAAATCTATAAAAAAAGTTAGTGTATCTTTCAAATGGTCATTGCATCCTTATTCTGATCTAATGGCTTTGTAATTAGTTTATTATAAGAACAATCAGTTTGTTTTGTTTCATGTGTGTTGTTACAACTTGCCCCATGCTAGGGACAAGTTGTAAGATTCCGATCTCAATTTATGTTTCCAATTTACCAAAAACACAATAGCTTCACCAATGAAAACAACTTGCATTTGGTAGCCAATGGCGAGACATAGCCATTGGTGGTAAAGAATCTGCTGGTTGGTTGCAAGTAAAAATTACCTTTTTTCCATAAATATGTTACAACTAGCCCTTATCTTCCCTATCTTTTTAAGGATTTGATGCATATTCCTTTGTTTTAAAGATTTATCTATTTCCTCCCAGGTAACCATTAGCCCTAAGAACATCACTCTAGAATATAATTGACGTATAAATGCGTAAAGTTGAGTAAATATTTCAGGTGTCTGATGATCGCTGTATAGCGTGAAACTCCCGAGTTAAAACTAAGAATATAGCCTGTCTTATTTACTTACTCTTATTAGAATATAATTGAAGTTAGAATGTGTAATTTAACACTGAAGTTTTGGTACAAACGTTTGGTTCAGGAAATAGAAATATTTTCAGTATTAAAGAGGCAAATTTCTTTCTGAGCATGTTATCGGTTACAAATTTACTCACCTCCATAAGATACAGCATATTACCATCAAGCACATCTTTGGCAAGACTGTTGCGCATTTTTGATCGTGCATCAAGCTCGAAATGGTTGTTTGTCAACTTTGGATGTAGCTTCATTGTGTGATTTGACTGATCCCATTTGAAGGCAGATACCCAATGATGGAATAAAATGCTTTTCCCATTGACCTTCAGATGTCTGGGTGTCTTACCACTCGATGAGCTCTTTAATATGTTATTGCGTATCTTTTTGAAGTTATGCTACAAAAGATAGGTGCTTATTACACATTTTTCCGGGGCAGCGACGCACACAGGAATTCGAAAGGGGGGAGCCGATGGTTGGAAAAGATGAATCCTTGGTCTTGGCCCTATATGGCTAAGATATTTACGAAAATCTATGAAAAGGAGGGCCGTGGCTTCCAAGGCTCCCCCTGGGTATGTCCTTGTTCCGGGGAGAGGGAAATGCCTATTCTGAAGAAAGGCAGATGCTGACAACTCTTAAAAAGATGTATCTATTAATTAATAATTAAGTCTTTCTCCTGAAATCAATTCTAGAAACAGAAATAGTATTGCTGGTAATAGATGGTAGATAGAATTTAGGATACTGTAGAGCAATTAAGCATCCTTTGAAATACCTAATGATTGATAGATACCTTACAATCAACCATGATAGCCAATGGTCCTCCTGTCATGATGTTATAGGTGACAAATCTATCTTCATCGGGATTCTCGAGGCACATGTTAATGAATGAGCGGTTTGGTTCCCCTCCATCACACAGCAATCAGTAAGGCCTGGTAATGAAATATAAGTTCTTGGTTTCAATTCAATGTGTGTAATTTTTCTCAAGTCCTACAGCAAATAATCAGCCTGGCATATAATTCCATCCATGTTTTTCGTTTTTTGTGCAGTGTAAGTGTACTTCGTGTTTTCATAATGATAATGAATCCTTACCTAAATCCTGCTCTCATTATCCATTCAATACCCTCCCATATCTTCTGACCAAGAGTTATAGCAGGCATACTACCGATGGCAAAGTGGGCAAGGGCAAATCTGAAGCCACTGTCTGTCACCAGTGCAAACTGTACCACTTTTTTTGCTAGTANTTCATTGTGTGATTTGACTGATCCCATTTGAAGGCAGATACCCAATGATGGAATAAAATGCTTTTCCCATTGACCTTCAGATGTCTGGGTGTCTTACCACTCGATGAGCTCTTTAATATGTTATTGCGTATCTTTTTGAAGTTATGCTACAAAAGATAGGTGCTTATTACACATTTTTCCGGGGCAGCGACGCACACAGGAATTCGAAAGGGGGGAGCCGATGGTTGGAAAAGATGAATCCTTGGTCTTGGCCCTATATGGCTAAGATATTTACGAAAATCTATGAAAAGGAGGGCCGTGGCTTCCAAGGCTCCCCCTGGGTATGTCCTTGTTCCGGGGAGAGGGAAATGCCTATTCTGAAGAAAGGCAGATGCTGACAACTCTTAAAAAGATGTATCTATTAATTAATAATTAAGTCTTTCTCCTGAAATCAATTCTAGAAACAGAAATAGTATTGCTGGTAATAGATGGTAGATAGAATTTAGGATACTGTAGAGCAATTAAGCATCCTTTGAAATACCTAATGATTGATAGATACCTTACAATCAACCATGATAGCCAATGGTCCTCCTGTCATGATGTTATAGGTGACAAATCTATCTTCATCGGGATTCTCGAGGCACATGTTAATGAATGAGCGGTTTGGTTCCCCTCCATCACACAGCAATCAGTAAGGCCTGGTAATGAAATATAAGTTCTTGGTTTCAATTCAATGTGTGTAATTTTTCTCAAGTCCTACAGCAAATAATCAGCCTGGCATATAATTCCATCCATGTTTTTCGTTTTTTGTGCAGTGTAAGTGTACTTCGTGTTTTCATAATGATAATGAATCCTTACCTAAATCCTGCTCTCATTATCCATTCAATACCCTCCCATATCTTCTGACCAAGAGTTATAGCAGGCATACTACCGATGGCAAAGTGGGCAAGGGCAAATCTGAAGCCACTGTCTGTCACCAGTGCAAACTGTACCACTTTTTTTGCTAGTACCATCTCATCTTTACCTTGTGCAATATAGAATAAAGGTCAATAAGTATATATGTGTTTAAAAACCTGGCAGTTTTATGACAAGGTATATTAATTCAATTGGATCCATCCATGCATTTCTCCAAGGTAACACATGAAGGGTCATATCTCTATTTATTTCCACAATTTTGACTATGTTTCAAGAAAAAGAGAAATAACAAATGTAAAGGGAAGAAATGGCTGAAAATTGAAGGAGTTATAGATAATTAATTATATAATTAACAATTAAATAATAATTTTTGGACAGAAATTAGTGCATTAAAGAGAATCAACCAGCATACAAGTTGGGACATCATGTACTAGAATCTAACAGGCCCTGCTATTGGTCAATTCAAATTTTCTAATTTGCATACAATAGAAAAGATTTTAGAAATTTAAGAATTTTTCACATATAATTATACCCAAATACAGAAACAAAGACTAAAATTTGTCCAACATATACATACATATATACATGAATATACATTAATATACACATACATATATACATACACATACATAGATACATATATAGATATACATACATACAAAGATACATAGGTACATACACATACATAGATACATACATGGATACATACATACATAGATAAACATGCTTAGATACAAACATACATACATACACATACATACATACATGCATAGAGATTACACCTTCACATAGTGTGTCTCCTGTGGGTACAGGGTGTCATTACAACAGACAGAGGTATTGATGTAGACCAGTCTCATATAGACAGAGAGACACATAAATACACCGACAGAGAGTCTGAAAGTGGGTCTCATGGGTCTCGAGAGTCTCATATAGACAGAGAGACACATAAATACACCGACAGAGAGTCTGAAAGTGGGTCTCATGGGTCTCGAGAGTCTCATATAGACAGAGAGACACATAAATACACCGACAGAGAGTCTGAAAGAGGGTCTCATGGGTCTCGAGAGTCCCGTATAGACAGAGAGACACATAAATACACCCACATAGAGTCTGAAAGAGGGTCTCATGGGTCTCGAGAGTCCCATATAGACAGAGACACATAAATACACCGACATAGAGTCTGAAAGAGGGTCTCATGGGTCTCGAGAGTCCCCTATAGACAGAGACACATAAATACACGGACATAGAGTCTGAAAGAGGGTCTCATGGGTCTCGAGAGTCCCGTATAGACAGAGACACATAAATACACCGACAGAGAGTCTGAAAGTGGGTCTCATGGGTCTCGAGAGTCTCATATAGACAGAGAGACACATAAATACACCAACAGAGAGTCTGAAAGTGGGTCTCATGGGTCTCGAGAGTCTCATATAGACAGAGAGACACATAAATACACCAACAGAGAGTCTGAAAGTGGGTCTCATGGGTCTCGAGAGTCTCATATAGACAGAGAGACACATAAATACACCAACAGAGAGTCTGAAAGTGGGTCTCATGGGTCTCGAGAGTCTCATATAGACAGAGAGACACATAAATACACCAACAGAGAGTCTGAAAGTGGGTCTCATGGGTCTCGAGAGTCTCATATAGACAGAGAGACACATAAATACACCAACAGAGAGTCTGAAAGTGGGTCTCATGGGTCTCGAGAGTCTCATATAGACAGAGAGACACATAAATACACCAACATAGAGTCGGAAAGTGGGTCTCATGGGTCTCGATAGTCTCATATAGACAGAGAGACATAAATACACCAACAGAGAGTCTGAAATTGGGTCTCAGGGTCTCGAGAGTCCCGTATAGACAAAGAGACACATAAATACACCGACAGAGAGTCTGAAAGTGGGTCTCATGGGTCTCGAGAGTCTCATATAGACAGAGAGACACATAAATACACCGACAGAGAGTCTGAAAGTGGGTCTCATGGGTCTCGAGAGTCTCATATAGACAGAGAGACACATAAATACACCGACAGAGAGTCTGAAAGAGGGTCTCATGGGTCTCGAGAGTCCCGTATAGACAGAGAGACACATAAATACACCCACATAGAGTCTGAAAGAGGGTCTCATGGGTCTCGAGAGTCCCATATAGACAGAGACACATAAATACACCGACATAGAGTCTGAAAGAGGGTCTCATGGGTCTCGAAAGTCCCCTATAGACAGAGACACATAAATACACGGACATAGAGTCTGAAAGAGGGTCTCATGGGTCTCGAGAGTCCTGTATAGACAGAGACACATAAATACACCAACAGAGAGTCTGAAATGGGTCTCATGGGTCTCGATAGTCTCATATAGACAGAGAGACATAAATACACCAACAGAGAGTCTGAAAGTGGGTCTCATGGGTCTCGATAGTCTCATATAGACAGAGAGACATAAATACACCAACAGAGAGTCTGAAAGTGGGTCTCATGGGTCTCGAGAGTCCCGTATAGACAGAGACACATAAATACACCGACAGAGAGTCTGAAAGTGGGTCTCATGGGTCTCGAGAGTCTCATATAGACAGAGAGACACATAAATACACCAACAGAGAGTCTGAAAGTGGGTTTCATGGGTCTCGAGAGTCTCATATAGACAGAGAGACACATAAATACACCAACAGAGAGTCTGAAAGAGGGTCTCATGGGTCTCGAGAGTCCCGTATAGACAGAGAGACACATAAATACACCCACATAGAGTCTGAAAGAGGGTCTCATGGGTCTCGAGAGTCCCATATAGACAGAGACACATAAATACACCGACATAGAGTCTGAAAGAGGGTCTCATGGGTCTCGAGAGTCCCATATAGACAGAGACACATAAATACACCGACATAGAGTCTGAAAGAGGGTCTCATGGGTCTCCAGAGTCCAGTATAGACAGAGACACATAAATACACCAACAGAGAGTCTGAAAGTGGGTCTCCTGAGTCTCGAGGGTCTCATATAGACATAGACACATAAATACACTGACAGAGAGTCTGAAAGTGGGTCTCATGGGTCTCGAGAGTCTCATATGTACTTCAAGGGCAGAAACTTTGACTACTAGAGAAACTGCAAAATTGTCGGGACGAGATTTTTAGGATTCGCTTGTTTAAGAATTGATTTTTAGAAAAAGCAGAAAAGGATATTTCCAGCATTTTAGGTATAATTTGCATGCCTTTTTTGTTTTGTTGTTGTTGTTCTTTTATAAATTTTATTGTCATCAAAAACAGAAAACAGGAAAGAGCCATTCTTTTGGATTGATGTCGATCATTGCATATTTTGTCAAGGAAACTTTCACGGATTCAGAAAACTGTTGCAAATTGCAAATTGTAAATTTTAAGTATTTATTGTTTTGCGAATTTGGCAAAGAAAACGCAAAAAAGCAACAGTTTCTAAAGATACTTAATAGAAATTCATTAGTCTCGAGAGGATTGGACTCCTTAGCCACATATGTTTGGACAAAATTTTGGCATGGCACAAATAAGACTGGAGCTATTGCTGAGGTAGTCCAAGAACGTGTAAAATGATAGTAAGTGCTTCTTCTGAATCAAAAACCCATATGAAATTGTAACTGATACATACAATCACTGGAAATATAGTCCCAAATGATGGTCTGGAGAATTTATAGACTCTTCGGCATATTGAAATTACTATCCACCCTATAGAGTGACTTTTTTATTTATGTATGCCTTGAGAAATGAAAACATACCATTGCTTTGAAAAAGCAAACATCAAGGCCAATAATTTAGAATATTTTGAATACTTCTCTATGAGGAGTTTCCAAGATATTTTCAAGCCCTAATCCCCTAGTAAATAATCGATAGTTAAATTGAACATGGATACCTCGTTTGTTGGTATTGGTGCTTTGAAAACAGACATATTAACCTCGAAAGCTAAAATTTACATCAACCTGCAAACCAGAGCTTTGGCCTTTTGGCCTAAACAAATTCTTGAGGCACAGCGAATAAATCAGCGATAGCCTTGATAAAATTTGAATATTGTTAGATCTTATTATATTCTGTTTGCCCAGAAGTCATCCCCCAATCACCCATTGGGCAATTTCTTGATTTTTCTTTGATTTCAGTTTTAAATTTTGATGTGCTTTAAGCGACGGGTGTAATTTAAGGAATTCGGAACTACGGAATTCCGGAATCACGGAACTATGGAATTCGGAACTGCGGAATTACGGAACTGAGTCACAGGTATAAATTGCGGAACACAAATTCTCTGGAATTCTATCCAGTGAAATTGCAGTGGCTAAGCCATGAAATGTTGTGGCATAGCTTCCTTCAAAATACAACTGGGTATAAATACAACTGGGTATAGATTATCTAAAGATTCATCATAGACAAAATATTCAGTTATTTCTTTTTCAAATACCGTCAATATTTGCTTGCATTAAGCATTAATCTTGTAGTTGTAGTGTACCCCATCTAATGTTAATGTACCCCATTAATGTTAGTATGTTATCTTGTAGTTGTAGTGAAGTTATGTTGCGAGAAATACAAACCATTGTTTGTGTTTTTCGTATTTATACCTGGG
>REGM01000005.1:3404705-3416779 GCA_004194415.1 Aurelia aurita
TGCTTGAATCCACACCTTCGTTGTTATGTTGGCCATAACTGATCATATCTTAACATGGAGCGGCAAGCAACTGAAAAACATATCAATTGAAAGACAAAAATATATTTAATTTATTTCAATTTCACATAAATTGATATAACCTTTTTTACCCCTAGATTAGCCATTTTACATGATTAGACTACCCACTGTATGAATCAAATGGATTGGGCTTTGATATGGATAAGGAACGTTGACTTCTGTTTATCAATACGCTTCCTTTGTTTTATAGGTACCTTTTATACGAGCTGTTGCCTGCAGATGGCTGGTTCGTTGGTTCTGTGGCTACCTTGGTTGGGACAACAGAAAACCACTGCTAGCCTGCATATACCACCAGATAAGGACAATGTTCCGTACAGCGGCTAGTACTGGCTATGCAGATGCTGAATAGCAGTGTAGACATTACAAAATTTGGAAAGCATATGTTTTGACTGGGCTTATTTTCAATAAACAACCTTGCAAAAAGTTGAAGCGTGCAAGTTGTAAGGCTATGTCTCTTCGCATTGTGAAGCAATATTCCTCGAAATGGCTACCACACATAATTGATGTCTTCGCGGCGCTCCAGCCTGGTCGATAACGCCAGACAAACTGTACCCATTTCGCGTGTCTCGATTTATCCTTTTCTTTATCAGGAAATAAATGAACGGATACCCCCTCAGTGTAATTGCCATTTCTACAACTAATCAAGTTCGGGCCACCAGCAACAGCGCTTTCCTCTGCGACTCATTTTTTTGACATTACTCGCCATGTTGAATTTGTTGTTGTGATGAAGTTAGGATAGCCTGTCCCATTGAGATTGGCATTGAAATTGAAGTTCTACTCATTTCTATGGTTCTACTTCCTACGTCATCGGGTATCAGGAAAAATTCGCACGCGATCTGCTAAATCCCCAACTTTGACTTGCCACAAAAATCTTTTTAAGCATCCGATTTGAAATCGGTTTTCAGCATGATAATCAGTGCATAAAGATGTATCAGATTATGATGAAAAAAGTGGTTCAAAAATTTCGTTGCATTAACACTTTAAACATGCCAAAGATGTGGAGGCTATGCTGGTTTTCAGAGAGGGGTATCTTTCAGTGAAAGATAAGTCCCTCAAGAGAAACATTTCTGGATATTTCCTTATCATGCAACCATGTCACTATCTTTATACAGTTGTTTGTTCCTCATCACCAAGTTCATTTTCAGCGACTTGGCAGCGTTGTCTGTGAGGAATTTTTTCCCGCAAATGGATCATTCACTATGAATACACATAATTATACCATAACGGATATGTTTAGAAATGCTAGCAACATGTAGCACCTCCAAAAAATATTTGCCGACTCAACAGCCCTGAAAACCAACCGAAGCACAGGAAAGGAGAACACATAACGAACATAGGTCACTAGCAGCCATATGAACATTCAAATCTAAAATGTTTCCATCAGATGATGGGCTCATTCAAGCATGGGAAACAGGGTTAAGCAAGAGCAAGGAAGATCTACATACTGTTGGAAGCGTACCAGACATAAAAAAACGCAATGATCCTTTACACAGCTGAGTCTTTGCACCACATTTGATACCAGCAACCACTGACAAATGGCTATATTTAGCGATGTCTTGGCTGAATTGTATAAACTATATGTTAGGCCTCACCTAGATGATGGTGACATCATTTATCATGTCCCGGAAAAAAGAGGACAATGTCAATAGTTCAGGAAATTACTTGATGGAGAAACTGGAATCAGTACAGTACCCTGCTGCATTGCCAGTAACAGGAATGTGGAGAAGCACTTCTCCGGAAAGACTGTACAATGCATTAGGATGGGAACCGTTAAATTTAAGAAAATAGAGAAGACCTCTTGTTCTTGTTCATAAAATGTATCAACAATTTAACAGCTGCCCACATGAAAGACCCTATTCGGATATGGAACACTTCTTGCTGCTTCGCGATTCTTTTAACGAGCACAGACCAGAAGCGCCGGGAGGGGGGGCAAGGGGGGCGGTCACCCCCAATGTTCTCCAGGACCGATTTTGTAATTCTTCTAATTCCGGTATAAAATTTTCAGGGGGGGGGGGTAAGGCTGATGATATTGGCAATTATGTATAAATATAGGTTGCTATAGTCTTGCTGTCTTTAATGGCATTTTCAAACGATCTGAAGGGTGCTGCCAAAAAAATTTTCGTGGGGCTTCAGTTCCCTTTTCGCGCTTGCACATCTCAACAACATAGCTTGAAAACGCTCTTCTGTACGCCTGTTTTTGCAGGTGGTTAGTTCTTCTGAGCCTATCGTGCCTCCTTTTTGCAAACAACCATTACCTCTTCTGTTACCTCTTCTGCTTTAGTACTGGTCATGTGACANNNCCCCCAATGTTCTCCAGGACCGATTTTCTAATTCTTCTAATTCCGGTATAAAATTTTCAGGGGGGGGGGTAAGGCTGATGATATTGGCAATTATGTATAAATATAGGTTGCTATAGTCTTGCTGTCTTTAATGGCATTTTCAAACGATCTGAAGGGTGCTGCCAAAAAAATTTTCGTGGGGCTTCAGTTCACTTTCCGCGCTTGCACATCTCAACAACATAGCTTGAAAACGATCTTCTGTAGGCCTGTTTTTGCAGGTGGTTAGTTCTGCTGATCCTATCATGCCTTCTTTTTGCAAACAACCATTACCTCTTCTGCTATAGTACTGGTCATGTGACACGGCGGAAAGCCATTTTGAGACGGAGGATACTTCAACCATCTCTTGGATGTAGTGGCGTGGCCACGGGGAAGGATGGGGGATTTGCCCCCCCCTCCCCCCCTCCCACTTCTGTCAAAAGATGGTCCTCGAGATTCGTTCAAAAACGAGGAGACAGTAGCTGGGTATAGGTAGGGAGGGTAACAATTTTTTCAAGAAATGCTGGAAAGTGACTAGGAGAGTCATTTTAAGCCAAAGTAAAGCCTATTCTCTCATCCAACAATGGCGGTCGCTTTGTCGGAGCCGGTGTTCACATCCGAGACATTTTTGGAAGAGAAAGAGGATAGCAGTGGAATAATTTCTGATACGGGAATTATATTAGGAGCTGAGGATATTGAAGAGCTTATTGTTGCAGAGATTGAGAAAATTCACGTGAGAAACCAGAGGGCAAATACGAAATCAGTCTGCAAGGCACTCGCTAAAGCGCATGGCTTAACCAAACGTGTTACATCACTGCAACTGAAACGAATGATCTTCACTAGTAGAATAGAGAAAAGATTCATTAGAGGTAAAGAGTCTTTCAAATTGGGTACTGATGTGACATCTAGCGGAAATATACCTACGAGAAATGTATCGAATGACGAAGAAAAGGTTGAAGAATACCGAAACGACCTCGTCAAAAACTTCATCAAGACAGGAAGATACTGACGACATAGAGCGTAAACTATGCCAAATCTTTCCTAATGCTGGAAACCTTAAGGACCCTCTACACAGGCATTGTTGAGCCACATTTTCGATATTGTTGCTCTGTTTGGGGCTGTGCAAGTTCAACTTAGATTAATCAGTTGCAAAAACTTCAAAACCGAGCTGCAAGAATCGTCACTAATAGTAGCCTGCGCACAGACCCATTTCTCAAAGGAGGTAAGGCTCTGCGCAACTACGAGCAACAGCTTGCCGGCTGCTTCTAGATTTCTGGAACTTAATTTATGCAGTATCACAAAAGACCATATAATTATGCAACTACATGCGCGAGCGCGGCCGTCAATCGCAGAGAAATCAAAATAGCGCACCACAGAAAAGAAACGAGATCGTCTCTTCAGAAGATTTTGACGAAGCTATGCGAATGTGTTGGTCGTTTCTTGCAATAGAAGAGATGTATTGCGAACAAAAGAAGATACTATGGGAATTTTTTAATGGGAAGAACGTGTTTTTCAGTGCTCATACTGGCTATGGCAAATCAGTTATTTATCAAGGCATCCCAATCATTTCGGATGTTTTGAATGACAATAATGTTGGTACAAGCACAGTCGTAGTCATTTCTCCATTAACCTCACTAATTCAAGACCAAGTAAATCATGTAAATAAGAACTTTGATATATCAGCAGCTGCGATCGTTTCTGGCCAAGATGATGAGTTACTCGCCAACATTGAAGATGGAGTCTGTTCCCTCATATATACTTCTCCAGAGGCATTCTTCAGCAACAAACGTTGGAGATCTCTTGCCACTTCAGAAACCTTCAGAGAAGACTGTGTGGCAATAGTCGTCGATGAGGCACACTGTCGTGTACAGTGGTAAGTTCTGCATTTCCTCTCTGTGACCTATGCAAGTTAGAGAAATCGTAGAAACCCCCATGTTTTGAAAACAGAAAAATTATGCCAACCAGTTTGATGTGAAAACGGTTGGTAGTAAAACAATAAGATTTTTTCCTGCAGGGAGAACCTTCGTTTGACAATAAAGGTGCATGCCATGCACTTAGACCCGAAGTTCTCCAGCATGGAATAGGAAGTTAGGAAAACTTGACGACAACCACAGCTGGTTGAATTTAGACAAAATTTATTTCAAAGAACAGAAAAATGATATAAAACAATGCTGGCACTTAATTTTGTGTGAATTTTACCTCTGGAAACCAATTCCAATTGATCCGTCCACACAAGACAAATTATAAAAACTTATTCACATTCTCAATTTACTGAAATAACCCAAACCTTTCGGTTCATTCTGTCTTGCAAAGATCATTTAAATTTCATTATAATATTCAAAGAACCCATTTTATCCAAACATTTCTACTATATTTTTTGAGACATGTTATTTTATATTTATATACAGTATATCTATGTCACCTTTATTTTCTTTAAATTAACAGGGGAAAGTGATCTTCTCATGAGGCAGCTCCATTCCGACATTGGTATGCAAACATTGTTGAAGTGCAATCTCTGCTGTTATCTTCCACTAAATATGCAATATTTACTGCAACTGCAACAAAAGCAACAAAACATGCCATATTTTCAATGCTGCAAATCAATGCAAATAAAACCTTCTGCATTGAGAAGACACCATTGAGAAGTATCATAGCATATCATTTCTTCTATGTCAATAAGGACATGTCTATGGAATCAGTGTTCCAGTTTTTAATTGAGGAGCTTCTGACTGAAAGGGAAAACACTCAAAGGTGCATTATATTTTTTCAAACACGTAAGCAATGTGCTTTAATTTACAGAATGTTTATGAGAGCACTTGGCAAATTGCTATATGCTTTTCAAAAGGAAGCTCCCAAAAACCGTTTGGTAGAGATGTTCCATGCTGGGACTCCTGATTCTGTTAAAGGTCACATTATCCTTGAGATGACCAAGTCTAGTAGCTTGCTTTGAGTGCTCATTTGCACTATTGCCTTTGGAATGGGGATAGACTGTAAGAATGCCTATCGCAGTGTTCATTTTAGCCCATCTAAAAACATTGAAATGCTAGTCCAAGAGACAGGAAGGCTTGGACGTGATGAACAGCAGTGTTACTGCTATATTCTTTATAATGACCTCTTATTAGATCACTGCAATGATGAAATGTAATCATTTGTTGCTCTGGAATCATGTCGTCGCAAGCATATCCTGGACATCTTCCCCAAGTGCACTACATGTGAAATTCCAAAAGGCTGCCTATGTTGTGATATTTGCAAGAAAGTATGTTCCTGCTGTACTCATGAAAAACTGGTAACGTTTCAAGATCATCAGCAGGCAATAGCTGCACAAAATTAAGATCTGTTTCAGAAGCACAGAGAATCAAATTGAAAGGTAAATTGGTGTTATATAGGACAACTCTTTTGCCAAAAACAACAAAGGAATTCATTCCAGTTAATTCAACAAGCATATTATTTGAATTTGATTTCTATCAGATCAAACAAGTTTTAGAAAATTGTCAGTATTTGTTCAACATTACAGACATAATGAAATATATTGAGCTGTGGCGTGCAGTCCATGCAAACAATGTTTATTTGGCATTGTGTTCAGTTTTTGAAGATATGGAAGAGTCAGCATCACCTCTACTGATAACAGAAGAATAGTTCCAAAATATGGAGTACATTGCAGAAGACTGGGAGAATATGTTGGAAGATCAATCTTGTTTGGAAGAAATGGAAGATTCAGATTTTATGTGCAGATTGGATCATTCCATTGAAAACAGCCTAGTGTCCTGTGAAAGTTTTGGTAATCAAAATCTGAGTGATATCGTCAGACCAATAATAGAGAATACTAATATGGATACTGAGTGAATAAGAAACTGCTAATTTTTAATCAGTTTTAATCAAAGGAGTCTCTAATTTACAAAAAGACCACTGCTGCTTTTAAAAACATACTTCAAAATAGATTATGTACACTTACAGTAGGTGTCTTCAAATTGCAATTTTCCTATTTCAATGTCATAAACAATCTCCCACCCTCTCCTTCCTAAGCCACCTTTTAGCAAAATGATGATCAAAGCTTGCAGGCTGTAATAAGTCTTAATCTACATTTCATTTCATGTAAAACAATTCATATAATTGTTGATTTTTGTTGAAAATTCCACTAAGAAGATTTTGATAATGATTTTCAACCTTCTTGACGGCTCTACTACTAAAATCACAAACATCAAAAGTTGAAAACCCTTTAATGTTCTATCAATGAATTATTAACGAGCACTCTTCTTCAACAAAAGAATTGTCTTTTTATGTTCAGTGATCCACTTGAACATAGATACTGGATCAAATGTTGAAAGTAAACTTTGTTTCACCCCAGCAAAATTTTGGTAACATCTGCCATCTTCAAAGTAAAATGCTCTTTGTCGTACCAGTTCCATGACAATCTTCTTCAGATCCTCTGCTGTAGAACGGTAAACATGTAATCCAGACCGCCTCCTTACACTACATTTGCTATCAAAATTTTCAAGCAATTGTTTGTTAGTGCCAAGAGCTTTGCAGTAGCGATCAATTGCATTCCTGTTGAGGCCATTTGGGCCTAGATTACGGATGACAGTTTTAATCAATTTGTTGAAGTGCTCTAAAGCTAAATCAAGAGGAATGTTCTTGGCAGCACCTGACTTTGACCTATAGAACCTATTCCAGACAAGGCTGTGAGATGCAGATGGGCTAAGGAGACTGTTCACTTGACAAAGCAAGTACAAACCCTCCAGGGCATATTTCCTGCTACTTGCCCCATCTTCTTTTAAGTATGGCAAAAAACATTCCAGCACCTTATCAGTCTTTGGCCATCTCCCTCCTTTATTGCATCAAATACATTTTTCAACAGAAGCCCAATTTCCAACAGGGACGACTGATGATGCAGCATATCATATCTTCTTGACTCTGTGGCACCGCCTTCTCTTCTCCCAGACCTAGTAGTGCCTTGGAGGACCAGCCCATGACTCTTCTCGTGACCTGGCCGTCTCTTCCCATCAAAACGGATTGTTTTGGTACAGCCTTGAAACCTACAGTTAATACGGCCATCTATCACAGTGGTACTTTGTTCTTTCTTTGCCATTTGTAGTTTTTTAAGGACTGCAGAAACCTTGTCCTCTTGCAGGATATGCTTCTCAACTATCTTTGCTGATAGGTCATTGACAAATTTGGTTTTAACAACTTTGCTAGCATTCTTAACACTGTCAGGAAATATATCCTCTTCTGGAATATCATCAAAATTCTCTAGTCTGAACTCTTTCATCACAGCAGCAAAAATTCTTCCATCGACAGCTATCTAAAAAAGAATTTTTTGCAAGCATTAACATTGTTGCCCACATCAGTGCTGATCTTTCTTCTGTTGATAAGATTGCGATTATTGTAAAGGGTGCACTTATCCATTGATGATGTTGTGTGATAGAAGTGGCTATATACCAACTGAAAGAAATGAAACTGATCACTAACAGAATAACTGATAAACAGCTTGATAAACCAGTTAAATTGAAGCTAAGAACGTTTGTAGTAATGAATTGCTATGATTGTGATTTAAGCAATTTGCATAATGAAATCAATTATACAAGCTGAACATGTGTTGTGACATGTTCTCTAGGAATGTAAAGCATATGCTTCGAAGAATAAACTAATCATTTTGAATGTACTGTATATCAATGATTTTATTTTTAGGGCAAACTTCACCAACTGTTCTGTTTTGTGATCTTATATATACTCTACAGTACAGGCCTTGAGTACATTAACATTAATTATTCCTTGCCTAAGAATTTTTTGAATACTCAGCTCTAAAGAATTCTTAATCAGAATGTGAGGATTTTAAGAAAGTCTTACAAATTTTTTGATGCTAATATACGCAAGGCCTGTGCTGTGTGTGCACAACATGTTTACCTTACCTCAAGGAATTTCATCCCTCCGTTAAAATCTGCAATTTCAAAATGGATTCTGTCATGGCGCTCTGCAGCTGTGAAACCATTTAGTACTTCAAAGAGTCCATTGGTACCTCTTTCAACAATCAACTGATCTCCGACAATGCCTTGTCATGCAAACTCTATTTCTCCATCCCTTTCCAACTTTGGTACATACTGCTGTAGATGATCAAGTATGTTCTGCATTCCATCTGCCTTATTTTCATTTTCATAAATCACACCAAGAAGTGTCTAGTAAAACAAGGTTTAACAAAATCCAATTTTAGTCGCAGACAAAAGCTAATAGTTTGGAAGCATTTTGGTTGATAAGGCACTTTTAATTCGGTGATAAGTTTGAGAATTGTGAAGTGCTCTCTTGCAAATATTTCCATATTTTCTGGAATGTTTTATGACATTCTGTACATTTATAAAATGCCCTCCCCCACATGGGAATGAGCATTCAATTGTGACACAAATGACGATTATGAAATGACCTTCAGAAGTATAATGACGAAAATTTAACTGGAAAGCAGTGGTTTCTGTAAGACATAACTTAGCATGCCTATTGTGTAAATAATTATATGCCGGGTGTCCCAAAAAAGTATACAGATTTGGTGAACCCTAACGATCATAATTTGGCATGAATCAATCCGAAATTATTTTTAAAACATTACTCGGTAGTTAACTTGAACATAGATACCTTGTTTGTTGACATTGGTGCTTTGAGAGTAGAGATATAAATCTTCAAAGGACAAATCTGCCTCCACCTCCAAACCAGAGTTTTTGCGTTTTGGCCTAAGCAATATCCACAATTTGTTTCACTTAAAATGAATAAAGTTTACTTCGGAGCTCTCTTGATGATAAGAGTCACGTAAATTTTATTTTGTGAAAAGCATTTGTTGTACAGTTTTTAATTTTCCTCCTCCTTGTTCAAATTTTCCCAATTCTATTGTTGACTTATTCACTGTCCTTTAAGAATTTGCTTAGGCCAAAACGCCAAAGCTCTGGTTTGAAGGTGGAGCCAAATTTGTCTTTTGAAGATTAAATTATCTACTCTAAAAGCACAAATATTGACAATCAAGGTATCTATGTTCAAGTTAACACTATCAAGTAATGTTTTAAAAATGATTTCGGCTTGATTCATGCTAAATTCTGATCGTTAGGATTGAACAAATCTGTATACTTTATTTTGGGACACCCGGTGCCAGTAGAACATTGTTTTAGATGAAGTTATGTAATTTTGTTTCTCTGATACAAGGACTGATTTAATATCGTCACTTTTTGCACACTGAAAATGTATTCTTTAAAGGCATACTTACTGAGTCTGTTTTCATCTTCATTTCCTTTGAATAGCGATGAGGTGTGTGTTGCATAACTGCATATTTTATCGGTGAAAGACATGGAAAATTTTCGGATATCACTTGTGCTACTAATTGAATGTAGTTATCTCTCTGCAATCGATGGTCAAATTTTGAAGGACACAATGTACCATTTTCTAACTCTTCAAGTGCACAAATTGGTCTATCATCTCGCAAATGACTCTCGGAAACTCAATTTTCTGTTGAAATGAGGCTGCACTAGTGGGCATCTCGGTTTTGGTGTACCTCAGTCATCTCATGAGTGTGCTGATGGATATCAATATTGTCTAGTGTGAGCTTTCTCCCAGGATCTGGTGCAATTGTCGCATATTTTGAGATACTTGAAGTTTCATCAGGAGCCCCAATTGCTTCTGGTGGTTTCCAATCATGTGATTGTTGCTTTACTGGCTCCTTCCCAAACATGGAGATTTTGTCAACTTTTTCAACTTAAACATTGCCTGCTTTCAATTGGTCAAATGAATATATAATCCTTTTCCTGATTTCTGTAACTTTGTTTTCTTTTACTTGTTTGCTATCCTTTCTGTGACACTTCTTGTTGTAATCTAAAATATGATGTTACAGTATGAAGAAAATATTTGCACATTTGGCGCAGTATTTAAAAAGCAATTTTAAATAAAAAATTTGCACAATTGCAAATTGTTTACTGCAAAAGATGTACCTTTCTAAAGACTTTTCCTTCATTTAGCAGCAACCAAAATGGCAAACTATCAAAATCTAACATGAATACATTCCAACCAAGTCCTTTTCTCTTTCATCCTTTATGCCCATTAATAATACTTAGTGTTTATGGGCATAAAGGATGAAAGAGCACAGGATTAGATTGGAATATGTTCACATTACATGAAGAATTGATTTCATAGAACCAGCAAATGTTATCACCAACTGACTATACATCTGTAATTCTGTAGGTGAAAAAAGTTTATACAACTGTACATACCTCTGTCTTTTCTAAAACATTTTTACTAGGATGACTTGTTTCTGTTGATTGTGAGCTCTTAAGTACCACTGCAGTACCTCTGTCTTTTCTGGAACATTTGTACTAGGATGACTTGTTTCTGTTGATTGTGAGCTCTTAAGTACCACTGCAGTGCGCCTTAAACCCTCATTTTTCACTCTTTCCAGCATGTGACTGTTATGATTGTTTCAAAACTGAGTAAGCTTCTTGTAGAAATACGGGTGTGATGGCATCAAATTTAACATTTGCATTCTCCTCATCCACATCTGAATTAGAGAAAGGTATTAAAAATTGGATTTTTAACATTATCTGAAAACTGTCCCCCATTTCATTCATGTGATTCTATCCAAGATTATGGTCACTTGATCTGAAATGGGTAAAACATATATTTTGCTAATTTTGTCTATTATGAGATTTAGTTGCCATTCAAAAACTGTGTATGCTAATGAATCTTGCATGCAGAAAACATTCTCATAGTTAAGTCAGATGCGAGGCTCTCTAACAGTATGCATCAAAGAGAAAGCTTCCAACTATAAGTGGGGTCTACCAGGGAACGCAGATGTAGGTTATTTGGAGGTAAAATGGTTGTCAGCCACCCAAAACGGTGTAATTAAAAATCATGATATGAAGAAGTGTATATACACTTTAAATTGTAATATCTGCATGATATAATTCAGAAAGGTAATCTATTGAATTGATATGTTTACAAATTGCCTATTTACACACCGGATTACCCACTTTTCCCTGGTAGATCTTAGATTTTCTAGTTACATACAAGAATCCTGAGTGTCTAGTAATCATAGCAATGAGCCGCTGAACAGCTAGCTGTCATGTTTCTTGATTGGTTCTTTAGGCAAACTGCAGCAGCAACTCCAACTGAAGCTATCCAATTTTCATCTATGCCATTGACTTTGAGTGCAGCATCTTTCAATGTGAGCAGAAACAGGGGAGCCTTTTGACCAAGTTTATAAGTCAAGTTATTGAAAGAAAATTCCAACATGCTTTTTTTATCTGTTCTTCTCAAACAGCTGTCATTCCTTTTCTTATTTTCTTTCCCTGATCATTTTTGACAAATAAGAACAAATTCCTTATCAATTTGTTTGGCGATTTCTTTGTAAAAATGATGTTTAACCCTATCTGACCTGGGCGTTTTGAAACACTCAATGCCTGGGGGGGCGGATTCCGCCCCCCCCCTCTTTATTTCAGTTGTTATATCAGATATGACCACCTAACTTGGCACAAATGTTATTCATCATATAAACAATGATTATTTAGAATTTTAATTCAATTAGCGCTGTTGTTGTTGTTGCTAGGGCATAATAATCATTATGATGTCAAATGACGTCATAAAAATGAAAGCATGTTAAAAGTTCATCAAACTTAACTTTTCGTACAGAAATGAAAAATATAGATTAAAATATATGTAAAT
>REGM01000005.1:3421089-3468418 GCA_004194415.1 Aurelia aurita
ACACAAAATTTGTTCCAACTAACTCAAAGACTAGAAACTTGCTGTAGGACAATGATTCAATACAGCCAGATGGACCGTCAGATGGTGTAGTCGACGATGGTGCAAGGTGATTTAGGGGACAAAAAATTCCTACGGAATCGACTTCAGCGTATGGACTAAATAGAAAGTCATCTATAGGGAAAAATAGTTTTTCATATAGAGGAGCAAAATTGTGGAACAGCCTCTCAGCCGAGTCAAAGCAAGCTTCCACCCTCACCCGTTTCAAACAATCCGTCGTAATGTAAATAATACTTTGTTTCATTATAATTATTTAGCTTTGTTTTAGTATCCGTAAATAGGTTTTTAACATGAGGATTTATATTGTCTTTTAACAATTAGGTTTTTATAAATTGTGACTTAGTTTAGCTTTAGTTTTATTTGTATTTTATGGGAGGGCCCCTCGAAAATCAGCACTTTTGCTGAAGGGCTGCCCTCCCCCTAGTTAAAAAATTGAAATATGAAATACCGTAAAAAAGCGCATATAAGAACCTACTATTTTGCAAGTCAGCCTGGGTTCTTAAACAATGAATACAATGGATTGGTTCTTATAAAACAATTGAAAATTTGACAATTTCAGCCTGTAGGTTCTTAATCCACTAGGTTCTTATACCCAGGTTTTTACTGTATAATATAAGCTTCATAACCTTACCAGAAAAAGATAGATCTGTAACAGTGCATTAGAACAATTTGCAATTACTAATGACCGAAATGTTTAAAACTACTAACAATTCAAACCCCACTTTTATGGACGAAATTTTCCTGCAAAGAAGTGTCACAAATAATTTGAGAAATACCAATACATTCTTACGTTGCATGATACATACAGTTAATCATAGTACTGAAGCAATCAGATACAGAGAGCAGCGTATTTGGCACCCCCTTCCACAGGAAATTAAGGATTCAGATTATGTGCAACAATTTAAGAATAAAATCAAACATTGGAACAATGAAATTTGCGAATGCAGACTTTGCAGGCAGTACATTCCTGGTCTTGGCTTTTTATAGTTGTTGAACCTTGTTGAACCTTGAACAGCCTAGCCTGTATTTTGATGAATGTTTTTTAATTTGTGACACATTTCTAATCATTTTAAGATATGTAGAAAGTCAGTGAGAAAGAAAGTATGCCAGGAACAAATTTCTCATTTTCACAGTGTCAAACAACTTGGAGAGAGGAGTATGAAAGTGTCCGTATTTTTCAAGTGACTTAACAAGCAAGCGAGCGGTATGTTTCTGGGAAGAAAGCAGTTTACAATGTCATCAGAAAGTATTGAGAGGAACAAGGACATATTTCGTTTTTGACCAATCAGAGCAATGCTGATATTTCTGATCTCAACCAATCAGCGAGCTCCATTTTTTAGCGCTGCCTGGCATGATGGCATGCCTTCTTATAGTGAAAGTTTCTTATAGTGAAAGGTTCCTAATTCTTCATCAAAGCCTCATACATGGAAATTTCGATTTTGAATTTCTCATAGATAGCTTTGCAGATCGCATTTACAAAGAATGACACAGAGAGTCATATTGGCAGAACTCCTTTTGAAGATTTACCGGCTCAAAAGTAGCCCATTCTTCAGGATGCCGAGGTGAAGGAGCTACAATTTTGGCCAAAAAGATATGGGACACTGCTAAAAATCATGCTAAAAAGAGTTGTAAAAGAGCTTACCGTAACATAAGTAATTGCAACTTATTTGAAAACGAGAAGAGCGATTGGAAAAATCCCCTACCACCCCCTTTTCTATATTGAATGAACCGGGTGACAAAGTTTTCCCAACCTTGAACAAGGGGGGAGGGGGGAATAATGAGGTTTAATGAAAATATCCTATTTTTTGTTGACTGTCCCATACATTTTGGCCAAGATTGTCTGAAATTTTGGGAAATCAGTGCTTAAATTAAAACGTAAGTTTCTCACTAAAAGACGCAAAAAATGAGACAAACAAACAATTACAATCATATACAATTTAATCTGATCTGTCTATGCAAAATTAAAGAATTAAATTACGATTAATCTTGATTTATTAGCAAGGCAAACAAAAGAGTCAAGAGACCTAACGTTAGATTGCTAACAAATGGACTATAGATTCGCTCTAAGACCGTAACATCAAAGTATACTTAATTTTCATTGGTTCAAATCTTTCTCCTACGCAGCTGATGCGTGTTTTTGAATTTCCTAAAACGGTCAGGCAGCTAGATGTGTGCAAGGAAAGATGGAGAATCTCAGCTATGATCTCAGTAAACGAGTGTAAAGGCAAGTGTATTTGCTAACGTATAGCAGGGAAGATCTTGAACAATTTCCAACAAGAGAGAATTTTGCCGAAGCCGTGGTGGAATTATGGAGGGAGAACGGAAAGAAAATAATTCTGCATTGGATTGTTTGCCGAGAAGAACATCACGATAGTGAGGATGCCGAATATGGATATCGCTATCACATGGCAATAAAGCTTGATACGAAAGGGAGGTGGCTGAAAGTGAAGAATAACATTGCAGCATTGTATGGAGTGCAGATAAATTTTAGTGATTCCCATGATGCATACCATAGTGCATATTCGTATTTATCGAAGCAAGATGCAGAGCCCATGCTCTTCCCTGACCACCCAGACCTTAGTGAGCCACCAAAAACTTTTTAAGGCTACAGCAACCCTCCAGGAACAAAAAGGGAAGAACAGATCTATACCTGAGGAAGTCACCATTGCAAGGTCTAAGCGAAAGCGTTTTACCGTATTTGATGTCTGTTAGTTAATCCAAGAAAAAGAGATCAAATCGCGCATAGAGCTTACGCATCTTGCAGTAATTCGAAATCGGCAAGGGTATTCAATTTGGCTCAATTTATTGCAAATCGAGGGTCAAAAGCTTTTGACGAGGCCCTTTCTATAGCTAAGGAATTTAGTGAAGTAGAACAAATGTATAAGCGGTCCATGAAGTCTAGGCTTGAGCTTCTGGTTGAAAGCAAAGAAAGTGCATGTGTTGAGGGTTGTGAGGGTCGGTGGTTGCAATCTGCACCTGAGCTCATAGATGAGAATGGTATCAATTTATCTTTCTTTTGCAACGCTCTATACAATGCTATTACAAAGGGCAGGGGAAAGTATCAGAATGTTTTCATTCACGGTCCGGCCAACACTGGGAAACCTTTCATGCTTTCACCATTAAAGGCCATCTATAAATGCTTTGTAAACCCAGCAAGGGGCAGTTTTGCATGGATGCGAGTCGAAGCAGCAGAGGTAATTCTATTGAACGATTTTAGATGGCATCCTACTACAATCTCCTGGTCTGACTTCTTGGAGGCGCTGGAGGGAGACATCGTGCATTTTCCTTCCCTAAATAACTTCTGTCCTAAGTACATAGAGTTGAGCAAGGACACGCCTTTATTCGCAACAGCTGATTAACCCCCACTCCTTATTTGCAAAGATGCAACTGACCAAACAAACACCACTGAGATGATGCGTGTCCGCTGGAAGCATTTTCACTTTTGGAAACAAATCCCAGAAAGCCAGCAATTAAAGCTTTGCCCCTGTGCTCACTGTTTCGCTTTGTTGGTACTCGACGTCAATAATTTGAATAACTGACAATAAAATCGTAACGAATTTATGCAAATAAGTATGCCTATTCAATGTTGTTTGTTATTTAGTTAGCCCGGACTGAAAATGGCAGGCATGGAAAAGGACGGGGTTCTCCCCACGGCGCTCCCTACTTTTTGCTTGTAAAACAGAACTTATTGGTCTCAAATCACTCTCAGGATTTGTTTAGAGTACATAACCAACGTCCTCTTTTTACTTTTCGCATTGGTTTTGCTAACCTACATGCTGTTGTGGAGATCCCACCGGTCTCCATAAAATTAAAAAAAAATTTTACCGGACTTATCTTATTTGTTTTGGTGACTGAGGGGAGAACCGTGGGAAAACTAAGTTCGAGCAAGTTGCAAGTCACTTTTTGTGCACGATAATATGAATTGGCCTAATTGAATCGTTTGCAATATACCTGTTGAGTAAATTTAAGAAAGGGAAAGAAATTATTGGCAATTTTCTAGGGAGCGCCGTTGTGGAGACCCGTACCTTCCGCCTCCATGATTTCCATATTTCTCAGGATTTGTTTAGAGTACATAACCAACGTCCTCTTTTTACTTTTCGCATTGGTTTTGCTAACCTACATGCTGTTGTGGAGATCCCACCGGTCTCCATAAAATTAAAAAAAATTTTACCGGACTTATCTTATTTGTTTTGGTGACTGAGGGGAGAACCGTGGGAAAACTAAGTTCGAGCAAGTTGCAAGTCACTTTTTGTGCACGATAATATGAATTGGCCTAATTGAATCGTTTGCAATATACCTGTTGAGTAAATTTAAGAAAGGGAAAGAAATTATTGGCAATTTTCTAGGGAGCGCCGTTGTGGAGACCCGTACCTTCTGCCTCCATGATTTCCATATTTCAATGCAAGGAGATAAGACAATCCGTTGCCATGCATCAAGTTAAGTTTGACCAACAAGCTGTGTTCCGAGTATGGCTGAGACAAAAGGTTGCGCAAATTGATAATATTGGTGATACTCTCTCCTGCCCTGAACTGGCATCCCATATTAAATTAGAAAACCTATGAGGTAGGCGGTGATACTTCCCCAGGGGGACATTTAAAACTACACTTTGGAATAATACAGCGAGGTGCATTTGTCCTTCCTACCACCTCAACTGTAAGTAATCGCAGCATATGCATATACACATCCAAACTTAGCAAACTATCCTTTATTGTCAAAATTTTGTGCACTTGCCGTGGCTTCGAATTAGGGCTTTGATTCTTGGTGGGATGCCCTCAATAGTTTTATTGATATAAGTGATGGGGGTATTTGGAGCTGACGTACTACTCTTTCCTCAAATTGCTTTATATTTTCATTAGTGATATTTAGATTCATGCTTTCATCATCTACTGCCTTCTTTACCAATGCATTTTCATGCATTTACAAATGCATTTTCAATAGGATTCAGATCAGGTGACCTTGTGGGAATACGATAAAATTATGCCTCAATCAAGCTAATTGCATCTAATCCACTTTTACTGATCTGAGATGGATCGTTGTCCATAACAAATATTTGTTTGCCTTCAACACGTGGACCCGCTCGTGCAAAACAAGCGTTCAATTTGTCTTTAACAAACTTGGAAAAATGCTTTGCATCCATTTTTTTGTAAGGCTCTATTAGTATTACACCTTGCCCATGGCTTATGGCAACCATACAATGAATTCTTCGACCTCCAGCAAGTTCTTTCGAGCCGTTAGCTGTTACTTTTAGGCCTTCACTCTTTATTCGCCAAATTCTACCTTTCGGCTGTGTTGCTTTTGCTTTCGGGTTATGCTTATGAATAAACGAGACCCCATCTAAATAGAAGGCTACTTCGTTAGTCCAAAATTGCTCACTTAACCACTTCATCTTTCTTGCATACTGCAACCGTTTGCTATCGTCTCTCTTAGTAAGCACTCTTTTTTGCAACTTATAAGAAAATGGTATCCATTGCTATGTAGCATGCGAGAAAATGTCCTTCGACTAGCCATTTGCAAACTCATCCAATCGTTTGTCAATTTAAGGCCTTCATGCAGACAATTCGCTATTGTCACTTAGAAGGTCATGCAGACAATTCACTATTGTCACTTAGAAGGTCAATCAGACAATTCGGTATTGTCAATTTAAGGCCTTCATTCAGACAATTCGCTATTGTCACTTAGGTAATGCAGGCAATTCACTATTGTCAATTTAAGGCCTTCATACAGAAAATTCACTATTGTCACTTAGAAGGTCAAGCAGACAATTCGGTATTGTCAATTGAAGGCNGCTATGTAGCATGCGAGAAAATGTCCTTCGACTAGCCATTTGCAAACTCATCCAATCGTTTGTCAATTTAAGGCCTTCATGCAGACAATTCGCTATTGTCACTTAGAAGGTCATGCAGACAATTCACTATTGTCACTTAGAAGGTCAATCAGACAATTCGGTATTGTCAATTTAAGGCCTTCATTCAGACAATTCGCTATTGTCACTTAGGTAATGCAGGCAATTCACTATTGTCAATTTAAGGCCTTCATACAGACAATTCACTATTGTCACTTAGAAGGTCAAGCAGACAATTCGGTATTGTCAATTTAAGGCCTTCATGAGGGTCAGGATTGTGATGACAACTTCTGGCGTGTTGATGAAGGAGAGGCCGAAAATCAACGTGAGACAATCATCATCGATTACCGTAAAAGCTCTATTAAGCCAGGGGGGCTTATTTAATTTTGGAGACTTCATAAGGGGCTTGCTTAAAAGAAAAGAGAGCTTGTCAGAGAGAGAGGGCTTTATTCAAAGTCGAATGAATAAACAGCTTTTTAGTTCTTTTACCCTTTGAATCAACATACAATTTTACGAGTCAAATACACAAATTCAACGCAACTGCTATCCGAAATCATATCAAAATTAATATGCAAACTTGTTTAGCTAATCAAATGGAAAATCTTTGGTAACCTCTGGCATTTGCTATAAGTGGGGAGAGAGGGCTTATTATATATTGCGGCTTAATAGAGAGGGATTTTAATAGAGATTTTACGATAGCATCTTGCAATATCAGAAATATCAACGTTTACTTGAAAATTTATTAAAATTACTGATTTTCATAATTTGTATGATTGTCTTTTGCAGACGAGAGAGAAACGGCACATTATGCATTTCCAATTGATGGCGATGAGGTGAATGCCGATGAAATGGACCAACCCGTTGAGCAACACGAGAACCCATCCCATTCCTCGATCATCAAATGGTTTGCACTAATGATTCTGTGGTTGAGAGCAAAGTTCAACCTACCAAACAGAGCAGTGGTATACCTGCTTATGGTGATATAGGGTTTTTTATCAATAATAGCCAAGCCTTTTCATGCCTTCTTTCCCTCTACCATGTACAGCCTCACAAAATTATCGGCTAGTGTAAAACGCAGGCCTGCAGGTTGGTAAAACGCTGGCTTCCATGTTGGTAAAACGCAGGCTTCAGGTTCGGGGTCTGTGGCTAGAGGGGAGCGGCCTGCTTCTCAAAACCAATGATGTCACACTTTATCCTCATTCATGCAAATGGCTAGTATTGGAATGGTGGCTACAAAGGACCTGTTTTGGCAGATCATCTCAAATTTTTGTATTTGAATGAAAAAACATAATTTAGGACTTCTTGCTTTATTCAAAGAAGGCAATGTTAACAGTTCTTTCGTCTTGCATTTATTGAGTGGTGTCCAAATAGTGGCATGGGCTCATAAGAACTTCGTTGTGAAATGTTTCCAAGGGCAACACGTATTTTCTGATCGCTAGAAACAAGTATTTTGGTCGAGGACATCGTTAGTGTTATTTTTTTACTTTATTTTCACTTGTTTCCGGTATCATATTACTCGGAAGGTACTTAAGTGATGTATAAACATTGAAAAAGCTTCGCAAATCTTAAAGGAGAAACAGAAAACTGGGGAAAATTACCGCGATATTTTGAAAAGCTTACGTCTTGAGAGCAGTTGCTGTTGTTGTGTCCACCATAACTTTGATTTGGACGTATTTAGCAAAGCATTAATAACCCCAAAATTAAAACTCCTTAATAAGGAAACCAGATGTTTTGCTTGTTTCTTATTAAATATGGTGAACGGTAGACTTAGGTCAATTCAAAGAAAATCGAGCCATTTTTTTAAAACCCAAATCGAAATGTCTCCCTAAGCCCTGACTTTCTCCGCAGTAGCACCTTTTGCAACAGAAAAGTTCCACACGGGGAAGAAATGGCATCTTTCTTTTCTTTTTGCACTGAGGCAGTCGATTATCTGAAACTACATTTCAACTTACAAATCTTTAAACAAGTTATGGCAAAACTTTTTCCAAAGTGAGTCACATTGACATAAAAAAACTATTTTCATCAAAGCAATGATTTTACCGACATTCCTCTCAATGTCAGAACATTGCCAAGCCAACATCTAATTAAATTTATTTTATAACACGCCTCCTTCCTCAAAAGCACAACACATATTAGCATGGCACCATTAACCATTAGCAGTTCGGAAAGCATACAAACACAAAAGGCAAAAGTATGCACTTTCGTACAATGTGTGTAAATCTTTCGCAACCATAGAAACCAATCAGATACCATGAACTGGGCGCTGCCAGCATGTGTTCCTCTCAGTGAAAAAGGGCGTGCTTAGCGACATTTGACCTTTTTTCACCCCATTTTAGTCCTACCGTTCAAAGTCAACATTTTATGGAGGTCATTCTCTGGTGAGTCCCCCACTTCCAAATTACCAGAAGATCGTTGATCTATTTCCCTCTGTTCCAAGTCCCTTTCTTTCTATGCTGATCCTATAAGAAACTTGGGTCTGGGCGTTGCAGTAGGGTTTCTTGATTTTGCACCCAATTCTTATAGAAATCTTCTTGTAGAGTTTGATAGTTTTTTAATTTGAATAATCTAGCATAATTCAAAGAGGACTGCCTTCGCTCTTGGAAGCCAGAGAATTACAAGAAAGAACAAATCATAAGCAAAACTATATTTCCTATTATTTGGGTTGGTAATAACCATATTTGTTTAAAAATATTTCGCGACTTATAACCTAAAATTGAAAAGGTGCCTAACTTTGCAATTGCATCTGGTCGCTTGCAGCAGAGTTTCTTAATTTTCTGGCAGGGCTACTACAGTGTCTTAATCTTATAGGCTGCTCTTACAGAAGCGGCCTATGAGTGTAAGCATCTAAAATTTAGTTACGTCTGTTTGATTCATCCAGTAAATTTTTGCTTTGATATAAGTCTCAGTTCTCGTGTAATCTAACATAGTAAACTTCTAAAACGAATACACCACTTCAATTTTTAAGCGGCCTTGTTTTGGAAAACTGTCGAAATTCAATCCTATTCTTCACATGAAAATTTTTAGCCCGAATTCGGATTTAACACCCAAACTTTAGTGTAGTTACGTGTTTTCAAACCGCTAGCGCTTGTGATGCTCATTTCATGACGATGTAAAGATTTAAACTTTATAAGGGATTTTACCGCTCGGGGTGAAACTTTGCACCCGGAGACATTTTTCACGGTCAAATCCCTTACAGCTTCAAAACTTTACATCGCCATAAAATTATTATTAAGGCCAACTAGCTGTATGAAAACTTGCAGTAAGGCAAAACTTTGGATGCTAAATCCGAATCCGGGCTCTAAAATTTCGTCTGAGAGAATTTTGAGTAATTTCCTAAACGAGGCTGTTAATAGAAGTGGTGTATTGGCTCCTTCAAATGCTCCTCCTGCCGTAATACCATTAGATTTATTAAAAAGAAAGGAGTGTTTAAAACGTGTCATGGTTTAATGACTGTGCCATCGATACTGCAAGTGTCATTATCAGAGTCAAGTTATGCATGCCTCCACATTCTTTATTTTTGGAGTAGAAAATGACACATTGCCGCAGAATTTAGAAAGTGCAATTTCAGCATGGTCTAAACTATACAAAGAAAGTGCTGATCTTTCAAGGAGAAACAAAAAGGTATGGAAATTATAGTTCTCGTTCCCAAGAAAACGTTAGTCATCCCTGCGTCCAAAAATTCCGCAAAAAAACACACTGGGAGATTTTTAGCTGCTGCTACAGTATACAGTATCAAGTATCCAATACCAGTTAAGCAACTCATCCACTCGTCCGTTGTTCTAGAAAACTCATTTAAATGATTGGTTTTGTTCTAGAAGACTCATTTATTTGATTGGTTTTTAGAAGCAGGCCGGTCGCCTCTACCGACAACCCCTCAACCTGAAGCCTGCGTTTACCAACCTACAAGCCTGCGTTTTACCAACCTGTAAGCCTGCGTTTTACACGAGCCGCAAAATTATGCTCCACAAACAAAAAGCTGAGTTCTTTTGCGAGAGTTGTTTGCCCGTCAATCACTTGCAATTCTACCTATACATTTGCTGACAGCTTTTCTACTAGAAATGGTAAAGTAACCCCCAATTTATGCTCTGCTTATTCAATAGGACCTGCAATGAACCTCTCTTGTTCAAGAAAACACTTTCAAACGAGAAAACAACCTTTGTTCCATTCAAGAACTTTCTCTTCAGACCTCCTAGTCAATGGCTCAGAGAAATGTTTCAAACCTCAGAATTTAGGCAAATGCTTCACGATAGATTCAGAAACAGCCCAGGTGAAGGTCTAGAGGACATATGGGATGGATCTGTTTGGAAGCAATTATTACAAGATCCCAGTGATTGCTCAGATCTTCTCTCTGCTCCATACAACATTGCTTTCATGCTCCTCGTTGACTGGATGGCTCCTTTCAAGAGAGGGAATTACTCATATGGCACAATTTTCATGTCAGTACTGAATCTTCCACGAAAGGTCCGTCTGACAAAGAGGTGGATTAATGTCGTAGGTATAATTCCTGACCAAAAGAACCGAAATTTCATATGAACACTTATTTGAAACCACTCGTCGACGACTTGCTTCAGCTTTGGAAAGGCTTCGGAATTGAAATTGAGTCAACTAAGCAAAAAATCAATGTTCAAGCTATGTATTTTGTGTGTCATGCGATCTGCCAGCACTTCGCAAAGTTACACAGTTCCTATCGCACAAGGCAAATAAAGGATGCAACATTTGTGAATTTGAGGCAGAGAGGGAAACAAGGCGTGATGGCAGCATTACTGGGCGAATGAGCTATTTTACAGGCAATGATAGCTTCAACTATCGCAACAAAGGTCTCGTATCTAAGCATGCAGAGGAGTATAGAACGGCAAAAAACACGAGAAAGGTAGCTTACTATCATCTAATAATGACTACAAGTTCTTATACAATATTTTTGTTTCCACTTTGTTTGATGATATATGATATAAGGTTTAAGGCAGAAGGCCTCTTACTATTATTATTATTATTATAATTATTATTATCGATTTATTTAAAGTAGGCATACATACAAATAGCTATAAAATAAAAGCTAATTCAAGCCTACTATCAAACAAAGTAAAATTGTTAGAAAGAAAGGGGAAAAATACAATGCAGAATACTAGATTATGTAGTAGATTATGGCAGCTTCTTAACCCATACAGACTGTGTATTTCGACGAAGACCTCTTTCATGAAACTAGGATTAAGCCCCTATTAGATTTACTAAGTTTAACTTTGTATCATATAGCAATACAATTCTAGCTTNATTATTATCGATTTATTTAAAGTAGGCATACATACAAATAGCTATAAAATAAAAGCTAATTCAAGCCTACTATCAAACAAAGTAAAATTGTTAGAAAGAAAGGGGAAAAATACAATGCAGAATACTAGATTATGTAGTAGATTATGGCAGCTTCTTAACCCATACAGACTGTGTATTTCGACGAAGACCTCTTTCATGAAACTAGGATTAAGCCCCTATTAGATTTACTAAGTTTAACTTTGTATCATATAGCAATACAATTCTAGCTTGTTTGATGTTCTATATTTGATGTTCACATGAAGCATACTTCCGCTTTTTTTAATTTGTTACTCAGTACCACTCTAGTAATGCTTAAATAGAGACTTGGTTTCAAGGCCCAGAATATGCCCCACCTAAAAATACAACGTGAATTCGAGGAACCTCCTAAGAAGCTTTATGGATTGCTACTCGCAGATTCAAGATTCAATGATAATTGAAACTTTATGATTCTAAAATTGCATGGTCTATCTAAATACATCCATCTTAGACTAACAGTATTCGAATTTCGATCAAATGTATTAATCTAGAATATTTATACTATTGCACGGTTTCTATTTTGTTTAAGAGCTTGCTATACATATTCATTTCTCATTCACCAGGCTGCCGAAATTGCAAACAAAATTGAGTCAGAAGTTCTGAACTGCTTCGGCTTTGCTATTTCGACATAACAAAAATGTACTCAGTTGATCCAATGCATGCCATCATGCTTGGTCTCCTCAAGAAAGAGATTTCAATTCTCTTAGATGGCGAAAACAATGAAAACAGCCTAGATGACAAACAGAGAGCCACCCTTAAAAATCGTCTTAGAGCAATTGGATTACCACCAGATTGCGGTCGCCTGCCATATACCATCTTAGATAAAACAGGTCTGGATGGTTTCATAGCTCAGCAGTGGCAAATATTTAAACAAAATATCTTTTATGGTCTCATAACAGACAAGGCATTTCAGTGTCTCAAACTACTCTGCGAAATTGTAGAGTTATGTTCAAAATATTGCATCACAGAGCACGATATCAATTCGTTGAACCTGAAGCTAATCAAACACCACAACCTCTTTAAAAGCCTTTATGACAAATGGCATATCACAGTCAATCAACACATGTCTTTGCATTTACCAGAAAACATTCGCAAATTTGGTCCATGTCATGGTTACTGGTGTCTTGGATCAGAGAGGTTAAAGTGTACATTGGGGGCATTACCATCAAGTGGTCGATCAATTGAAAAAGAGACATTCAATCGATTTGTACTTCAACAAAGCATAACAATTGGCAATGCAATGAAAGTTCTTTCCGAACATATGATACACAATATGCAGGAGTTTTGTCCATCCTTAGTTAAAATGCTAGCAAACGAAGAGGAAGATGATGCGGTAAGCCACGATAATCAAATAGCCAGATTGCATGCAGAATAATTTTTGTCAGCCAGAGGAAATACCATCGATGAGGCATTTGATCGCCAGCGCAGTGTAGAAATCCAAGAAAGCGATTTGTCATTCCTCAATGCTTCACTACTGCCACCAGAGCGAACACAGAAGATCATGGATGACAAATGTTACGAGGAAACAACAGCTCATCTGCAAATGCTTTTTGGAAATAGGCTGCTCTATGTTTCACGGCAATTCTCAAAATATGCGTGGTGCAATGCCAACGGCATTACATTCCGCTCTAGCATGAACAGATCAGAACACTCTTGCTACGCTTAAGTGTTTTGTGCGATGGAACAGGGAGAACTCCCTCAACCATATTTGTGCAAGATATTGTTCTTCTTCAAGCTGAATATAATCATTAAATCAGAAGAAGGTAACACGGATCAGAGACAAGAGCTCCCTTTCGCATATGTCAATTGGTATAAACCAATTCGAGGAAGGTCAAAATTTGAAAAAGACACAGGTCTGCATCAGATAAGAAAAGACTACTATGCTGAAAATATTGTAGGTGTTAACAGACTAGTGCAAGAGGGTATTCCTGCAAGACCTGGGAAATTCTTTCGTGGTAGCCTCATTGCTATGTTAATCATAAAAGTTACACAAATAAAGTAGCTAATGTTTATGACTCGGGGGATTATTAATTAGAAGTGGATACATTTTTGAAAACCATCGGGTGGCAGACCCCCAAAAATCTACAAGTCATGTACCCTTGTGTTTAGGAAGGTTATTAACGACAATTGACATGGATAATTTAAATAAACTTCCATTTTCTTTTTTTTCCTTATCATATTGGAGATGTATTGACTTCTGAATATCATAGAATGTTCACATGATCATTGTTTTCCTTGTTTACAATGTACTCCTGTCGTTTGTCCAGGACTCTGCATAACAGACATAACAATCTAAAAATTGTGTCAGGGAATTTTTTACTGTGATCCTATGTGTCTCAAAGAAAATCGAACCAGTTGATATGATTGGTTACTTTCCAGTTAAATTACAGCGTGACACAAAGGATCATGTTAAAATATTCTCTGATGCCTTCTTTATGGCAATCGCAATTTGAAAGTTTCTGAAATTTCAAAGGTACCGAAGGTCGAAGAGTAGAACTTCTAGTGGGGAGCCGTTTTCATTTGCAACCCAAGTTTTTGAAATTTGAAATAACCCATATATTTTGGCCCTCAAATAAAACTGACTAGAATTTTTACAAATTAAAGATCTGTCTGCTGACTGCCTAGACAATATCGTCCTGTAGGGTTGAATTGTTGAAGTTTGTCCTTTATAATTCCAATCAGAAATGGTGAAATATAGCATAACTCTTCTACAGGGAACGCGGAGCATATTTTGGATTGAGGGTGCTAGAAAAAAATTTCTCAACCACGCCCTCTACTTTGGCTATAAATGCGACCAACCCCCTTTTTCATAGCTAGAACTGCCTAAGGAAAGATCTTCATCAGTAGCATATTCAACCACTAAATCACCATTAGATCATCGATAAATAAAATGTACAGTATTGCAATTTTTCATTTGATGGCGAACAAATCATCTACCACGGAGCATCTTTTGGATTACAGGCAAAAGGGCCTGAAAGGAATGCCCCGCTTTAATCTTGTATGTTTTAAAATTAAAAATTGTGTAATCTCGCGGAATTATTACATTTCAAAACATACATAATAAGGAAACATAAAGCCTCTCTAATTTCAGAAATAAAGATTTTCAACATAACAGAACCTAATAATACCAACATTGTTGTGGATAAGTTTGTATTTCGTATCCTACGTTCTCATTTCTATTGATAAAAATAGTTGCAACTTCCATAGTGCTTATGTTATGAACCGTAGGTGGTACTTGCTGATATAAACATAATTTCTTAAAAAACTAAAAAGTATTATCTGAAAATTATTGCGGGGGCTTCAGCCCCCCGGCTCCGCGGTCCCTACTCTTCTATCTAAGAATTGTGCATCAGAAGTATGATTTGCAAAAAGGAATTAGCTTATTTCTATATATATATTTATATATACGGTATATATTTTATATTGTTATATAAGTTTATATAACTCAAATATTTGTATATTTGTTGATCTACTAGCGTTCTTTCGCCAACATTGCTACTTGTCTGCATAAAAGTTTTCATTTGGTGCTAGCCTAGACGTATATTTTTATAAGAAACTGGGGTTCCTGGTTGGGAGGCAGTTTCTGAAATTCTAGGGCCAATTTTCTACCAATAGTTCCTTAAGGTTACTGCCCTGGTTAATATGACCAAAAGTATCATTTTCAGTTTTTTCTTTTTATCAATAATGCAGGGTCGAAGCTACAATTTGAACCCCTCCCAGTCAATATCTAAGCACTGGAAGTAATGATAATTCTTAGTTAAAGATAAGAAACTAAAAGTTACAGTAGAGATTTATTCCTAAATAGGAAGGGATTAATGATAATCACTTGACCTTCAAGATGAAATGATTGAGTGTTAATCCACCTGTGGGATGTCAACTTTCGCAACTTTGCGGCGTTTTTTCGATTTATTGACATTAGTACTTAGTCACACGCTTCATGTTGCTAATGGTTTATTTTGTGGTCTGATCAACATTGAAGTCACGTTTTAAAGAACCTTCACTAAAAGCCAGCTTTCTCGGAACTGAAAAGTCCTCTAGTAGTAGGTACTAAGTTTCTATTTAGAACCCGCATGACCAATCAAATGATGAGAAATTTTGCATAGTGGGAGATAATGCATGTAGCTACCAAAGTGTGTCTGCATTTTTTTGACGATCAACTGGTCTGGATTTTAGACCGAACAAAGTTACCGGGAGGGCTAAGAAACTTAATCCAATTATTGCGGAAGCTATAACTTACGAATTGGATATTATATCAAAATTCTCAGACACACTTTGGTAAACAAGGAAACGATCTATCGGCTTAAGTTATTTTCATGATTCTACGGTGTTGCTGGGGGTTCTAAATAGCCTTTAAAGGAAGGGTAATTTAAAATCATGATAACTTTGATAAATGATTTACTGACGCTTTTTTCAACTGGATTTCCACATGGGGTATTCCTAATTAAATTACGCATCGAGTGATGTATGGATTCGCTATCATCCACGCACAGTACGGTCCCTCGGAGGAAAAAACTGAAATTACTGCCGTGAGGGTGGGCAGTAACCTTAAGAGCTTCTTATATTGCTGATGCCCAAAGTGTAGAGCTAATATATTTTTGCAAGAAGGGCTTCCAAATTACATAGTAAGATCTCAAAACATGTTATAACATAATTCGCATTCAAAACAATGCCAAAACATCCACTATTCTTGTACAATGTCGAAGCATTTTCGAGTGAACTGGTAAAATTAAAGCTAAACATTGCAAAAGTTTCTTGGCTTTTTTAATTCAAGTAGGTTAGTTTCTTTCAAAGTCATTCAAAGTATTCAAAGTCATCTGAAACTGCAGATAAGCTGATGACAAAGATAAGCTAATGATAAGCTGATGACAAATGGCCAAAAAAGCACAAAAGATGAAAAGGGTTAAGTTTATATTTAAATAAAGCTTTTTGGTCAAAAAATACCTTGAAAGGGTTGATATAAGACCTTTCTGTTTTATTTTGGTTAAAATCATGTCTGTCAGTGTTAGGATATCCTTGATTCACACTTAATGGTATAATTTTATTAAATTTAGGTAATTACAAATCATTTTAGTTTGAATAGAATTTATGCAACATTACCGCAATTGTCCAATAGACGTCTCCTGATCTATCCTCTTTATGTCTTATTGGTGTCAGAAGATATCTCCCATCGTAGTTGTCCTGAAGAAATGTTAGAATAATACATACTTAAATTAAGCCTTAATGTGCAGTGTACTTTAAAAACCCCTAACGTTTTAAAGTTGTCAACAAAGTAACCACGTTTAAGGAATCTAATGGATAGGTAGCAAAATACAGGCTTTAAAACGTTTTACCTTTTTTTACTCACCTGGTACATGATATCAGATGACTCTCAAGTAAATGGAAGTTATTGTATTACTCCCAAAATATGTTTCTTCGTGCACTAACAAAACACAAGTGTTATTGAGAAACTTTTGGCAATATACAGTGGAAGTTTTTTCTAGAAAAAGATGTATTTTTTAGGCATTTAGCTACCAAAGATTTGCAATTTGTTTGGCTTGTTTGTCAATATTTTAATGTTTTAGAATTGGTTTAAAACATAGTTTCATTTTTTTCTTTTAGATCCTCGAGTCTGGCCATGAGGTCCATATCCCAGATTTGATATTCGCCACTGCCTGTGTCACAAATGTCCTCCAATGTGAGTGCTGGATAGCAGTTGGATAATGATGAATCCTGAAATGAGAGCGTTTATATCTAAAAAGGATCTAGTGTGATTTATTATGACCATGAAACCAACCTCTCTGCCCTTTTTGCTATTGGCGTATTTCGTGGCACTCATAATAAGATGATTTGAACCTAGAACAAATAATGCAATTCATTAATCGATGTGAGAATACTTTCTGAAGTAAAATCTGTCAACATAGACAACATATTGGGCATGATTTGTTACTCAAATGGCAAAAATTAAATTAGAATTAAGGTTTTGAAAATTTTCCTTTGGTAAATGTTTGATTTGATTTGAATATCTGTTGACACCATGTGTGGCGTGTTGAGAGAATCAACTGGTGATGAGCTTGTTTAATTCCAAAAGATATAATATCGATAGTAAAAGTGAGAAGAAGCTCAACTGCAGAGGCGAAGCTAAAGGTCATGCTGGTCATGCTCAGCATGACCAAACATTTTCAAAAATAAGATTTTTTTCAATCACAAAAAATAGTGTTTTCTTCACAAAAAAGCAGTTTCTTGTCCCCTAACTTGCTCAGAAATACATACAAAGATTGATCGAATGCCCCCCGTATCATTCAGGCTTGTCCGATGATGTTCCCCGTGCTCAGTCCAGCTCATCCAATGAGATTCGATGCTGAAAGCAGGACCAAACACAGGGCATCCATCCATCTTTGAGCATGACCAACCGGATACAACCCTATGAATATAGTCATGCCCATAAGACTGGTACCCTATGTTTGGTCATGCTCAACAAAAGAGTCCTCTTTTGAGACAAAAGGGAAGAACAATGCTTGGTCATGCCATGACCTCATTGGCATGACCTCGTCGTAATGATAATCATAACCTACTCCTGCTTTTCGATGAATGGTGCGTTTTGATTGGCTGAATATTCTCGTCCAGAAAGCCCATTGCAAATAATTTGTACCTGGAGGACTGCCAATGTCTGTCAGCATGACTGAAATTTGCAGCTGCCTCCCTGTGTCATTTCGTGAATTTCACTGTGACGAGCGTATGTTAGGCCTAGCCGATTTGTACGCTATTTCCAAAATCAAGCAGGAATTATGGCTCAACTTCATGCTCATGTTATGGCTGATCGAGATATTGTCTCTCAGTTATCAAGAAAGTCTTTCGCTTCGAGGACTGTCGCTGAGCAGAAACACATCGTTCAGCAATATCGACCAACGCCAAAATTGCAACTGAAGACCAAAGACAGAAGTTTTCAGTTAGAATGGCACGAAAAGAAAGATTGGCTCTGTGGGAGTGAAGGTATGAAAGGTCTTTTCTGTTGGCCATGTTTATTATTTAGGCCTGGTTCTTCCCAAACTTGGACAGAAACAGGCTATTCTAACATGTGGGGATTCCTCTCTGATTGCAAAAAGCACGAGCAAGCCAGGACTCATTTTGAATCATACAAAATGTGGAAAATGTTTGATGTAACTGAGAGGGTCGATGTACAATTTTCGAGAGCAAGAAGAGAAGAGGTGGAGCGTCATAATGAAGAGGTGAGACAGAATAGGGAGATGCTAAAAACCTTATCAGAAGCTGTTCTCTTCCTAGCCAAACAAGAGGTAGCGTTCAGGGGCCATGACGAATCAAGTTCCAGCCTTAATAAAGGGAATTACAGAGAGCTCTTGGCCCTAATATCGCAATACAACTGATGTTTTCAGGCGAAAAAAGGGCGTGGCCCCCAAAAAAAAATTTCCCCCTCCGGCGCAGAGCATGACCAGCTGTTTTGGGCCAGCTTCGCCACTGCTCAACTGATTATGTATTGAAATCTATGATTGCCGATCTCCTGATTGGTTGATTAATTGATTGACTTGTAGATTGATGGATTGTTAGATGGATTGATGATTCCTCTATTTGCATTTTTTTATCCCAGCTCAAACTATGAAATATTTACCAGAAATAGGAGCAAAGTGTTCATGCAAATTACATTTTTCGTTACCTTGTCGGAGATGTCAGTTCCATTCAAGATGCAGGTTATGTCTTTCCCACTGCAACCACCCCAATTTAAGAGTGTTCCTTCTTCCAGAAGTATACAACGGATCTGTTAAATGCAATACAAAGATCGGATAAGGTTTCATAATTTCTCCCGTCATCTATATGAATCTTCAAAAGACAAATTTGCCACCACCTCCCAACCAGAGCTTTGGCGTTTTGTCCTAAGCAATTTGTTTCACTTACATTTTTTGGGACACCTGGTATATTTCCCTGGCTTTACTTTATTTTGTCAAATGTATTTTCAAAAATTGCAGGATGGAATATCATAATTCAAAATAGAAACTCTCAAAAGTTACCTCAGAAAATGAATATTTCGGTTCTTTTTTCCATGGCATTTCGTTGCATCCAACAATTCCCCAGTTTCTCAGCGTTGTCGTTTGTTCGTCCTGTAATATGATAGGATATGTGTGCTGTTGTTTTTTGTCATCTATTGATATATTATATCATGTTGTATATATATACACGTATTTGTTTATAAGAATCCGCTTTAAGAAACTCA
Source organism: Aurelia aurita (assembly GCA_004194415.1). Lineage (NCBI taxonomy): Eukaryota > Metazoa > Cnidaria > Scyphozoa > Semaeostomeae > Ulmaridae > Aurelia > Aurelia aurita. The sequence continues at coordinate 3,440,535 of REGM01000005.1, forward strand.
ACTCAAAGATCGCTAAAAAATTAAGAAACTCAAGTACTGGAAAAATATATAATATAATATAATGTTCACGAGGGTACAGGAAGTAAACATGAAGATTGATATGGAAGTCGTAAGAAACTTGTAAGAAACTCTGAGAACTTAAAATCTGATAATTTTAAGAAAGTGGCAGTACTGGCTCAAATTCTTAGTTTGTTGTAAAAAATACGTGTATTTGCTTATTTAGAATCAAAGAACCCTTGAAGAGACTCACGAGGCTTTATTATTCAAAAGAAAGTCACAGCAGATTTATCATTAAATAGTAAATATTACCTGAATCTGAGTGTCGCTCTCTGTATTTTCTGTGTGCATGGAATTTTCTGTGTCGTTTTCCATGTATATCATGGACAAATTATTTGTGTTGGCCTGGTCAGCTCTGTATATCGTACAAACATTTTCGTGTATTTCCCTGGCTTTCCTTAGTCCCTATATTCGTTTCATTTTTGCCACCAGTCGCCCCTCCTCATCGTCACTGTGCGGCGGAGATTCTATTTCTTCAATTTTTTTTTGGGATATTTTTTTTTGAATTTTTGCATCATTTCTGCATTGCATGTGTCCAGCGTACCATCTCGCCTGGCTCTTTTAATAGAATCATTTCTCGTTTTCTGCAAAAGGAAAATGAGATCTTGTTTAAATCTAGTTTTTTTTTAATACGACGATGTACGGTAGTTTCTTGTTAATTCTAGTAATTGATTTCTTTGTAGGCTCAATTTCCATGCATTCGACAACAGCAATTTGGGTCAATTCCAAAACAGTTGAAAGTAATAAGCCAAACATGATAGTTTGCGCTGTTATTCCTAACATGTTACTATCCATGACAAAAAGCCCTGGGGACGAGGTGGCTGTATTATGATATAGTTAAGTAGATTTATTCATAAATGCAATTCTTATGTGATTCAAACTATTCAATTTTTTTCTTTTTCTGATTTCTCTCCTTTTCCTGATATCGGAATTAATTTTTTGAAATGATCTCCTATTGATGTAATATTGCCTAATCCTGGCATGGATATCCCTCGTACTGGGCATAGCAACTCCATTTGCAGTTAACTCCTGCACCACAGCATCATGAAGAGTTTGCTTCTCTTGAGCCGGCAAATCTTCAAATAGAATTCTCCCAATATAATTGCGTGTGTCATGCTTTGCAAAAGCAATCTGCAAAGCTATCTACAAGGCATTTTAAATCAAAATTTCCATGTTTGAGGCTTTGATGAAAAATTAAGAATATCTACAAGAAACCTAACAATTTATAACAATTAACAACTTTTTGAGAACGTAGTTTTGATATCTTGCTTGTTTGCTTGAAGGTCAAACCCTTTATAACTTCAAAAAATCTAATTCTTGACAGAAGTAAGATAATGATTTTGAGATTTTGGTGCTAAATTTTAAGACATTGAATATGTCTTCAAATTTCTGAACTTTCTTTTCCAATTTGTTTGAAATTTGGAGTGACAAGCACAAGCACTTTTGATAGCCATAGCCCATAAGCATATGACTGGGCTACGCTCAGGTTGTGACTAGCGTCCAGACCCTATTCTAAACACGTCATTCTGCGCATATTATTTTATGAATCAAAACTATGCTAATGATTTCCTTAACTAAAACGATTTCCTTGGAGTTTTTTAATTTTTTGGCGATCCGAGAGTTGAGTTTCTAATAAACGGCTTCTTATACAAAATACATGTATTATTATTATTATTGTTAGTACTTGTTTGGGGATCTTGCTAGGTACTTTGGAAGCCCTTTTAATCGAAATAATTCATTTTAATCTTAGAAAAAACTAAACATTCAACAAGCTCATAAGAACCTTTTGGATAACAAAAATGGGCTAAAATTCAAAAAGCTGGCCACCAACCCCAGACCTAAGATTCTTATAAAAACCGTGTACTTCCAATGATAAGTTACTTCATCCCACTGCACTGATAGTGTAAATACCATATACGATACGGCATTCTAGAAAACAGAAGCTGTGTCAAGTCACATGGTTTTCGATGCAACATTCGATTGGCGGTAAATGATTGACAGCTCATAAGTCATTGGCTGCCTCCGCTAACCAATGTCTGCCCATATTTGTTGTTCTAACCTCATGTGCAACGTCAAAACGTTCTTTCAACTGCCAACATCCAGATGGAAAGGGCTGATGTTTTGGAAGCGAAAATTGTGAGTTTTAATTCTTTTAAACGCCGGAAAATAGCTTAGAAGCTCAATCATCATCAAAATGCAGGCTCAGAGAGGGAAAAAGCCGAGAGTACTGGCGGGATTTATCAGGTAGGGGGATATGTAAGACAGTTTTAGCTGAACAAACAAACGCAAACTTAGATTAAGCCTGCCTTCGTGACCATTGCTATTCCAGTCTGCACCATTATCATTTCGATCACTTTATGCTTCTTTAAATATATTGGGACAAAGAGAAGACGGATGCAAATTGACTTTGTCCTAAGCCAAAGCTACTTCGGCTAGCATAGTATTTATTTTACTCCTGCTACATTCTACAACGATATTTGAATTATGTTGTGGATTGTCTCAGTTGAAAACCATATCAATGCATTTGTTCTTCAAAATACGACCTTGTCAAAAACCAGGCCTGGCGAGTTTAGGGCCTAGCCACCCTAGGGTGAAAAGGTTTTTAAATAAAAGAGTAAATATTCTTGATGATTTCAGGCTGTAGATTCTTATTCGGGGAAGGTTACATGTGGGTTTTTATTGTACTCGGTTTTTGAGGATGAAATCAATCGAAGGCACTGGTTTTAGTGCTTAAACAATAGGCTAAAATTGCAAACAAAATCTCTTGTTTGCGTGATCATACTGTACCTAGCGAAACTATGTGGAGTTTTTAACATTATTTGAAGCCACTAAGCTGTTTGATTTGTTGATAGTGTCCGCAAAATTATTCATGAAAAGTGCTCATGTTTGAATAACATCATTAAGGAGTATTTGTAACAATGTTGTCATTTTTTTCTTCTAAATCTATTTGTAGGTTCAATGATCGTTGGATTTTCTTCAACAGTTATGAATCTTATCCCGCAGTTAAAATTTATGGAAAATGAACTAAAAGTTGTAAGTATTCATTTCTTATATGATTTCTTACAACACCCCCCCCCCCCAGTAACGACCCTGCTGAAATGCTTCCCCGCCAAGGTGAAATGATGACACGCCAAGAAAATTTGTTTCCCCGCCGAAATTTTGCTCTTCCCCGCCGTGATTTTTGTGATCTCAGTCTACAGTCTACAGTCTACAGAAAACCTACTTGCTGCAAAGCCCACATCCAAGTTTTTCATAAAAAATGAGTTTGGACACCTTTTACAAGTTATTATTAAAACTAAGTTATTCAGGTATTCAAGTAAGATGCTGGACTTTGATTTCAAAACAGTAGAAATATCTCAAGTAAACATAGGCGATTTATTTTTCCCTTGTGGGAAATATCTCACTGTTGGAATTATGCGCATTCTCTTCTTCTTCGCCATAGGTACTTCATCATTCTTGTAGCTACTTCCTTCCTTCCTTTAGTCTCCTCTTCAGTTCTTTGTTTTCGGCTGCAAGACCTGCCAATTGTATTTCAAGATTTGCAGAAGCCATTTTCTTCCAGGCAAATTGGACAGTTTGTGTAACTGAACCAAAACTTTTTAGCTGACGACATCGATTTATAAAGTGTTCTTATTGGTTAATAAGTAGTTATTTTAAATCACGTGACTATGCCAAATAGTCTTATGAAGTCAAGATGTGAACGAAGATGGGTTGTTCTTTAAATAATAAGCTCATAGATTTGTATGTACTTCGTTTGGTATTTTTAATAGTGTTGATATATTCATTATACATTGTAGCTTGCATAAAGATATTGAAGACTGTTAGCTATGTTGTTTGTTTTGTTGCACTACTTCATTATCAGAAACCAAAATTTACACTCGGAAGAATCGTTATCATTTACTTTGTCTAGCTTCGACGTTTTCTTCCAGAAGATTCTTCCAGAAGATTCTCCCAGAAGATTCTCCCAGAAGATTCTTCTAGAAGATTCTGGCAATGTAAAGGGCTGGATTTAATAACAAATTATTCTTGCCGCATTCATGTGAGAAAATGGAGAGGCTTAGACTTTGCAATTGCATGAAATGTTTTAGGAATGCAAACTTAGTGAGTAAGTGAACCATAGAACGACACTGTATGGTTTATGGTGAGCACAAACTGTGTAATGCTTTTGAAGAAGATGACTGTGCTAGAAGCAATCAAGATGAATTTGATACAAACGATGGTCATTGTCAATTGCAAACCATTGCTATGTAGCATGCGAAAACAATGTCCTTCGACTAGCCATTTGCAAACTCATCCCATTGACAAACTCACAAAGTTTGGGCTTTCTTGTCTCAATTTGTCTACAGTTCGGATGATTTTACGCTCACTTCGAGCATCAATGAGTTTTGGTCGACCCCTTTCCGAAGCAATTTTTCTACTACTGATTTGTCATTGATTATTCTTTCCACAGAAGATTTAGAGACCCCACATCTCTCTATATGACAAATTCGATGATTCCTTATAGTAAAGAACTGACGCTTTCTTTGTGTGTGTTACATCACCATGGTTAGACATTTTTGCTGCATTTAAATATGGCAGTAAGGTTCACGTTGATTATCATCCTTATACTGGGTGCGCTTCTTTTTTGTCAACAATTTTAGTGTTAACCCTATTTCACCTGGGGGGGGAGAGGAATCGTAACTATGGCAACCAATTTTTTAATGAGTGGTCAACCAAAATTGAATACTTATTTTGAAACTGTTACTAATATTAATCTCAAATATAGTACATATTATGCCTATACAGGTATTTCATGATATCCATCTCAATTTGACACAAAAAATTACAATTTAATCCCTTATTTTATTGTTTTGATCATGATTGTTGTTTTAATCTTGATTCATCATCATAATCATAACTTCATATATTTTTATTGTCATAGCAACAAGAACAATAGACTTAATTTGATTTTATCACGAGATTTTGATTGTTTGCAACAAAGTCAATCTAATTACTAAGTTACTCGCTCATAGCTACTGTAGCAGCAGAGAAAAAGAAGGGGGGTGGAATCAACCACCCCCCAGGTTGTGACCGCTTCAAAAGTCCCAGGTGAGATAGGGTTAATTATTACTTTCTAAAAATATGTATTTCAAAACTTTCATATTGCTCTAGAGTTCTATCATTAATCAGTACACAGGACATATGTTACAATTAATAACGTATTTAATTAATTCCAGCATTGTTCGAAAAAATCAATAAAAGCACGCCAAAATTTGTAATGACTTGTGATTATTATTATTATCAATTTGTTTAACGTTGGAAACTTACATAGCTACATAAAAAAGCTAATTCAAGCAAACAAATTAAATACAATGTTACATAAATATATATACAAGTAAAAATAAGGCAATCAAATTACAAAGTTCATATCAAATAAAGAATAGTGTGAACTATTAAAAGCCGAGACCAGGTATGTACTGCCTGCAAAGTCTGCAGTCGCAAACTTCATTGTTCCAATATTTGATTTTATTCTTAGTTTGTCGCACAGAATTTGAATCCTTAATTTCCTGTGGAAGGGAGTGGCAAATACACTGCCCTCTGTATCTGATTGTTTCAGTACCATGATTAACTGTATGTACCATGGGAAGTAAGAATGTATTGGTATTTCTCAAATTATATGTGACACTTCTTTGCAGGAAAATTTCGTCCATGCAACTTGGGTTTAAATGGTTAGTAGTTTTGAACATTTCGGTCATTAGCAATTGCACATTTTTCGGATGCACTGTTGCAGATCTATCTTTTTCTAATAAGGTTATGAAGCTGGAAGTATAGTCTTTATACGCAATTCGTAAGGTTCTCTTGTGAAGCCTATTGATTTTGTTATTCATCTTTCTGCTATGGAACATCCATACCAAAAGACAGTATTGGAACTGGCTAGTTACGAATGCTCTCACCAAAAGTCTTAATTTATCAGTTCCTAGATATGCGGACATGCGTGACAAGGCAGATAATTCGTTACCATCCTTTTTACAATTATTGCTTACATGCTTTTCAAAACTGAGATTTGCATCAATCAAAACCCCTAAAAGTTTCTCCTCTTGTGAATTATTGACGGTACTGTTGCCAATATTTATGCTGACATCTTGATTTGTTCTTTCGCCAAAAATCATAAAGTGGCATTTGTCTTCGTTAAGATTCATGTAGTTATTTTCAAACCATTCAATTATAATTTTGGAGTCATTTTCTAACCTAAAGATTACATTTTTGAGAAGCATATCGCACGTATAAATTGTTACATATATCATCGGCATAGTTACATATATCCGTCTCTTGAATCGATAAAAGAAGGTCATTGATGTAGATATTGAAAAAGAGAGGTCCAAGTACGGATCCTTGGGGAACACCGAGCTGAATATGTTTATAGTTACTGAAAGATCCATTGATTTTTACTCTTTGTTGCCTATTTTCCAGATAGTTGTGGACAAGCAATAAAGCGTCACTGCTAAAACCATATGCATGTAACTTAGCAATCAGTAAGTCATGTCGAATGCAGTTGAAGGCCTTTGAAAGATCAATCAAGATAGCTCCAACTTTCCCACCCTTGGTGAGGCACGTTCTCCATTGTTCGCACGGCAAGAAATAAGCAAATTTCCACCAATTTCTAAATAGGGAGATTCTTGCATTTCCAATAAGTTTCTGAAAAGGAAATTCATGCTTGCAGTTTCCTATCAGTTTCCAGAGTGGGAAACGTACACGCAAAATTTCCGATTAGTTTCCGGTTTAGGACTTTTACACTCCAAATTTCTCTAGATTTCCAGGGGAAGAAATACCCAGGAATTCACATTTACTCGTTCCCAGCCCTCTTCCTATGACAAGTCTATTGTTCAGAACATCGTTTGACATGTTGGCGCTCAAATTCATTCTTTTTCTGCAACTATCAGCGAGCGATAACGAATGGAAGCTTTCTCAAACCAGTGTAGAATCTTATCAAGCCAAGAAAGTAAAGCGTGTTAAATCAACAAGTCAAGTATCGAAAAATTTCTACGAAAGGACTAAAATAAGGTTTGTTGAGTTTCTTATTTTGCATGTATCTTTTCGAACCGGTTCTCTTTGAGCCTAATAAGCTGGATGGCGGGCGAAGTGTTATGTGGCCTACAAGAAGACTCTTTCGTTCTAGCTTTCTTTCAAACTTGCTTACAAATGTACTGTTGCTAGCGACATGGAACTAGGAATACATGTCTTCTTCCTGTAGCCGAAAGATCCAAGTGGGGACTGGTCTCGTGCATTGGTACGACCTGCTTCTGGTCCCAACTCCCCAAACCCAACTCAACTGTACAGTCAAACAAAGAGTCTCCTTCATTGTCAAAACGGAAATGTTTATGGTATTGCACACAGGAGCTACATGCATTTTTATTGTTTTAAATGTCATTGTATCTTTTACTGTAGAAATGTGTGCTTCTATCTAACTCCTTCTCTTTCATGATAGCACTCCAGCCTGATTGATGGCATCAGGAAGAAATAAGAGGAGGGAGCAGAAAAGCAGGTAAGATCATAATCTCAAACTAAATTGCTTCAACGTAAAATTTGTTTTGGTGGGTGAGTCAAAGAGCAGAATGCCAGGCCAGCATACTTTCAATTTCCAATCCTTGTTTTGATATTGTGCGAGACAGCTCTGGGTCTTGAATGCACGAGCTTGTCCAAGTGGCCGGCACTCTTAGTGATTTGTTTTCAACCATGCAAGTAGCATCTTTATTTCAATTTGTTGAAATTCTTGAATTAGTTACAAAAGAACTGTTCTTTCTCCCTCCTCCAATCTCCTGTCAAGTTCTTATTGCAAAGCAAGAAGACAGGTTTGTTTACAATTGCCTTTAATTTGCTTTTCCTACAATTTCAGTATCAAAAAATTGAAACACCTTTTCATAGACATACATTGATTTGGTCTGAAATGTCTTGAAAGCTAGCAGTGCACAGAACAGACAAAAGCGATTTGAGAAGTTTCAATTTTAAAACTTTGATGTAGCACACATTCTATTATTTCCCTCAGACAGAGGCAAACCTTCCTAAACTTATCAGTTTTAGCTTGATAATAAGATTTTATCTACAAAGGAACAACTTATACTCATATAATTCATATATTTTTTGTCTTATCTAAAGAGCTCCATAAAAGAAAGCCTAAAAACCAAATTTAAAAAGGAAGGAAGCCGTTGACAAATTACCTTGATGTTCTTATTGCAAAATAAAAATAGGAAACATGGGCAATAGGGCAAAACAACCAATCAATGAAGAAGAGGACCCTATTGCAAGGAAAGCAAGAAGGATTGGGGTAGGAATTAAAAAGAAAGTAAGAAGTATATATACACACATCCACACAACTGTCTAAAAGTCATATTAAATGATAAATGATTTCTTCAGAAGAGGACATAATTTAAGTTTGTCTCATAGAATTCTTCATGATGTTACATTTCACAAGATCCTAGAAATAATAAGCAAGACATTTGATCATGGAGTGATACTAATAAATAAAAGGATTTATAGGCCCCTAAAGGATAGCAACAATAAACAGCATTGAAAATGGTTGCCAATAGATGACACATATTGTAAAATAGGCCTATTATATATATGAGACACTTTAATGAAACTTTGGCTAATCTATTCTTGGCACTCTTAGAATCATAAATTGATTAAAAACACTTTCAATACATACCTACAAAATTTGTTGTCAATAAAATACACTATTTCTTAAACGGCAATTTATGTACCGGGTGTCCCAAAAAAAACGCAACAGATTTGTTCCGGGCAAGCGACAAGAATTTAGGTCGAATAAATCCCTAATAATTTTTGAAGTAATCCTCCATAGTTAACTTGAAGATAAATACCTTGTTTGTTGATATTGGTGCATTGAGAGCTGAGATATTAATCTTGAAAGTCTAAATTTGCATCCGCCTCCAAACCAGAGCTTTTAGGTTTTGGCTTATACTGCAAACTGCGCTGTTTCGGGAATCTCCTGAATCATAGCGAAATACGATACGAAAAGCGAGATCCAAACTTAACTTGACAACCAGATTCACTAATTTAGTCCCGAAGAGACAGCTTTCTTCATTCTAAAAAACGTTCAAATTACTTCTGTCTAATAAAAGATAGCCATCAGCGGAATGGTTCCCTTGGGGGTGAAAATAAATTATTTAGTGCAATCTTCATTGCTTGAATGAAATTCATTTAGTATCATCTTTCTTGGAATTATTACGAAACAAGCAATCGCATACACCCAAGGGAACGAATGTCCATGGATATGATCTTTAAAAATAATCACGCACTCGTTCTTGGATTAGTATTTTTGTAGGTGCATTTTGATTGAAGAAAGCTATTCATTGGTGACTGTATGCATTGACATGTTTCTCAATTCTCAATTCTCAATTCTCAACTTTCAAATTTCTATTCAAGTGTGTGCCAAGGCATGGGTCCTTGTTCACAACTACTATGCCATGTCTATGATCGAGGAGATTCCCCTAAACAGCGCGTTTGCAGTATAAGCCAAAACCTAAAAGCTCTGGTTTGGAGGTGGAGGCAAATTTGAAATTTCAAGATTAATATTTCAACTCTCAATGCGCCAATGTCAACAAAAAAGGTATTTATTTTCAAGTTAACTATCGAGGATTACTTCAAAAATGATTAGGAATTGATTCAACCTAAACTCTTGTCGCTAGCCTCGATCAAATCTGTTGCGTTTTTTCTGGGACACCCGGTATATATACATAAAATTTGATTGTTTGATTTCTTCCCACCAGACCACATGTTTAGGAAACCTTAAATTAGATTGAGTGGCAATAACAAAATTTTATAATTTCTTGTAAAGGTGCACAATGAAGAATGGGAGGACGAAATAAGTATGCAAATGCACCTCTCAAAAATATCTGGGAAGTTAAGAAGACGACAGCCTACAAAATAAATTGTAACTGACAAAATGAAAAGGACAGCATCCTACCACCACAAGATGATGCAAGACTGCACAACGGCAATTTAGGAAAAATTTCCTTACATTGTCGACAAAAGATTTGTAAGATAAATTCAAATGGAATCTTTTGCATAAAATTAGGCCAGAGTAACCCTCACTTATCCATTGCTAAAGTCAGTTTACAAAATAAATAACATTTTAGCAAAGGGCCAAAGTGACTGGTGGAAAATGCGACTTTTAAGACAAGAGAAAATGGATGTAGAGGACAAAACTGTTGCCTAAAAATTCCTATTTGCAATCTTATGTTGTATGTTTTCCTTTTAGATCTTAATTAATAAGACTGATATATTTTGGCTATGCACTCATTGACAACGTTAATACACTGTCAGCCTATACAGTAACAGGCCACGGCTGTTACGATACCTGAATTACGGAACTTGGATTCTACTGGGTGTCCCAAAACAAAGTATAAGTGTTTGAACAGTTCCTGCGGAGGCGCCTTATTTCCTACATTTTTATTTTAACGTGATAATACAGATGAGATCTTAACTTGGAATTTGCGACCTCGCATGTTCAAATTGGTTGAGTATCAGCGGAGTAATTCACTTAAACACGCAAAATTTCTGAGGCAGCCTAAGACAGATGATTATTGAATATTGCTACTACAATCTATGCGTAATTTAAAAGTGTTTTTGAGGCTGACCAACCATTAAACTTTCTCTTCTCAAAAGTTTGTTTAAAATTAATTATTAAATATTAATTAGGAAATATTGACAAGAAAAGATGCAATTACACTTTAATAGTTTGCAGAGTAACTTTGTTGGACTGAAGGAACTTTCTCAAGTAGTGTATTCTACCACAAACGGAACTTCTCACCCCATTTGGTTTTTTTGTATGATTGTTCAGTCATATAAGCGAAATATTCAGGCTTATGAATTAGTGAAAATATATTTCATTTTAATAGCTCAACAAACTTCCAAAAAATAACTTATTGTTGAGCTGCCCCAAAAACTCTTTCAGATTACGAATAGATAGTAGTAGCATAATTCAATAACCATCTGTCTTAGGCTGCCTCAAACATTTTGCCTGTTTAGGTGAATTACTCTACAAATACAAATCCGATTTGGTCATGCGAGGTCGCAAATTGCAAGTTGAGATCTCATCTATATCATAAAGGTTGAATACAAATTTTCGAAAATAAGGCTCCTCCACAGGAACTGTTCAAACGCTTTTTTGGGACACCCGGTATGCTAATATCTGATTCAACAGCAATTTCCGCGTTGGGCCTAAAGTTGCTTTTCAAAATTTCCATTTAGCCTAATTTTCAAAATTTTCATTTTCAACATTTCCATTTCCATTCTCACTGTAATACACGCGGGAATACCCGCAGAACAATAATATCGATATTAAAATAAAAAAAAATACAGCCTCACACTGAAATTGAACTTTCAAAACTTTCAGAGCCTGTGAGATCATCAATTTTTATCATAATTGATTGTGCATATTCATATTTGTTATGTCTAACGTATGTTCTAACGATTTATACCAAGTTTCATTCTATTTTGTGAAGCATTTTGAAGTTATTTCGTGTTTTCTGTGCCCCACTCCGGAAAGGATGGAAAGAGCGGCATCACATCGGCGAGATTGGTGAAGGCTCCTACGCAGCACCTCTTCCTGTTCATTCATTGCATGATTCTCAGCTATTGTATCCTTTAATTATCATATTGTTCTGTGCAATTCAATATAACTAGCAGTTTGAAGATTCATTTCGCACAATTTTACACTGCTAATAGATACATAAAATAATTTGCTTTAACACACAGACTTTTTTATATCTTCGGTGGAAAGTTCATAAATTATTCGTCAAAATATGCAGTTCAAGGAGTCTTACATCAAATGGAGAAAGTTTTTGAATCTTTGGGAACAACAAAAGATGCTTGGGATTCTCCTTCTGATGCGAAACGCATAGAAAATGGAGTAACAGTTACAAATGAGTTTGTGTTCGAGCTGTACAAATTATTCAAGGACAGTGGTAAACTACTTTCAGTTTTTTATGAAGTCATTTCCAATCTGGTTCCATTTGATGTCTTTGAAAGCTTTGCTACGGTAAAGGCAGCTACTTTTCGCAGTAGAATCGACCAGTTTTTCAAGAAAGCACGCACTGTTCAGAAGAACCCAACAAAAAGAGAGAAATTTATGCAGGAAGAATTTTTATTCACCCGCTCCGAGAAAAAAGATCCAGATACACCAAGGAAAAAACAGTTAAAGAAGGTGATAACAGAAAAAGACAACATTATAAAACAATAAAGTTGGACTCAGGTGTACTTGAATCGAGGGTGCAACCACTCGAAGATGACTTGTCTGGGACAGACAGCAAAGTAATTCTCTAGAAGGTGACTTGTCTGAAGCTGACTCCCAACTGGAAACTCTGGAAAATGAAAAATTTCTATTACATTGAGGATCTGCTAGACTTAAGAGTGGATTTGCAAGCCATATATGTAGCACGCCCAAAGAATCATTGAAAGAAACATTTGTGAAGCAAAAATCAGAGGGAATACAGATTGAAGGCATATTTGGTGACCTTATTTTTATCAAAGAGGAAGAAAGCCCAGTGATATGATGTAAAAGACCTTGCGAAGGAGAACACTCTCTTCGGTGAGACCGATGGCGGTAGAAGGTCGTGAGTGACTGGTCGTATGAACCATTGATCATTTTAGTTATGAACCATTGATCATTTTAGTTATGTTATTTCGCTGATGTTTCGTCGAACCTTACCTGTGTCGAGTCTCTTAGTATTTGTGTCTCGCAGCGCTGGCCAGGTACAGCATTTGGCGACGAGAAAACTGAAAGCTCTCACAGCAAGAGAAACTGTGAGGTGGGCCTAAGCCAGCCAGCGTCACGTGATAAAGCTCCCGCCCAGTGCCGTAGTTTTGAGAGCCACTGACATGGCTGATCGAGGGGTGTATGGCGCCCTGGAAAATTTTTGGGAAGGGAAGGAAGCTGGGGTAACGCTAGAAAAATTTCAGAAATACATAAAAGGAGCTAAGATGGTGTTTGCCACCACAGAGATAGAAACAGATGCGAAAAAGAAGTCTTTTCTTCAAATTTGGGGAGGGGAAGATATGATAAGACTTTTTGAGCATACTGGAAAAGTAGTAGATTTATTTACATTTGATGCAGCCATGACCAAAATAGAAAATGCATTGAAAGGTCAAATCAATGAAGTATACCCGGTATACAAGTTATTTTGTGAAATGTCCCAAGGAAGGCGTACCTTTGGGGAATGGTATCCGGCAGTTTATGAACAAGCGAAGCAGTGCAACCTAGCTGAATATACCCCTGAACAGGCAGCGAGAGATGACATGACTATGCAGACGGAAAACAATCAACTGCGGAAAAGAGCATTAGCAGAAGGCCCTTCGTTTGAAAATTTCGTGAAATTGGGAATAGCCATGGAATCTGCANGGAAAAGAGCATTAGCAGAAGGCCCTTCGTTTGAAAATTTCGTGAAATTGGGAATAGCCATGGAATCTGCAACAGCCCAGGCAGGCAAAATGGAACAAGCAGAGGCAGTTAGTGCCATACAACACAAAGAGCGTGGAAGAAAATATGCAGCCAAAAGTGAAGGAAGACCCCCTACTCAGTTACGTGATTTTTGTGGATACAATCCAAAAACAGCACACAGCAAAGGGAAATGTCCAGCAAAAGGAAAGGAATGCAACAAATGCCAGAAGAAGCATCACTTCGCACATGCTAAAGCCTGCCCACAGCAGGTATATGCAATTTCAAGATCTGACAAGGAAAACTCGGACAGAAAAAGTGAAGGAGGTGCGGTTGGAAGAGTGCAAGTGATCAACCAGGTAGATAGTGCAACAGAAAAAGATAACATGGTGAGGATAAAGTTCAATTACATTGCGACAGAAGTGAAAGTAGACTCGGGTTGCAGCAAAGTAATAATACCAGAGAAGGTATACTAGCAGATTGCCCAAACGACACGACTGATCAAAACAAAGGTCAGACTGAGACCATATGGCATGAAAGACCATTTAGAGGTATTGGGAAGAGCCAAAGTAAGACTGACAGCCGAAGCAGGAGGAAACACAGAAACATGGTGTTACGTTGTAAAGGGGCACATGTTAGTAAGTATGCATTGAAATCAAACTGTAAAACTTCCAATGTGTCCAATCAGAACGTATTTAAAATAGATATAGTTAATCTTGAACACAAGTGCCAATGTATGCAGTCTCTTAGAAGTCAGCCTATAACGTTGATGATGCTCAAAGGGGAAGCTTTCTTGCTTTGATGGCAACTTTTCCTGTAATGACGAAAGCTCCACCGAACCAGAGATATCCCGCTCACTACTAATAACGACCAACTGGTCAAGTCGTTCTTCTCCCATTTGTGCACGAAAGTATGTGTTAATCAACTTCACTTTGCTATGCGATCGCTCGCACGATGCAATTGTGACAGGAATACAAGCTGCTATCTTCAGAGCTCCATGCAGACTTGGATAGAGATTCTTCAAATCGCTATCTTTGAACTTCTTCATTATCAAAGGAAGAAATGGATTTTTCCATCCTTTCTTTTTTCTTTCATCCATCTCCCTCAACAGTGACTGGAAAAAGCCTGAATTTCCAAATAAGGAATGCTCCTGATGAAGGCTATCCTCTGAAATGCCATATCTCTGAATTTACAATAGCTCTACAACGACATAAAACAGTAAAATTCTGGCACAAGCTACAGTATAAAGATAAAAAATGATATAGCTCAAAGTTACTCACCACTGGTACCAAAAAGGCGGCAGTGAAAACAAAATGCAGCATCTTTTTCAAATGAATATTCAATCCAATCGTATTTTGAATACCAGCTTTCTTGAAATCTGAAATTGGATTGTGGAAAGTCGACCACTGTTCTAATCGGGCCTAAACGGAGGACGTTATAGATATTCAGAACATTTTCATTGCAAGGATCTTGACCAAATTTTGAAGCCATCTTTCACGAGCACAATTTGCGAATAAGGAAAAAGAGGAAGTTGAAAATGTAAAATTGATTTGGGTGCTAAAAGTAGTATAAAGCTACCATATGTTCGGGTGTGTGGGTTGCTTTCTGTATCCTTGTTAAAACCCACTCCTATAATTGCTAGTAGCTACGTAAGTGATCAACAAGGTGACAATGAGCTACAAATCTTTACAGAATGCAATGACTAAGCTCTAAAGAAAAGAAAATTGAAAGAAATGAATGATAACTGGTGAAAAGATGAAGACAGATAAAGGTTTCAGAACGATGAGATAATCTTTTTTGCAATCAAATCGCATCTTGGCAGTACGTCACTAAGAAAATGAGATTGAAAACTGAATATAGACCTACCCCTACCCTATGCTTTTTATGTCATTTTTCGCCGAATCTGAATTACCATATTTTCAGAAAAGTGGGGGTGTATTTACCCCCCCCCCATACCCCCCTGTGGCTCCGCCACTGACCCTATCAGTGTCTGGATTGCTCAGATACAAAAACAGGGGGAAAATTATGCTGATCCATAAGGAGTATGTGGTCCTTCAAACTGAATGTGGCAACTTAAAAGCCAAATTCCAGGAAAACATTGGGCGTAAAGAGCTACAATTGACAACGGTGCTTGAAACGATGAATGAGGACATCACGGTAATGTCAACGTTGGAAACCACTGCAAAAAGATTTTGAAAAACTTTTCACTGCTTGCATCTGTTTTGAACGATGACTCTCAAGAACTTGCATCAAATATCAACAAAATATTCGCTATCTTCCGGGATATACGAAAGCTCATTTTGACAAACAGGTTCTTTCCCATGAAATCGAAACAGTTAGCATACTATGGAACCGATTTAGACAATAAGAGTATTTGACAATAAAATGGCAGTTCTATGGCCAATAACCATTTTGGCCTATACAATTTTTGGGAGTACTTTAGAAGCGATCATATGTCAATTCAAAGCCAAGAAACATTTCTATGTTTGGTTATGAGTTGCAAAGTGTTCAACAAATAAGGTATCACCAACCAACTAAAACGTATCATCCTGTGTGATAATTTGGTTCTTTCTTGTAAATTCTCTGCGCTCAAAAAGCTCAGTCTCCAGTGAATTATCATTAACTGTAAAATTCAACTTTATAAAGATTGAGTAACTCCATCAAAATATTTACTACAAGAATTGGGCCTAAAATCGAGAACCCCTACTGCAAAGCTCAGAGCTAGACTTATTACGTTGAGTCCTAGTAATCGCTACCACCCACTCGTATGAGGGTGAGTGGGTGGTAGTGATTACTAGGACTCAACGCACTAAGTCTAGCTCAGAGCCACCTTTCATAAAACAAATCACCAGTGTCTCTAAGTCATGAAAGGCCGACAGCAAAGCCAATATACTTTTACTTATCAAAATCACTTGTGTCGTATCATGAATGAGTTTTTCAGCTTTGACGGCTGTCTTTTCATCGCTGACTNACTCCATCAAAATATTTACTACAAGAATTGGGCCTAAAATCGAGAACCCCTACTGCAAAGCTCAGAGCTAGACTTATTACGTTGAGTCCTAGTAATCGCTACCACCCACTCGTATGAGGGTGAGTGGGTGGTAGTGATTACTAGGACTCAACGCACTAAGTCTAGCTCAGAGCCACCTTTCATAAAACAAATCACCAGTGTCTCTAAGTCATGAAAGGCCGACAGCAAAGCCAATATACTTTTACTTATCAAAATCACTTGTGTCGTATCATGAATGAGTTTTTCAGCTTTGACGGCTGTCTTTTCATCGCTGACTCTGTGGGAAGTCTTTCTTCACGCACAACTTGCCTTGCTTCCTTGTTCTGTTAACGTTGTGATATTGTATCAGCTTTTGAGCTTCGAAAACAAAAACAGAAATTAAATTAAGAACAGTGTTTATGAAAACAACACATAAATTTGCAAGAAAATATAACTTGCTTCGATGTTTTATAAGAGAGGAGAAGACCCAAGAACATGAGACAGAACTCTCATCTATCAAATGCAGACAACTGACCACTTGTACAAATCGTGCATTCTAGACGCAGATCGGCAGCACGCAAATTTAATAAAAGTTGGAATGATGCCACCAACTTATTCAAACTTACGCTGGTCGAGCTGTCGAACATTAGATATCAAGGACGTTCAAATCCTCAGTAGTTGCAATGGGTAGTGTTTCTTTGGATCTCATCTCCGTCCTCTTAGCAAAGTTTTTGCATTAATCACGCACAACTTTGACACATGCATTTGAAGCATGCAGGACTGGAGCAGTTCCAAAGTAACAGCGAGAAAATTACTTATCATCAGACAGTAACATGTAGGATAGTCGAAGTTAAAGATGCTTTACGAACCTGAATTTATTGCCTTGACGTCAGTTGGTTTACTAGCCATTGTATGAATGATAACTGGTCGAGCTTCAACGTCTTCTTGAAGTAAAAGACACGATTTTGGCGCCTAAAGCTGTTATTCCCTAGACTCATTATTTTCGAGTAGTTTCGCTCCCTGAACTGATATGTCGCTACAGCTACTGAAGCGACAACAACAACATCAATTCAATTCAATGAGCGAAAGTGAAGGGACTTAAATCATGAGTCTAGTTAGTCACCACGTGGTTGGCAATCGTTCAATACCTGCATGTCCTACGTAGACCTGAGATCACGTGATTGGATTAATGTAATAAAAACATTGTGTTCTTGGTATTTGTAAATCACTGAATCAATTTACTGTTGATAAGTGCTATCCTGGGCCTTCCTGTTTTCTATGTCAGTCATTGATTCTTGCAGTTATTCATTTCTATCCCCGGTTACTGTTCGCTTCGAGCAAAATAAAACATCGATTATTAAAAAACACTCACAAATTTTACTGGTGGGTAAACTCGAATGACTTTAGCGGGAATAGCAGGGAATTTACTGCCACTTTCTGTGCTGAAAGATGTTCTGTGGCAAATAACAGTTTAACTGATGATTGGCTATTGATATCATGCCAAAATAGCAAAACGATTCAAAGTGAAGTTGTAATCTGGTAATTTTGTTTTTGTGACCATTGTTTCTAAGACACGCAATTATCGAACACTATAAACTAAACATTGTTACCTCAAATATTTCGCTGCCCATCAGCAGCCTCATCAGTGAGTGATTCAAAATGAAAAATCTACAAAATGAAAATCTCCTCTACCTACCTACCTAAGAAATTAGAAATCTTCATTTCCTTTGTTGGTAAACCATAGGAAATTGAAAGTGTACGTTTCACCATTTGGGGATTAGATGGAAACTTCCAGCGTACATTTCCAGATCGGAATCTTGTAGAAATCTCAACGTACATTTCCAGATCGAAATCTCAACAGTCGGAGATGAGGGGAAATTTTTACTTTTCTTGCCGTGCTTGCTGATTATTTTTTGTAGATCAGATCAGATGTTTGACAATCACAAGATGAACCTCAAGCTGCTTCGTAATTCTAAAATAAACAAAGCAGCAACCCCCCCCCCCCCTAGTATATCTATTTTGTGTGTTTTAGTTGTTTTCTGTAGTTAAAATTCTCTCTCGCATTTGAGGTTGGGTGATATTTATGAGAACTGCAAATATTATCCTCATCATGGGTTCGGGAAAGTGGGTGGATGGGATTCTTCTCTTTTAAATGGAGAAAGTTTTGGAATCTTTGGGAACAACACAAGATGCTTGGGATTCTCCTTCTGATGCGAAACACATAGAAAATGGAGTAACAGTTACAAATGAGTTTGTGTTCGAGCTGTACAAATTATTCAAGGACAGCCTCACTTTCGATACTGTTGCTCTGTCTGGGGTTGTTGTGGTCTTACTGAAGTCAACCAGTTGCAAAAGCTTCAGAACCGGGCTGCCAGGATCGTAACGAATAGCAGCTTTGAGACCCCAAGCAGACCACTTATCGAAGGGCTAGGTTGGAAGACCATTCAACAACTTATTAGTAATGAGTCTGAAACAATGGTCTTCAAATCACTCAATGAGCTGGCTCCACAATACTTGTGTGGACTTTTCACAAGAAACTCGCAATGCTCCGCCCGTACCCTCCGTAATACTGACACTGACGTAAGGTTACCAAAGAAAAAATCTGCGAATGGGCAAAAATGTTTTTCTTTTCGGGGAGCAAAATTATGGAATAGCCTCTCAGCTGAGTCCAAACAGGCATCCTCTCTGAATAGCTTCAAAAATTCTATACAGACATGAGGGCGAGGCCGGATTTTGTGGCGGAGGCGCTGGCTGCTCTTGGTTGGCGGGCTGGGCTGGGGCGATTGGTGGTCCGGGTCTACGGTCACCGGTTGCTTTGGCTTGGCACGTCGATCGGGGATGGCTGGCGCTGGTGTTACAGAGTCAGCCCTTGCCCAAAATTTTTAATTTATTTTCTCTTTGTAAATATTTTCTTTTAAATAAATTATCAATTATTGTAATTAGGTTTTAACATTATGGTTTTTCCTGTAATTAGGTTTGGACTATTTTAGTTTAGATTATATTGTAACTGTTTTTAATGGAGGGCCCCTTGAAAATCAGACTTTGCTGAAGGGCAACCCTCCCTAAATGAATCAAATATGAAATATGAATATGAAATATGAAACAGTGGTAAACTATTTTCAGTTTTTTATGAAGTCATTTCCAATCTGGTTCCATTTGATGTCTTTCAAAGCTTTGCTACGGTAAAGGTAGCTACTTTTCGCAGTAGAATCGACCAGTTTATCAAGAAAGCAGGCACTGTTCAGAAGAACCCAACAAAAAGAGAGAAATTTATACAGGAAGAATTGTTATTCACCCGCTCCGAGAAAAAGATCCAGATACACCAAGGAAAAAACAGTTAAAGAAGGTGATAACAGAAAAATACAACATTATAAAAAAATAAAGTTAGACTCAGGTGTACTTGAAGTGAGGGTGCAACCACTCGAAGATGACTTGTCTGGGACAGACAGCAAAATAAATTCTCTAGAAGGTGACTTGTCTGAAGCTGACTCCCAACTGGAAACTCAGGAAAATGAAAAATTTATATTACATTGAGGATCTGCTAACTTAAGAGTGCATTTGCACGCCATAGATGTAGCACGCCCAAAGAATCATTGAAAGAAACATTAGTGAAGCACAAATCAGAGGGAACACAGATTGAAGGCATATTTGGTGACCTTATTTTTATCAAAGAGGAAGCAAGCCCAGGAATCCATATCGGGCAAAGTTTTTACAAGTTTGGAGTAAAAAAGAAACTCACATCAGGTTTTGATAACGCATATGCTGAAATCCCCAAAGATCAGAAGCCATCATATGTGGTCACGAAAAAAGAGGTTCAAAGGCGGCCAAAATTTGGAATGAAAATAATTTCACAAATAGCAGGCCCTGAAGACGACGAAAAAGAAAAGGAAGTTATTTTGACAGAAATGATCAAAGCAAATAAGGAAATTTCATGAGAGCTGCAGAAAAGGCTGGAATACCTACATTACAACTGCTTACCCCAGAACAAGCAGTTAACATAAGGTCATTGATGAGGTTGCCAATGAACAAAGTCAGAAGTTTACGTTGATGCCTCTCTAATTTGAACGCAAATATTTTCCCTTCTGAGCGCAAAATGAGAGTTATCCAATCAAATCGGGTTTCACATGGTAGTAAGTATGCATTGAAATCAGGATTTATGGGATTGTTTCCAGACGGTCATTTGTATATATTTTTATGTATGTTTGAGGCAATGGATAGCCTTGACAATATGTGGAAGGTGTTTATGCCATACCGTTGACAAAAATTTTGGGGAAAGAGTTGGAGATTTTTCTTGGTGGTCACTTTCTGGATGATTGCTTGGGGCATCAAGGCTCTTCAGCATCGTTTCAAAGATGGTGCCAACCTTGTAGAGCTGAAACAACTTCAGTCACATGGGGGGAGACCACACACACCCAAGACATGCAATTTTGAAGACAGAACAGTTGCTCATTATGCCCAATCGTGGAGTGAGAATATTTCCGATACAAGGAGCAACACCAACGCAAGGGGAAATGGAAAGTACCATTATTTGGTGATTGAAAATATGCTGGTCCCTTTAAAATCACTTGCAAACGTTTTCCCCCAGGGTTGCATATCATGCTTGCATTGTGCTCAACCTTTACAAGATTATTTTAACGGAATGCCGAAAACTTGATGAAGAGTTAGCAGGTAGCAGCAAACTGTCGAGGTAGCAGCAAACGATAACGATATCATTGCAAATGAATGGGAGGTGAAATCCATCAAGCTTAAAAACAAATTGCAGCAACTTACAGAAATGGGAGAAGCTGTAGTTGATCTTGAAAACAGGTATTCTCGAATAGGTGCTGTAATTTCTAGCGATGCAGAGAAATTCGGAACTGGCTAAGCTAAGCGAATTGGTTAACAGGGTTACACAAAAGAAAAAGACTTTGGAGAAATGCAAGACACCACATTAATGCATTACAACAAGCGATGAACATGTTAATTGCGTCTTTTGTGACAGTTGTGCAAAGTGGTGTCATACAATGTGCCAATGTATGAGCAATATGAATGAGCTGCAGTTATCGCTAGTAGCACCCTATCAGTGTCTGGATTAATCAGATACAAGAACAGGGGAAAATTATGATGATCCACAAGAAGAATGTGGTCTTTCAAACTGAATGTGACAACTTAAAAGCCAAATTCCAGGAAAATATTGGGCGTAAAGAGTTACAATTGACAATGGCGCTTGAAAAGATGAATGTTGACTGACAAGCCTATTACGGTAATGTCAACGTTGGAAACCACTGCAAAAAGATTTTGAAAAACTTTACACTGCTTACATCTGTTTTGAACGATGACTCTCCAGAACTTGCATCAAATATCAACGAAATATTCGCTATCTTCCGGGACATACAAAAGCTCATTTTGACAAACAGGTTCTTATCGACTCATGAAATCGAAACAGTTGGCATACTATGTAACCGATTTAGAGAGCTGTTCTCTGTCTTTTCTCCTAACAGGAATTTGACACGAAAAATGCACAAACTGGTCTTCACAGTGTCTAAATTTGTGAAAATGCATTATAAATTCCGCAAGGGCATTCCTTCTTTTGACGTTTCAAAAGATTTCCCAAATGGTTTCCCAAATTCAACAGCAGGTCTCACGCGTAGTGCTTCTGTATAACTCTCTTCCCTTGTGTTTACATTCCGCGAGGGCACTCTTTCAGTAGATCCTTCTTTGGACGCTGCAAAAGATCTCCCGACTGCACTGTGAGATGAAGTTTGATCTCTCTTGGGATTGTTTTCTGCAATTGTAGGTCTTTCTGCAAGTACGCTATATCTATTCCTATTTTCGAATAGATCCTGCTTGTGTACTCTTGTAGGAGCTTTAACTGCACGTTTTGGGAGTTGCCAGATATCATTTAACCCTTTGCGTGCTGCGGGCCCAAAATTGGGCCGAGGCTGCGCATCGGCTTGCATGCTGCAGGCCCAATTTTGGGCCACAACAGCAACTCATTTGTCCTGCGTTTTTTCTGCGTGTTTCTTCTCTGTTTTAACACATACGGGATATTTTCTGAATTGTTATGAATTGTACTTTCAAATGATGATAAACAAAGGTATTGGTCCCTAGTCAAAATC
This sequence comes from Aurelia aurita, assembly GCA_004194415.1. Classification (NCBI taxonomy): domain Eukaryota; kingdom Metazoa; phylum Cnidaria; class Scyphozoa; order Semaeostomeae; family Ulmaridae; genus Aurelia; species Aurelia aurita. The sequence continues at coordinate 3,463,111 of REGM01000005.1, forward strand.
TCGCGTAAATAACGGTTGAAGTTTCTACAAAAATATTTCACTCTGTGTTTCTTCTCTGTTTTAACACATACGGGATATTTTCTGAATTGTTATGAATTGTACTTTCAAATGATGATAAACAAAGGTATTGGTCCCTAGTCAAAATCTCGCGTAAATAACGGTTGAAGTTTCTACAAAAATATTTCACTCACCGCTCCGTTCCGATAGATTAGGCCAAATGAGTAGCGATACAAACACAAATATTTTCAACCGTTTACGACCAAGAAGAAGCCATGGAAGCCATGGAAGTTTCAGCAGCAGATATGCAGGAACTTTTTGGGGATGAAGACAGCGACCAAGAGAGTTTTTATGGGTTTGTAGATGTAGAGGAAGGTGAATCGTCTAGCGATAGCGAAGGAGAAGATGTTGGAGGAGGCGGAGGAAATCCATCAGTCGGGGCGTATGACTACAAGGACTGGCTTCAAGAATTTACCGAAGAATCAGGGATAAAATGCGAACTTGGTGAAAATCCTAGAGAACTAGACATATTTTTCAAAGTGTTTAGCCACGAGATTTTTGAGATGATGGCTCACAGCTGTTTCACCGAAGAATGAAGTCGCGATTGGGCCTAAATCTGACCATCGCGCACAAAACATCAAATTATTCATTAAAAAGGATTTTATTTTGAAAGAATACTATACCAACTTGTTCAGTATTAAATTCTGTATCTGTTTCATATTGTTTGGTTCAAAAATGTACAAAATCTTTCAGGAATTTCAGCTCCTCAATCTTCAGTCAGTGGTCGAATGATGAATTTGAACCAAATGTTCTCCCAAAAGCAAAGTGTGGGTAATAGGAAACCAAATATTTCTTTACTTGACAATGTTCAAATCTTTGTATTTGAGAAAAAATTTAGGTAAATCCTTGGAAAATATATCTTTTTATTCTCAATCAATCTATTTTCATAAATGACTTATTTCTAATTACAGGTATTTTTGTGAAATTTTTTCATTGCAATTTGTAATCTCCAAATCTGGCAAAACTTTTTCTCTGTGCATTAAAGAACTCAAGAATCCTATTTCAACAAGAAGAAAAGCAAAGAAATAACACAATTAACGTGGCCCGGCTTCTTCACGCGAGGCTTTTTTTCCGTAAATGAAAACATTTGAAAAGCGAGCAAAAAATCAGTCAAACACCAACCAAAAAACATTTGAAAGCGAGCAAAAACTCAGTCAAACACCAACCAAAACTTCTGTACGGCAAGCTCTCAGTCCAAAGTGGCTAAAACGAGCTATCAAAGTCGGTCAAACACCGATAAAATTTCTATACGGTAAGCTCTCAGTCCAAAGTGGCTAAAACGAGCTATCAAAGTCAATCAAACACTAACAAATTTATATACGGAAAGCTCTCAGTCCAACGTGGCTAAAACGAGCTATCAAAGTCGATCAAACACTAAAAATATCTATACGTAAAGCTCTCAGTCCAACGTGGCTAAAACGAGCTATCAAAGTCGATCAAACACTAAAAAATCTATACGGAAAGCTCTCAGTCCAACATGGCTAAAACGAGCTATCAAATCAGTCGAACACTAAAACATTTCTGGATTACAAATTTTGCAATGCTTTTCTCCATCCGCTCCTGTTCTCAAAAACTTTCTTTCGTTGCGACTTTCTCTGCATTTCAGACACAATCTCGGAACTCTTTTCAGCAAATTCTTCGGTGCTTGGCTACGCAACTCTTGTCTTTTCATAAGAAGCTGCATTTTCTCTGCAGGGTTGCGCAAACAAACAAGTTGTCGTAATTCCATGTTAATAGCTGCGTGTAGAATTTCGCCTTCTTCTTCTGTGAGGAGTCCGAGTGTCTTGAACTGTTCAGCAAAACGAGGGATACTGAATACGCACTCATGAATCTTTCTTGTAATGTTCGAGTTTGGGAACAAACAAGGGAATAGTTCTCCAAATCTATAGCAGCTCTGCTTCAAACCATCGATTTCTGTTTCTGTAAGAAATCTGCTTTTCAAAAATGCCAAGGACTGAATTTTTTGAAAGACTTTGAACACTTTCATGAACTTTTCATGATCTTCATCTTGATCATCAATTACACTGCAAAGCTTTTCGTAATTTTTTAGATTAATGTTTGAGTTTGGGAACAAAGAAGGGAATAGTTCTCCAAATCTATAGCAGCTCTGCTTCAAACCATCGATTTCTGTTTCTGTAAGAAATCTGCTTTTCAAAAATGCCAAGGACTGAATTTTTTGAAAGACTTTGAACACTTTCATGAACTTTTCATGATCTTCATCTTGATCATCAATTACACTGCAAAGCTTTTCGTACTTTTTTAGCACCAGCTTGCGATGGTTTCCGACAAAAACGTTGCCATGATAGGCTTGCCTTACGACCTTTATATCACTCAAACATTTGTTCAATGCTAGTTCTCGGTGTCCCATATCATTCTTTTTCTTCGCCTTTAATCCGTCACATTCTGTTGTCAATTGGATGCAACCAGTCTTCAGCCTGTCTTCTTGAAATAGAATTTCACTTATCTTATTCTGCAGAATCTCAGTGATATCATTTTGTGTCATTCCTTGACAAATAAGACAGGTGTAGCCTTGTTGAGTACCAATTAAAAATTATCCGGAAATTGAACTACTCAAATGAGACGTTTCCTACAAAAGAAAAACTGTACTAATTGACCGCTATGTGCCCCTCATAAGGGTGAACTTGGCAAAGCTCTCAAAAACACGTTACTTGTTCATCGATTGCTTAAAACTTTAAAGCTTAGCCCCTATCTGGACCGGGCTTTTCTGGGCATCATCAGAAAGGGGCTGGCTAAATCAGTCCCCCCCCCCTCAGAACTCCCAATTGACAACAGCTAGAAAAAAGAAGATTAGTTATCTAATGTATTTTGATGTGAAAGTCCGAATTTATAATTTGAAAAGTCCTAATTGTTGTATATTCGATGACTTCATCATTTATCTTTGTTTAGGCCAAAAACAGTACTATTACAGATTTGAATGTAAAAGCTCACTCGAGAGAAATGCTATGCTTCTTTTAACTGTAATTGACAGATAAAATATCTAAATCTCATAAAAACAAAAAATAAGAAAATATCTAAATCTCATAAAATATCTAAATTCATTAAATATATGACGTCATCAATGACGTTATTTCTTAGAAAAACAATGAAATTTTAGTTTGTTTCCATATTCTCTTAGGGCCTGTTCATATGGAGGCGAGCCAGCCTGCTTACCGGGCTGGAGCTTTTTGCCGAGATCTCACCTTATCCCTATTTCCCACTAAAAGTTTGTCTTCTGTTCATATGAGCAGGCGGGCTGGCCCGCTAGGCGAGATCTCACTAAATTTTCCCATATGAACATACGGAGGCGAGCCAGCCCGCCTACCGAGACGAAAAGGTCTTTACTGCTCATGCGCTCCTATTTTAGACAATGGGTAGACAATGGGCACGTGTCCAATTTTGACACGTGTCAAATTTCTGTCTTGGCAAGCGGGCTGGAATTTCTCCATATGAACAGAAGGTGAAAAGCGTCTCGCCTACCGAGCAAGCCCGGTAAGCGGGCTGGCTCGCCTCCATATGAACATGGTCTTATTGATTCATGGTTGAACTGAAAATTTCATACAGGTATCCTACTTCTGTCAAGAATGATCTTAGTTTGAAGTTATAAAGGCCTTGACCATAAAACAAACAAGATATTAAAACTACTCTCTCAGAAAATTGTTAATTTCCAAAACTAAATGAGATAGTTAGGAAAAGTCACAGAAAATAATAAACCTATAAATTAGAAAAACAAATGGGAAAAATAAAATTGCCCCCTACCATGTTTGTCTGTCTAATTTTATTTTTCTAATCCCCCCCGGTACAAATAGGGTTATATAGAGGCATAACAATAGTTGAATTGACCCATTTAAAGAAGACATGTATATATATAACGGAACCATTTGCTTAATGTTTCCGTCTGACACTGATTGAAGCAAACTGTCAAAGTAGAAAGCTGGATAAGTTTCCTATTGGCTGATTTTAAACAAATGCACCGTTTAAGTTCTGCTGTTTTTCATTGGGTGTTATCTAAGAATTTGCTGCGACCAGTGTCAGGCATAGCAGTCTACATTCACTAGGTTTAACATGAGCATGAAACCATGCAATATGGTCTAGAGTTCCCGGTTCCAGAATTTTTAGATTAGGGTATAAATGTACATATTAATTATACGAAACACAATATTTTGCACCAAAACGATGTCACTTGATGCTATCTTTGTTGCCGATTACAGTACTAAATTCAAATCTCCTTCGACAGCATGACTCTGAATGGCAGTCAAAGTGAGACAGTATTGAGTAGCGTAAAAAGTCGTCAAATGCATTCCCCTGGATCACGGATTCATTTGATTTTTTCATGCCATCAAGTACTATAAAATAACGACCAAATTTAAAAAATCACGCTGCGTGCAAAGGAGTCTTTGATCATGAATTCACAAGCCAAAATATCATAATTACGAAGTCACGCACATAACTTAGCCAAATAACGCTCTTCGCGTACAAATATGGGGGGGGGGTTAACAGCCTCTACAAAGCACAATTCTGCTTCTAGCAGACCGTAATTTATAAAAGTTAAAACGACCTGAAACCACCTGAAACGACCTGAAACGAGCTGAAACCACCTGAAACAACCTGAAACCATCTGAAACGAGCTGTTAAAATCGGGATCGAGGCTGAAACCAGCTGAAACGACCTGATTATCCTAGCAACGAGTTATAGCCGTCAGGGGAGTCCTATTGTACTCCACACATTGTCGCATTCTCTTTGAGAGCGATCAGGCTAATTTCAAATAACACCTTATGTCCCTGATAAGTACCCCTTTGTTCTGTCGTTGTTGTGTTGCAAAGTGCGTTTCAAGAGCCGTGCTGGACTAAGCATGCACAGGTCGTAGCGTTGTGGATAAAAAAAATATAAGCCCAAAATAATAAGAAACTAATTAAGAAACTTTACTACTAAACACCAAAATTTTCATGTGAAATTAAGAAACTTTTAGTACTAAGTGCTGATCCAAGTTTCTTATAGAAATAAAAAGTGTAGAAATCTAATGCAGACAGTACAGTAAAAGCGTATGAAAAATGAAAGCAGTTCGCTCGCTTTACGTCAATTTAGAAGTACATGTTCAAAGTTTTCAAAGAATACGTCCATTAGATTGTATCCAATGAGGGCGCTGAAAATTTTAGAATCAGTTTCAAAAGGCATAACAGAATAACCAGACCTAGGACCCATAGGACCAAGACCCCAACGTACCGGACCCCAGGGGAATGCCCATTCCTGTCCT